>JAACJK010000058.1:600000-1168177 GCA_013368325.1 Ephemerocybe angulata
AGGGCTAAAGGAACTGATGAAGGTAAGCGTCCGAACATGGCGAGCAAACTCACGCAAAACAGGGCAGATCGAGCGGCTGTTAAGCGTCTGCTTGAACGGTGAGCACTCCGACGGACCGACGAGAAACAAAGCCTAGCGTGGCACAACCCCATATGTCGCAACGCTGGTGCGAGGCACGGCAAGTGTTATCGTTCCTCTGACCAGAAAGTGTACGGGTGATGATCGTCCATGTTGTCTCGGTCTAGATGCTGTTAACGGTCTTCGGAAAGTTGAACGACTAGAGCGGCCCGGGTTGTACGAAGTATCCAAGTGAGATATTCGTCTACCCATCATTCTGGTGCTCCTAATCAAGAGGTCAGCGCTGTTCAACAGGAGATCAACATGGAACCCGATCGAGCGTGAATGCACCATTGAAAAAGTCGTGGGTAAGTGCGTTCGAGCACGAGTACGTGTATCAACCACGAACAGCATTGGGGTCGAAGACGACAAGGCTGGTAGATGCACAAGAGACGAGGAAAAAAGCACGAGCGCAACTGGAGATGGGAAGATAGAAATGACGTGACATCAAGGGCCGATATCGGCTACACACATCTGTAAACGAAACGCTCGTAACCATCTTTTGACTAGTGCTCAGCCGAGCGGGGTCTAGGCAGGCCGTTATTCAATCTCTCATCCTCACAGAACAGCAACCGTACTCCTAGCAGAGGACGGTGAGGCACACGAAAGGTATCATACGCCCTCGCCGCTACACTGCGACCTTGTAACCCACCCAGACCCCTCAGGTATACCTGGAATATTTCATGGGCACCTCTAACGTCTAAAGCACTAAGGACGTGCTTTATCGAACGAACGGGCCGATGCACATCGACCAACGCGACGTCTCGAACACCCCTCCCCCCCCCCATCACCCCAGATACCACTAGGGGGGGGGAGGTCAGCGAAGGTGAGTACTATAACATTTATTCACGGCGGAAAGGGATACAACGGGTTCAAATCTCAGAGGTAATAGTCTACGACCCAAACGATAACACTCGGAATACACTTATTCGACTCGAAAAGCATTGCAGAAACGAACGCCCACAAAGATTCAACTGAAGACCCATACTAGGGCAGAGGGATGCATCGTCTAGCGCGATTAATATTGGCGACTATGTCGTCGTGAAGAGTCCGCCCTCTGGTAGAGGGCCCTGCCTTGGAGAAGAATGTTTCGGCTACGACTCATAGCTGAGTGAGCTAATCCAACCGAGCCAAGAGAGATAATGGGGGCTCACCGTTGACAGTGCTGCCTTCGGAGGACGAAAAAAGCAGCGAGCTACTGTAGCTGACTGCAGAGAGCGGTTCGGCCACGGAAGCAAACCGGCTGAGATAGGTGAGCCCATCCTCGCCACTGTTAATTCCGAACGAAGGAGCCATTCGGAAACGATCCTCTTCGACATCCTCCCCCAGCCTGGCCATGGCTGCCAACCGGTCATCGTCTGAACCGGCCTCACATTCGTCAGATGCGTCAGAGAGAGCGTAACTGTAGCACTCTCCATCGCAGCTAGAAAGGGAACATCGATCGCCCCGACTCGACGCCAAGGATTCGCCATCATCTCCGTCGTCGTCGTCGTCGTCCTCGAGCTCGTCGACCTCCTCTTCTTGGTCGATGTAGCTATCGTCGTCAGCCATCCCGTCATCATCGGTATCTATATCACTACCCTCTCCGTCGGCATTGTTGTCGTTGTGGAAGTCGTCTCCAGGTGGGTTTTCTTCGTTGCTGTCAATGTTCAGGTTAGAGTTTTTTTTTTACTAATGAAGAAGATACAGCTTGCAGACCTCGCTCGCTCTGTAAGCCCTGCATAAGGCACGATCGAACCAGGAACGAAGGAGGGCGAGCCACCACCAAGCACGTCCATACGGTCGTCGTCGGAGTCGAGGGAGCACGAAGAGGAGCCGCTCGAGTAACCTTCATCACAATATGCATGGGCATGCTTTAATGTCGAGCACGGCGGATAGAAGAAGGCGACACTCACTCATGGAAGAGTCAGATCGGCTGTCGTCTGGGGTTAAGAGTTACCCAATGTAAAGACCAGACGCAGCAGGGGATGGACTCACAATCCATATCCGAAGAGTGCATGTCTTCGACCTGGAATGCAATATTAGTAAGTAACAACAACACAGGGATGTCGTACACGTTGCAGATAGTGCAGACTCACGTTTACAGACAAGAAGGTGTGGGTGTACACGCTATTGGCATCCCTGGACATAATACCGAACCGACCGACAGGAGGCTCTCTGACGGTTGGAACATCACTTGAAAACAAGTCAGCCGGGAAAGGAAGCGAAGGATTGAGCAAATAAAACTGTACGTTCTATCCAGCACCAAACCAAGTAGCGGGACGTCGACAGGGGGGCTGATTGCTGCACTTGACAGAGGGTCCGGGACAGCAAGATCGAGATAGGCGAGCGACATGGTCAGAGAGCGCGGAAGGAGCGACCGCAGGGCCAGGATGGAGGAGAAGAGTACTGCACGAAAGGCGTTATATACCAAGACACGCGACTCGGGTTAATAAGTCGGGTATTCGGACCAATTCATCTTCAAACAAGAACCCACATTATCGCAGCCATATGCCAGGGGGTCTACAATGGACCCCTCACGCTTAAGACGGAGTATTGTCGAATTTCTGAAGGTAAGGACCCCCGACTCAGACCTTCTTCCGCGCTTCATCTGGCTTAGCTTAAAAGATTTGTCCTTTTCGAATGACCTGATACAGGTAAACGTACAAGACAACTAAGAAGGCTGACACAGTCAGCCGGCTAGAAGTGCTCGGCGTCGCGACGAATGCATCGAAAGCATCTAGTCCGACGTCGCCTGCTAAGTATCCTTGACGGCTCCTTGAGTAAGTAGATTCCTTCACCCGACGCATCTAGATAAGTATGAAGAGTAGACGCGGTCGATAGGGGGTATATAGGGCGTATACCCTGTATACCCGACCCTAACCGAGTGACGAGCGCCTGTACAGGCACGTCATGCGACTCGGGCCGTACAGGGCAGTGACAAGCGCCCGCGACGCCTAAAATTCTGAATACATATATATATGAAGCGATGCACGCCAGTGGGACGGCAAACATATCGCGCCCAGCATACTATTCGGTCTACACATCGGCAGCCTTACTTCAGCATCCCATACCATGGCTCAACCCGCTTTTTCTGTCCCTTCGGCTAAAGAAGAAATCAGATGCTCAACGTGCATTCTGTCGCTCGCAAACGAAACGCTGTACCTAATAGCCGACAACCTCGCACAACCAGCAAAGGACCTTACATCCTTCATGCTTTCATGCAAGACACTGGCTGCAATCGCGGAGAGCGTTCGGTATAGCGGCCTCATGATATCAGGCACGACAGGTCGCCGGATCATGTCCACTTTGCTCTCCGGTACCACAACCGCAAAAAGATACTGCACCACGGTCAAGCGGGTTTGGTACAGAGGCAGCGGGGGCAGCGACATGCACCTCACGTCATCCCTGCTGGCCGAGACGCTGCCGCGGTTGAGCGGACTCACAGCACTGTGGATAGAAGCCAGTCCGCTGGATGCAATACAGCTGATGGAGAGGATGAGGAAAAACGGGATGATACGAGAGCGTATTCATCCTGCCTTCTTCATACGTGATATCGCAATAACCGGCGCCTGCACAACCCTCAAGTCCCCCCACTTAAAGTACGTGCGGCTATCTGGAGACCCAGTCTTGGCAGGCATAGTAGCACACAGACGGTTGGAGGAACTCGACATGTCACACCTAATGGACCACGACGAATTTGCGCACTTCATCTCGAACGCGGAAGACAGCAATCTGGGCGACGCACTCAAAAGCCTTACAATCAAACTGGGAAGGAGCATCAATATCGAGCTAGCGCTTCCTCTGGTAGCAAAAGCATTCCCAAAGCTAGTCAACCTCACCATCGAGCAAACCCAGCTGTCAGTAAAGGTACCACCCAATCAGCTCTATATGATAGATACGAGTACTAACCGGAATCGGTCTGCCAGAACACGCTGGACTATTTTACCAGCAAGAACCCTATATTTCCAGAGCTCGAAAATCTTGTATTGAACAGACGCCACACCTACCGACTATCTATGTGGGGCACACTGTACCCCTGCGACGCACCTTGTCAGGAAGACTTGGATCCTATTCTCGCCGAAATTTCTGAGAAAAACAAAATGTTAAAAAGAATCGGTATAGGACGCCATATAATACTTATGGAAAGAAACGGGAATTATATACGCACCCTCGACGACCCGCGACGAAGCGTTTGGAACAACTTGTTCGGAAGTCAGCTCGAAGTGAGGAGGTTTACGAAAGCGTGAAACGAGACGCAGCATACGCGGCAGGTACTCTAGATATTACAAATACATATACAACTTTAATAATAATCTACCTGCTAGCCCTTGTTCATCCCACTCGAACGCACACCAGAATCAAGAGGAGTAAATATAAGGGAGGAAAGGGATAGGCCACACCGCATTCGGAAGCGTATCTCTATCTACCGTATCGCATAGAAGCAGTATGAGGAGGAGGGTAGGGTAGGGTAGAAGGTTATGCGGTCCCAAGTAGGAACAACCCAATCCGCGTCAGACAGATCAGTCTGATACTTGATTTGGCTTGGGAGCAGGGACATGAGATTGCGGGGAACAGACGCCGCTAACGCCGCCTCTCCGCATGTCACCCTAAGTCACCGCTAGTAAGCAGTGGCTGGCGAGGGTTTTAAAACTGGTGATGCGCGCCCACAAGCAGACGTACCGAGGAGATAAAAATGGTATAGGAGCTTGCGATCGCATAGGCATGGCATTGAATGAAGAGTCCTGGTTGTTGGAAAGGTCTTCAGCCGATGGGAAGAGTGCAACAGCAGAGCAGGACCCGACGTTCGCGTCAGACGCTCTCTTCGTTTCGTTCTCTGCAGCGAGGGCGTTGAGCCTGTGGGATAACTTCGATATGACGTCGTTCTTCTGGTACCTCCACCTCAGCATGTCTGCATGTCCCTCGTCCACCTTCGCATGAATATCCTTGGACAGTTGCGCGAGAGCGAGCACGTTCTGATACTTTGCGAGGCCTATTTCATCTCAGAGCACATTGACGGACCCCTCAACCTTCGAAATCTGACCAGAGAGGCGGCCGTTGAGGGGGGCTTTGGACGCCGTGTTGGAGTCCTTGGGCATGACCTCGTGCTTTAGCTTGTTAGCGCGACCGACCATCAAAGCGACAAAACCGGCAGTATAGACCTCGTTCTCCGCATTGCGCGCCCTGTATTCGAGTGCAGACGTCGCAGGGGTAAGGGGAACGAGACCGCACAAGGCCATGTAGCCGTGAGGGACACCGGGGACTACGACAGAGTCGGGCGTAAACATTTGTGTTCGAGAGAGGGGGTCGGGCTGTTCGTCGATGGAAGGAAGAGTGGGTTCTGGCTCAAGAACCTTCTTCTTGCCTCCTCGCTTCGACTAGGGGGTGCGGGTACGCGGGGCCCTGGGAGCACTCCTCAGCTTCCTCTCCTTCGGGTCATCGTTGAGAGCGTAGCTTATTGGGAGGCTCAAAATATCGACTCTCATCCTCGGCAGCAGTGGCACCCGGTGGAGATTCGCCAAGGATCTAGATCTGAACGGGATCGAGAAAAAGTGTAGGCGAGGTTGGGGGAGACATGTCAGAGGGAGAGGGAGGTAGCGATCTAATCTTCGACATTCTGCGTGTGGGTCTACACACCAGGGAGAGAGCGCGAGGCAACTATATCGCGCAGATAAGTCAAGGCATTGACATTGAGTCGATTGGCACGGAGAAACATGGTGTAAAGAACAAGGTCGGTCTCGGAGGATCGATGTTCAGGGCGGTGGAGTAGATTAAAGTTCCGCTTTTGGCCACGGTCCGATATCGCCGGCTGATATAACCGCATCGGGGATCTGGGATAGTCAGAGGGAAGGAAGCGATGCAGAGCGCGTATACCCCGCAAATGCTCCACAGAAAATGCAAATGGTGGGTGAGGGAATGTGTAGGCAAAGGGAACAGGGTAGAAGAACAGTCTATTTGCAAGAAGAAATTGACAATATCTGGTACTTTGACAAGCTGCCAATGCGTCAATCGTCGTATAAAGATACAAAGCTCGGGGTGGCGAACCATAGGAAGGTCGCCACCGAGAGTAAGTCAACTTCAGGCACACAAATCGGGACTGCTGACCATACAAAGGTCTACAGATAACCCGGGATGCCGACAAAGCTCGACACCAAGAGTTCAAGCACCACCGAGGGTATTTAACAATCTTCGAACACGGGTGCTTCAGGCTGGGTGCTTGTTCTGCTTCGGCAGCGGCGGTCGGCCATGCACTTTAGTTTCGTGCTGGAGGAACGGGTGGCGGTCAGGCGGTTTATTATAGGACGCCCGAACAATGCAAAAACAATATCAAGATAACCCACCCAAGACAATGCGTGGCAAGGATTATAACAAGCAGACAACAAAGTTCACGACTTGCTGGATGAACTAGCTTCGAACATTATAGAACTTGAAGACGCGCTAACGCCGTCCGTCAACAGATACAAATTATACATAGGTCTTCGGGTCCAATATGCGGGAGCGAGAAAGAGCTATTGCGATGCGTACACTTAATGCCGAGCTCGATCTATCAACTGTGTTCCGATCGCTCGCTCGAGAGGCACCTCCGATGTAGACAGATTCAAAGTACGTGGATCACGACCATGTATTAGGTGACTAGACATATGTAGATGAGAGGTAGGAAACCGATCAACTAAGAGAAAAGAGACGCAAGGAGGTTCACGATGTGAGGAAGGGTGGAATCGAGCAAGCAGGCTTATTTACAAATCGCCTGTTTAACCTAACCGGCTCAAAGCGAGGGGACACAGTTACTTACCCTGCGTGTTAATCCAGATCCGACCCCATGGTGGACACGTCGGTATCATGATATTTGTCCTCGGCGGGTGCCTGAAGGTCAGAGTGGAGGCCAAAATAAACGGAGGGAGTGACTGCCGGTTCATCCTTGATCCCATAGAAGAGATACCTAGAGGAACCTTCTGGGATAGGGATAGGCATGCCTAGGATACAAGGCAGCGGTTTGGATCGAGGGTCGGTGCGTGTGCTAGACGATGGCCAGTATCTCCTACGCGCTCGGTCGAATAAGTTTGCAGTAGGCGGTCCCAACTCTCGGAGGATTGCCTGGACTAAATCGGGGACCGGATTGCCGAGTCCGCTCGCTTCTGTTTCTTGAACCACTGATCGAGGAACATACACGAACGCCCTGAGATGCTCTACAGTTGCAGGAGTACCAGGAGGAAGCGCTCCTGGAATATGGACAACAAGACTGGTCCCCCCTGTCGTTTGGTCCAACATCGCAGCCTGTCAACCAGATGTAAGCCAATCGCACAACGATTAAACTAGTGACAGACGTGCCTGATCGAACAGAGCCCTACGCATTTTGAGCTTGAGAAGATCCCTGATATCGCTTTCAGGCGTGCCACTGTGAAACGCACGGAAGGCTGGCGGGAAGACGCCGTCGGGCATGCCGATGTCATCCAAGGAAGCATTATGCGAGAGAAACGCCAGATCGGAGGCCAATATCCTGGATCGATGCTCCTCCCCAAAGGGACGATTCCTGCGAAGATCGTTAAGGACAGTTCGTATCTTCATGATACTTGAGGAAGAGATGTAAGGGTCGAAAGAGGCGGCTGTGTTGGAGGCGTTGGAGGCGGACATCGTGAGGAATTGGGACAACTGCGACACTCCGCATCCAAGACCCGCTATATATAGGACAGAATATGACCAACGGGCAATATATGTGCTGAATAGGCGCTAAATACCCAGTGCCATGTGCGTGAAGACCCCCTATATAGGCTGATGGCGTCGGGTCGATATTAGCGCCCGTTAGTATCATTCTGACAATCGTAAAGGGCGATATGCGACAACAATATCAACGCGCTCATGGGCCCTCGGTCACAACAACAGTAGAGACGAGGCGACCGACTTCAGTCAAGGAGACGGGAAGATGGAGAGGTGTCGGTAATCACAACACAACGAGGTGAGGACATATGACTGAAGTATAGATTTGTGCATTAAACGGTACCCAGTCCGTTTGACAGCCCTAAAGGAAAGCATAGCAAATAACGACAACCTAAAGGCGAGAGAGCATATCAGGGGACAACAGTATACACTATGGAAGCGGGCATCGAATGGGATTCAGGCGGATCAGGAAAAATGAGGGACAAAGAGGGCTGTTGTAGGAACAAGATTGCTAGTTCGCGAATGCAAGATGAATTAGGGCATGTAACGGTTTAATTACGATTGGGACAACTAAAGGGAAAGGTGCAAGCAGGAGGTGCCATTGGATCAAGGGGTCTAATACGCGAAGGAAAGAGGGAGAGATGGATAGCAGCTTTGTGCCTTGGGATATTGGGCATCGAATGGTACATTTACCACTAGAATTGGTGCAGAAGGCTCATGAGGAAGACTCATGCGAGCGGGACCTGACAGCCGTTCATCGACATTCGGCCCACTCCTATATTAGAGCAGATCGGGGGTCAACACGAATGAGGTACCATAAGAAACCAAGCTAAACGGCGTACATTTTCCTTCCTGATTTGAGCCTGACAATGTGATAACCAGACAGTCAGATCTAGTCAGTTACATAGTATAAAACTGTATGTGAATGCACGCCAACGTACCTCCTCCTCAGGTGTAAAGTCGTTGGCTATATTGAAGAGCTTCCGGATCTCCTCGGGCGACTTTCCCTTCATCATATTAGCAACGGTCTTGCAGCCAACATCCCTACAAAAATAGCGTCAGTAATCTTCACGATGGTCAATCTCAACCAGAGAAAGCTGAGCCACTCACAAGAGACATTTAATATCGAGGTAGTTCGCCGCTAGAATGATCTCAAAAAGCATCTCCTGACCAACGTCGATATACTTCTGGTCCCACTCCCCAATGTCAAGGGGCCTTTCGCCGGGCTCAGCCTGGTCAACTACATCGTCAGAAGGCAAAGGCTCTCCACGATGGTGCTCGCAATATTCGAGGACCTGCGAGGAAGAGCACATGATCAGCCTTACGTCGCATATCGACAACTGAGAAGGCACCACGGCCAAGACAGCTCTACGTACCTTAACCATAACGTTCGACTGGACGTTAGGCAAGGGAATGGGCTGGTCAGACTCGCCGACATCTGGACGACCAATGGAAACAGAGTACGATGTCAGTATAAAATACACCAGCAGAGGCGGTGGAGCAACCAGCTAACCTTCGAGCATGTTCTTGATGTAGGCGCTGCGTTTGACCACGTCCTCAGAGACGGAAAACATCTCATTGTCAGAGGTAAGAAGAAGGACCATGACTAGACGAAATCCGATAACAATGAGCAACGGTGGGACCAAAAGCACGACGCAGCTTTATACTGTCCCGACGACGGTCAATACTCGCCTAGCAGGAGCTTGACAAGTGTGAGCGCCGCACCCGAACACGGTGACATTTCGAACCGCACTGACTCTGCTAAAGAAAAAATTGTTTTGTCACATACGAAGGTTCCATGCTCGGCCCAGATATCAACTACGCATGCTGTAGCTCAAGGCAGAGGCATAGAAGACGTACATTTACTAACCAAAGCCGAAGAAAGGGTAGACAGGACTTTCAACATGTGGAATGGTGTCCACACGCACACACACCTGCCAACGGTTAGTATGAAGTAGGTGTCGAAGGAGTCAAACCCAGCTATATAGCGTGTCCCCGCGAAACGGGGCCCGATAGACAGGGTCCTGCTTGAGGGAGGGGTGGAGCGGCTTAGAGAGTTGGAGGGTAGAAGGTAACCAGGCACGACCAAGGCGCTCTCAGCGTGATGCAGAGACGCAAGCATACACAAACACAGAAGATCATAAATTATGGCGTCTCAAATACCGGCACTTAATTTCGACACCCTCAATCTTCGACCACCGCGCTGTGCATTCCAAACCTTCATGTCCAAGATGATGTCGCCAGACTCTGTATTCGACCTGAACAACGCAATGGGCGCCCTAGAGAGGTTCATGCTCATGGCACCCGATCGAGCCACCTCCCGACTGATGTTGGCCCTTTCGGAACGCGACATTATGGCCTTCGCACAGCTCAACACACGCATGCGATACTGGGCGTACGGCTACTTTCAACGGGCTTGGGGCATAGAGAGATTCATGAGCATGTATACGGGTAGGCCGACGAGCTGGTTAGCGCTGCTGGATGGGAAAACAGCGATGGCATACGGTGAATCGGTCCTTCGGTTCTTCCTTCGGTCGGCGACCCCAACCAGCCCGCTGGACATCGTTACCACTCTAGGAAAATTCTATGCCTTAAATAGGGCTCTTGTGGATGACGGATACAAGCTTTACCATCCGTGTCAGCTGAGATCCTCGACACACGAAACTATAGGAAACCTCATAGTCAAGGCGGGAGCAACCTACAACGATTGGTCTCTCGAAGCAGACAAAAGTTGGTCGCCCGAGGATCACATTGGGCACAAGTTCAAGTTCAGCAGACGATGTGGAAGGAGGACCGTTCGAGTGAATCTACATCTAGTCCGTTGCGAGCCTTACAGGCACGTCCTGGGAACCGCAATAAGTAGACTCCCGAACTCGTTTGCTTTATGGATGTCTACTTACTCCTTTATCTCTACAGCGCCTCTGACGTGCTACATGACGGGATACGAGGCGGTAGCTCCCTTCGCCCGGTCGACCTTCATCGATAACATAGGCTTCGCGCTTCGAAACATGCGACTTTTAGGCTACAACTTCGGTTCCAGGATATCGATTAAAGGGGATTTCAGGACGCGGAACATCAAGATAGCCAAAGGTCCTCCGAACGCGTACAAGACATATAACAACGTAGAGCTTGGCCCAAGGTACCTAGGGGATGACAAATGCTGGACGATTCCTCGAATAAGGGACGGTGAGCCTTGCACAACTATATCTCAAGCGTAGGGTTTAATGCTGACGATCATTTACATAGACCCTATGCACAACACCGTGAAACGGAAAGGTGCCTCATTCGAAGTATTGGATTGGGTACTGATGCACGATGAAGAGGGGACATACCTTCATATCGGCGAACCCTTCGTGTGGAGGTATGGTACATGATTATTTTACTATCGCAACAAACCCAGACTGACAAGCAGAGACTCTCCTCGAACATCATGACCCCCGTCACAACATCACCATCCTATCACTGCTCCTGAAATAGCTCCCGTTACTACTTTGCAAACCGGTTTGACGCAGAAGACCAAGCCAGACGCGCATGAGGTAGACCAGATCGATCGCGTAAGTCGATAATATAAAGCGGATTAGAGGCCAGCCACATAGGAATACATAGTAACCAGCATTAATATGACCCGAATTGTTACGCCTAATTGCACTTTCCCTGCCTGGAATCACCTGAGCGGAACGCAGAGTGCCAAGATTATCCAAGAACGCTACGAAGGGATCAGTCTGCAGGTAGGGTCTGCCAATGATGCTCGACAGAGGCGTTTGCCAATCCGAACGGAACCCTTGTGGAAACTACCGTGGCGAAGAGCGATGACTCTCCTAGGTGTTCGGGAGTACCCTACACGTATCTCAAACATAATTCCTCGACTCGATTTCAGCTGAGCACTTATAAGACATGGGCACAAATAGCCAACAGGCGACGACAACCTGGACGAGAGTCAGGTACCTCCGCCGCACATGCACGCCCAGTACACCGAGGAATTAGAGTGACTCAGAAGTGGAGGTTCGGTAAGACAGCGCAATACCTGAAAAAATTAGGCCACATAGCAATAGCCTACAGGCTTCGTGCCTACCCCTAGTCTACTGGGTACGAACCGCGCACGATGATCTGCGTAAAGAAAGCATGGGCCGCTACTATTAGAGTCAGAGCCGACAGTCACCCCGTATGCAGGCTCTAGGCATCACGTAGCTTCCACATGTTGGAACGCAGGTCATCAGCGGCTAGTTAGGCGCTGTAGACTGGATCTACATCACATACCAAGTGCACATCAGCTCAGGCCACCGAGCGTATAAGTAGTACCCATGCACCGATACATAGACACTTACACCGTTATCCTAGCGACTCCCAACGCATCCCCTCTCAAACACGGCCCTAACGGTACAAAGGTATCGCACACTCGATCTCGAATATGAATTCGATAAGAGACGGCGGCGACATGCGGGACGACGGTATCAGCCAGAATGTAACCGCCAGTCATTCGAGGGATCATCAGCAGACATCCGACGGAGGACAACCTAGTGCCTCAGGTACTATCGTCGTACGCAGAGCCACGGTATCGCCGTCCGTCCAGGTAACAATGGAGAAGTACGCGCTAGAACTGAACGAATGGAACCGATGGTTCTCGTTTGATGGGATCATGCAACGGGCGAGCCCGCTAGACGCCAGAATGGACAACACAGCGTACATGATACTAGACCATCCTCTTCATGCGGTCGCTTCTTCATTCAAACACCTGACGAACGCCGACGTAAAAATGCTGGCCAAGTTGCACCACGCGCTTCCTCACGGTCAACCACGGAAAGAGGCGATATTGGATGCGCTAAAGAAACACATCTGCGCGCTCGAATGCCACACGGTCTACCTCGTCTTCAAACGAAGAGAACGTCCTAGAACATCACAACCGTGGCGGAACCTGTCATCCGTTTTCACTTGGACACAAGCTCCCCTCTACAACGATACCTCAGATGTGGAATCATCCACAGCTTCCATGGCTACAAGCGAATCCCGATACAGGATAACGGATAACACCACCAGCAAGACGCCATGTCTAATAGACACCCCTCGAGGAGGGGAAAGACAGGTATATAGACTGCGAAACGACACGTACCCGGAAGTACCCAACACTGTCGGTCCAGCCACCCTCCCACTACCCACCGCAAAGACCTACGAGGCACAGGAAAGCCGACCGGTACATACAGAGGACGTCCGTCACCTCAAACCGCTGACGGAAGCCCAGATTCTCCGTATAACGAAGGAATGGCAGCGTGAAATGTCACTCGAGTCGTTCCTGAGGATGCCGTGCGCTGTGTGCAGCGCATTGAAATCCAAGAAGGAGCTCAAAAGAAAACACGCCTCGACGTTGAACCTGAGTTTACTGCGCAACGACGAAATTCCGGAGAACCTACAACCCTCAACGTACAACCTTGAAGCTTACGGCCGAGCACTTCTTGATCCCCATGGACTAGAGGACAGACAACAAGCGGGGTGGATGAATATATGCAAAACGTGCTCGACAGATCTATCGGGCGCTCGCATGCCGAAATTCGCATTATGCAACTGGCTGTACTACGCCAGAGAGCATATTCCACCTCAAGTTCGCGACGCGTTCGCGACTATGTCCGTATTCGAGAAGGCTCTAATATCGCGCGTCCGCACGAACAGTCTACTATGCCGTTTCTCTGGAATCGACGACGACCCAACTGGGGACCCGGTATCTCGCAAGAATCGACACATAAAAGGAAACATCATATCTACTCCACTGAATACGGCCAGGGTTTCTGCAGTTCTGCCTCCATCCCCTTCCGACATAGCTGACACCATATGCGCGCTGATAGTTTCATCCTCACCGCCGACGAAGACGACCATCGACAACCTCAAACCCATACTTGTGCGCAAATCGAGGGTAAAGCTGCTGATAGACTTCCTCATAGCGAACAACCCCCTTTACAAAAAGTCACAAACGTTCGGCGGGTTCAGTTCAGAGAACTTGGAGCAACTATTTTCAGGCGCCCACGACGAAGGAGTACCCGCAGCAGTCACTATCGGGCACATCCCAATAAACCGAGCGCTCGAATCGCTTACAGAGGACTACACAGGGAGGCTGGACGGAATAGAAGGCCTCTTTATGGAGAACGTCGCATACACATCTGGCGACCATTCCGCACAGAGCTTCAGGGACATGACCTTCGTCGCCATGGAGAGATGCAAAGAGGGTAAACCCTTCCTGCACGCGCGTTCGGGCTCAACTCCAGTCCCAGACATTCAGAACCCTTCTTGGTTAAGCTGGGCACACCCCGATGCAGACCCCTTCGGATTAGGCGGGTTTCACCACCCGAAACGTCAGAGAACCATCGGAATGGAGCAGCAGCTAAAGCACCTATTGAACGTCCGAGACCCTTTCTTCGAAAACGACCCGGAATTGGCTTTCGACGTCTACAACGTCATAAGAAAGGGAGCTGTGAACACGAACCTTCGATTCTCAGTGCCTTATCCTGTATACGCGAAGACAGTCGACATGATAACGGCTCTGAACAAAGATGATATAACAGCGCTTCGCCACAAATTCCAAAGGAATCCCAACTACGAACCGTCCTCGCAAACCGAACTAGAGGTTGTACGCGCAATGACGGCAGTGGCGCCAATCGCCAGGAACGTCCCAGGAACAGTCTCTCAAAAAATAACGATGAGAAACGAGATAAGAGCAATGATAGGGCAGAGGGGATCTCCTACCCTATTCGTAACTCTCAACCCGTGCGACTACTACAACCCCATAGTATCCGTGCTGGCCAGCAGACTATCCAACCCCGAATCGATAGCAAGTATACAGCGGATCGATACGACGGCGAGAGCTAGGATGGCAGTGAAACACCCAGCAGCGTGCGCTCAGTTTTTCGACGCCATGATGAACGCGTTCATCAGGATAGTCTTACGGTGCAACCGACGCGGAAAATCCCCGGGAATATTCGGCACTTGCGAGGCATATTACGGAACTGTTGAGACACAAGGAAGAGGCAGCCTCCACTGCCATCTTCTCATATGGCTCAAAGATCATCTACCCCCTGAGATGCTTGCAGAAAAGCTACGTACTTCGAACGAATACGGTGAAGCACTGCGCACGTGGTTGGACTCGGTGGTGGAATCGGGGTTTGTGGGATCGAAAGCTATCTATAACAACAATCCTATGGGTGAAGACAAAGAACATCGAAAGACCGAAGGCCAACATCCAGTAGCGAAGACAGAGCCAAAAGCGACGGATCACCCACCGTCTTCTTTTTTCAAAGAGCGAAACGAATACATCGACGAACTCCTGACGAAGGTTAACTGGCATGTACATACCGGGTCTTGCTGGAAGTACCTGAAACCAGGAGAAGCCCGGTCCCCAGAAAACTGCCGTTTCGGCATGGAGGGGACCACGTCCAACGCTACAGAAGTCGACACAAATACAGGCACTATTAACCTGAAGAGAGTAAACCCGAGGATGACTCACTACAACCCAACGGTAACTTTCCTCATGAAATGCAACACTGACATCAAATTCATAGGTTCAGGACTCGACGCAAAGGCATTTATGTACTACGTGACGGACTACATAACCAAGGCCCCGCTATCCATGCACGCAGGACTGACGGCCCTGTCCTACGCCATCCGTCAAGCAGAAGCCAAAGGTGTGATGGGGGAAAACGCCGCCAGAGGAGAAGCAGTCGACAGAAGAGCCATAACCATCGCGATCAACAGCATGCTAGGCCACCAAGAAGTATCTCACCCTCAGGTTATGAGCTATATTTTTGGGGGAGGAGAACACTACACCAACGAGTCGTTCCAGGCGATAAACTGGGCTGAAGTATTACGATTTGTTTCGGCAGTTTCAGAACCAGCCGATGGCGAAGATAAACCAGCTGAAATAGCCCCAACTTCGGAAAAGGATGAAGAATCGGAAGCCCTGGATAAATTACATGTACTCCTCACCAACGACGGCAGTCGATTTCACGCATCGAACCTCCTTCTCGACTACATCTTCCGACCCAACACGGAACCATACGACACGATGGGACTATACAATCACATTGCGCGAACCCGAAGAGTAAGCCTAAAACTGTCCCCGAACGCCAATGCCAAAGCTGCACCAGACGCCAGGCGCTTCTCATCCGTCGCCCACCCTCAACACAGCACTCACGTTCTGGGCATTCGCCGCACACCTGCTGTGCCAGTACTACTTGGACCACGCATTCCGCGTCGCGATGGTTCCGATGCAGAAAGGGAGGAGTGGGCGAAGAACATGAGGATACTTTTCTTTCCTTGGAGAAGAGCCAAAGACCTGACCCTTCCAACAGGGATGACCTGGTGGACCGCGATAAGCGCGCGGATACCCGAACTTAGCGACCCCGATCGCGCCGTACTAAACAACATGGCGCTGGTTGCGGAAGGACGTCAGGCTCGAGATCAACGCCCACGCAACAAGAAAAGAGGCGTAAATGCCGAAGCACTCGTGGACATAGAACAGATCCCTAATTTGGAGGAAACAGTTGGAACAGAGCAGCTCAACGTGTACGCCATTGCACTACAAGAGGCAAATGAGGAGGGTACGCTTTCTAACCCTGTCAGCAAGACGGCTGCGTATATCGACGGCCTGTTGGGTCCTAACTCGTCGAGCGCGTTACAGAGCTGCTTTCCATTCAAACATCGCCATAGCACAACCCAAGCGGACATTGACGTCCATATGGACGATGAAACGGAGTTAACGGAGACGATACTCGCAAAGCAGAAGCGGTATATGGCCAAATCTAGGTACAGGAGCAAAAGCACGCCAGATAAACCCCGGAAGGGCGTCAAAGGGAAGAAGAAGCTCCTCCAAGCAAAACCGACAGCCGACGTAATGACGCTACGTGAAGATGGCATAAACCTTCAACGAACCCAGGTGGCAAACCGGTCGAAGGCGGCAAAGCTCGAGGAAATACGAGGACTCACGACGATACCCGAGCAACATAGAGCGTTCACGATCATCACGGAACATATCATTCGAGGCGGTCCCCAACTTCTGATGTACATCGGCGGCGAAGGAGGAACTGGCAAATCCCACCTACTGGAGTCGATACAGATATTCTTCGGCCAGATCCAGAGGGAAACGGAACTGAGAATAGGAGCCTACACCGGAATAGCGGCATCGCTTATAGGTGGAAGCACATTACACTCTCTACTGGCGATGGGATCGCAGCACAAGCAACCAAGCGCACTTGTGAAACGCCTAGTCCAAGAATGGAAAGGCGTAACATATTTCTTCGTAGACGAGGTATCAATGGTCAGTGCTCAATTCCTGGCAGGAGTATCGTCTCGGCTTCAAATGGGGAAAAGCGACCACTCCGAAGCCAGCACGAAATTGTTCGGGGGAGTAAACATGATATTTCTAGGGGATTTTTACCAACTCGCACCTCCGAACCAGTCGCCACTGTACGCCTATCGCCTGGTACGGAACCCGACTTTCTTGGAGGCGAGGGACAATGCCGGAATCGACTCCGTGACAGGCGCATACCTATGGAGACAGCTCAACGAAGTGGTCATACTCAGGCATTCTAAACGGCACGAAAACGACCAGCTACTAGGGAGGCTTCTAACCCTCATCAGAAACAGGCAATGCATCGACAAGACGGAACGACAAGTCAAGATAGACGGTAAAACTGTGGTCGAGCACATCAGAGAACGCGACCTCGCTCACGTAGCGCACGTCGACCCCTCCAGTCTCCTATCCTTCCAAGACGCACCAGTAATCGTCGGCACGCGGATAGTGAGAGACCTCATGAACTCGACGCTTCTGGCGTCCCACTCGGACAGGATAAGAAGCGAAGCGCACATATACTACTCCGTGGACGCAATCAAAGGGATAAGAGCCCGAGAACCTGCTTGCAGCGTGCTATGGAGCCTACCATCTACAACCACGAAGGACTCCTTCGGCCAACTCCCGATGTTCGTTGGCATGCGAGTCATGATAACCGAGAACGTATCTGTCACGCACAAAGTGGCCAACGGGTCAGAAGGAACGATCGAAAGGATCAAGTACACGATCACCGAAGGGAAAAGATACGCGGACGTTGTATATGTGAAAGTAAAGGCGAAGAACACCACCATACACGCTCCAGGGTTACCACCAGGAGTCGTACCGATATTTCCAACCAGCACCTCTATCGTGTATACCACGCGCCTAGGCCAAAGCGTCAGCAAATCCTTCACCAGAAGCCAAATCCCGATCGTCCCAGCATACTCATACACCGACTACAAAAGCCAAGGCCGAACGTTGAAGAGGGCAATAGTGGACTTGGCGTCTGCAAAATCGCAAGGTGTATACGTCATGCTTTCGAGAGTCACCACTCTGAAAGGACTGCTGGTGCTTCGTTGGTTCCCAGAAAACAAAATTCTCCAAGAGATGTCCGGAGAGCTCAGAGATGAGATCAACAGACTCGATGAGCTAGACAGAGCGTGCCTAAAACGAACTGCGCGCTCCGGACTGACTTCAGAGACAAGCGAGAGACAAAGCCAAGGGAGCATCAATAAGGAGAAGGAAAGGGAGGATGCCCAAGGAGACCAGACATAGGCAGACAGTGCGTGACTACCAAGGCGTGCGAATGATGGTTATATCAGCGTAGGTATCCCCATTTGGGCAAAATTTCCTTTTATGGTAATCGTGCCATCAGTCCAGCCAAAAAAAAGTACCTATCGTCACTTAAACCTTTCCACTTTCAGTGTCCAGGAATATCACAGATCGATCCTCGGTGAAGGACACTTCAGTACGACGGAGTCTATGGCGAGGCTTGCGCGGGTGTACGTCGCTCGTGAGAAATATGCGCAGGCTGTGGACCTGCAGGCGGAGGTCGTTGCCGCTAAGGCTTCGCTACTTGGGGAGAAGCATGTGGAGACTCTTTCTGCCATAGTAACTCTCGAGGAGAGTCGGCGCAATCTAACCCAACACGGTTTTGAGAGTAGCCAGGAGACCTCGCTTCAAGTTCATTCGGATGATGAATTTGAGGCATTATCAGGTAGCTTTGGAAGAACCTGGCTAGCTGTAGCTGTCGGTGTGCTATCTATTGTCGCATTCTACTTGTACCCTTTCTGACTCTGTGCTACCTTCCTCACCACTGTCGCTATGTATATCTGCTACGAGTACTTTATCTAGCTCTGGACTCCGTCTCATGGCAAGATAATCCGTATAATCCTCTATTCAGCTCGACTACCTCCTTGAACGCAGATTAGCCCCATCGACAAGGCTCTCCAGAGATCCACGCAACCCGATTCTAATAGCTCATTTATCAACACGCGCAGCCGGGGAGGCGGCGACCCGAAGTACGCAATCTAACGGCGCCATTACTCGAGTACATATCTGCGTCAGTGGCAAGTGAAAGGAGAGAGAGCAACTCTCCCTGGCACTGATAGTGATTTCTGAAACGGTGGTTACGACATACACGAATTCGAAGGATGCGCGATCCGTCCTTGCCTCGTGTCCTCCGCGTGTTATAAGTCGACTTCCGGGCGAGAGGTTGTGCCACAGCTTCGAACATGAGGCACGCATGTGCAGCCGTCCGGAATTCGGAGGAGGGCGAAGCAAGGCACGAGGACGGTGAGAAGAAGATAGATAGATGCAGTCTATATTGGACGTGTATAAGTAATGAGAGCCAACGAAGGTTGGACATTGGAGAGAGCGAATGGTAAAAGTGTTCAGGGTAAGGACAGATGAGCAGGTATACACGGTAAGTTTAGATCCACCCGGCGCCCGACTCGAAGGGAGAGTACTTTAACATGCTGGTAAGAGCATACGGCAGATGGGGTTGTAAAAGGGAAGGGCTTGGGGACTGGGGTATGAAGGCAACGCCGATAGAGTGAAACACCCTGAATAAACGCAACTAGGAGGTAAGGTACAGTAAAGCAAGTATATGAATGAAACAGAAGTATCGTAAAGGGAACGAAGAACATGAAATGGGACATGCCATGAGGTACAACTCTTTAAATAACAGCTAATGAACAAACAGCGGATGGATACTCGATGAATGGAAAGGTGGGGGGATATATGGTGGGCTTGCAAATGAGAACAGGCAATACGAATACGAATGCGACAACATTAGATCACATGAAAAGGGTACAGGCGAAGAGAAATCGTCCGCAGTGCAATATGAAGTAAGGAGCTGATAGATGAACGAATAGATAGAGACGAATGAATCAAGTATGAGAAACGATAAACAAAACGAGTGTGGGTCTTTCGGAAGGAAGATTCAATCAAAGCGAGTGAGAAGTTGAGCGAAAGAGGGTCAATGAAGAAGGAGGCGGGATAGAGTTCAACGTCAACGAACTCTTCCTATCAGAACCTCCCCAGGATGGTCTGGGGGCACGCCTTGTACACGCAGCGCGATATTTTTACCTGGAAGGATACTGGCGAATTTGGTGGGGATGACTCAGACACTACAGGGCACCTGCTCACGTCGAAGGCCTTCGAACAATGTCTGGGAAAGATCCCATACATGGAGCATGGGAGCGGCGTTCACAGGTATGGATGGTGCACGGCAGGAGATCTAGATGACTTGATTAGCCCTGACAACCACGATAAACGTCAACGGGCGAGAAAGAAAACGGAAAGAAGGTCGAAATACACGCCGACCGAAATACACCTAACGCCCGGCGAAGAATGCAAATCTGAGGAAAAGTGAGACGGAGACTCACCGATCCGGCGGTTCTGTGCAGACCACCCGCTCAACCCGATGTTCGAGCCACCGCACAACGTCCTGTCCCAGACTAGGACACTCCAACAGCTCCAGCGTCTTCAGCCTCACAGGCGTAACGCCCCCGACAGCCTGGGCCTGAGCCCCTCCCACCGGATTACGCGCCTCAATCAATTGCACCAGCTTCGCCACACTCTCCCCATGCGAATGGCAGTTTTTCATCGAAACGCTCTCCAGTCCCGGGCACGCCCACGTCGTAAGGCTGTTCGAATCGTCGTCCGGAGGGCCTAGAGCCGTGAGCAGAGGCTCAAACGGCGTTCCCCCCACCTCGAGGGTCCTGAGATGGAACAGCTCCGCAAGGACGTTCCAAGATATCACGATGCCCCCGGGTCCGTAGTAGAAGGGTGCCGCATTGGAGGCCGTGCCGTAGGCTATCGATAGATGCGATAACGGCGGAGAACATGACCGTGTCAGGAGGCTTGACAACGTGTCTTCGATGGGATCGCGGGACTCAATGTCCAGAGTCAGTGATGTCAGACTGGGCAGGACGAGTGTGTCAACCAGCTGCGTGAGGAGATAGTGGCCCCCGATTGAGAAGGTCGTGAGGTTCGGCAGGGTCAGAGGAGACATCGTAAGAATAGATGGAAGAACGCCTTGGAAATGAATCGAGAGCGTTTTCAATTGCGGGCTGGCGGAGAGAATGCCCTGGATGCGGTCAAGCGGGAGATGTGACGTCGGGGTGGCCCGCAGAGTTAAATGCTCGAGACCTTTCAGCATTGGCGAGGACCACTTGAACGGCGTGTGCTGCAATGTTATCGATCTGAGGTTTGGTAATGACGCCGCATTAGAGTCGCCGCAGTTGGGCAACCACGGCCACTCGACATAGAATCCGGCCTCGGCGCTCGAGACTTCAAACTCCCTCAACAGCGGAGCGTCCCCTAGAAACCACAGAAGATTAGCTCTCGGACGCGATAGAGAAACACGAGGCAGGCACCAAAACTAACCGTTAATCGATTTGAGAGCACCCATTGACGTGAACTGTCTGTCGAACCGGAAAATAAATCGTTCCCATCGGTGCATCTGCTCCACCAGATAGAAGAACGCGATGTGCCCCCAGTGCATGCTCGACCGAGACGTGGAAGAACCCCGCTCTCCCGATTGTTGGACATTCCAAGGATCATTCGGCGGTGGCGAAGAAGAGAGTACTACTGGGGGACCACCGATATTGGCAGTAGTGTTGGGGTTCGGGGGCGGGGGTGGCGGCTGTAACGCGACATACGGAGTCGAGGTTTGAGCCGATGCGAGGTTGGCGGTCCAAGTCGCGGGTGTGTGAGTTGGAGAAGACGCGCTCGCTGATCCTCTTCGAGAGGCTGAAGGACTCTCCAGTTGCTTCGGTGGTCCCACTCTCAGAATTATTTCAATATCGAGTGGCACGGCATCCCCAGATCGTTCGAGCCACAACCGGATCGTATCAGCAGACGCCGAGGGCGTGGTAAGAAGCCTGATCTACAGGAAAGGGCAAGTCAGCGAACAGTTTGCTTGTGCAGGTTTGGGTGCTTCGGAGCAGAAGATTCACATCTCAAACGGGTGTGGGCGTGAAGTGGGGGCGATATAGTGGGCTGATGTGGACCGCTTTGGGAAACGCGTAGGAACGATTTCCCAAAGAGAAGGACATGCATGGGTTTGCGCAACGAGAGAACAGCGTGTCGTACTCACTTTGGACCAAAGAAGGGGCATCCTCAAGGCCAGTCTCCGCCACGATGTGCAGACCGCTGCTAGGACCCACGCGCAGCACGGGTGCTCCTCGAAACACCACATGAAGATCTCCCGCACCAACTCCTGCGGCAGCGTCCTCACCGGGCTCAAGTACGCCAGTGTCGCGAACTCCGCCTGCACCAGTCTCTCCTTCTCCGCCTGTAGCTCACTAATGGCGCATCTTGATTCGCGGACAATCTCGGCGAGAGCAAGCTCAGCAGCTCCAATTCTTGCGGACAATGTTCGTATTGATTTGCGGTTCTCTTGCAGAAGTCTCCGGGCGCTGGCGAGGGTGTCCTTGGTCGGGGGGTCGGGAAACGGGAGTGGCGGCATACTGGAGTTGCTCCGTTAGGCCTGCGTCCTGGACCACGATTATGGAGGTTGAGAGAAGAGAGATATGGGTTCTGCGAGGCACCTTCTCATAAGACGGGAACCTGCCTTTGAAACTCCGCTATCACCGGTCCCTTTCCAGGCCTAACGGAATCGATCCCAGCGTCGAGTGGGGAAGTGACGGACAGGCGGCGCCGAGGCCTCGAGGAGTGGGGAAGGGAAGCGGAACGACGTGAGCACAGGCGAATATATGTATATCCAGCCACGACTGATGGGGGCGGACGTGTGGGCGTCAAGGGCCCTGCTTGGGCCCTGCCTAGTCTTTGCCAGTGCCCCGAAATGAAAATCGGAGTGTGGCGATGGGGTCCGATGTTTACAAGTCAAGGACCCGATGAGAAGAAAGCCAAAAGGCAGTTGTCATAGTAGTCATACTATAAGGAAGGACGTCAGGTTTTAGTATCACCGAACTTCTGAAAGACAAAAAGAGAGACTTGCTAGAGAAGAATGCAGCCGCAGTGGATGATTAGAATGATGATGCGAATGGAGAGCCCTCATGTTTAAAAAGTACTCGAGAATGAGCACCAATACTTATCTGATGAGAAGAGCTCAGCGCTCATCGTCAAGGAGGCAGAGCCCAAGCCAACAGGGTACCAGTGTGCAACCAGTGTGTGTTGTGGAGACCAAGTGATGGTCAAAGAACAAGGAAGGATGGGCGCCAATCGCAGTTGTTGTGCTGTAAACGGTCGCTTATAGTCAGCAACGACTCCGGAAACAAACATTCACGGAACGAAAAACAGGCCTAATTCGTATTATAGGCTCAATATCCAGAGAGACTAAGTCGACCGAACCTTTCGCCATATCAAATACTCGGTCGTTGCGCTCTCACAAAACCCAGGCAGGCCCGGACATCGTTGGTTCCGAGTCTGTCAAACTCAAACTCACAGGTTCCGGCGGTTCGTCTCAAGTCCATAGAACCTGCCACTGAGGGAGATGGGCCGAGAGACTTGAGAGCAGGGGTGCAGGAGGCTGAGTATCCGGGGTCATACGTCTATGTCAATGGATCTATTTGGGTGCAAAGCGAATAAGATAGGAAGCCTGATCTTTAATGGGGGTCATGGGGTAAGTAAGTAGCAGAAGGAATGACGCATGGATGAGGATAATCTGAATCGCGCCTTATGATGACTGAAGTCCGCCGTTCCGCCTCCCCGTATCTCCCAAGCTCCAGCGACAGCCGCCACCATCAGCCTATGCATGGCTTGTGGCTTATCTGCCTTCTCCTGAACCCTAAACCACCGTGGGTAGGGTTGAGGTCTGCCGTCCAGTCCGTGCCGTTATTTCTTGCCAGCCTCGATAGCCTCCCCGTTCTTGCAGGCGATGATCTTGATGCGAGGGGCGCTGACCATTTCGTTCGACTCCATCTTAAACGACGGGTTCTTGACGATAAACGTCCAGACATCATCGCACAGTCGGTATGTGTGGAGGTGGCCCTGAGTAGGATTGCGTAAGACCAGAGACGAAACTTGGCACCACGGCAAGGCATACGTACCTTGAGAGTCGTCTTCGTCTTCACCTGCTTCACCATGGTATCTGCCAACGACTTGTCGAACTGGAAGACGGCGCTAGTTAGTCTCCGATCCATTCACAAACAGTCAATGTCGCAACGCCACATCGGCAGTGTTGAGTACTCCATGATCTTTCGTACTGACCTGTTGCAACACCTTCATAGCCAGCTGAGGGGTGATAGCTCCACTCGTAATGAGTTCGTCCAGCGAGTCGGTCAGGGCCATTCCGATTCTTTCATCCACAACGAAGAAGAGAGAACATTTCTGTCATTTCGCCGAAATTCAATAAAGAAAAGGAGACACACGATGAACCCCTATAGAATTCGTAGTACGCCGACGCCATGTTCGCCTTCTCTGCACCGGTGTATCGTGTATAGTCTTCAAATCCTCAAGGACGTCGAGGACTGGGAGGAGTTCGTGGTGGACTGGAGTCAACTCACAGCACCAGCTGCCACTTCATCTCTGTGACGGTGACAAATATGAGCCCACGTGGATATCATGTGCACTTGGGTCACACGGCACGTGAAAAGTCGGCTGCTGTCGGCACTTTCGCGGCTAAGCCTGGCATCTCGGCTATCCGGAGGATCCCGACTTTGTTGGGCGCGGGTTGCCAATCAGTTGAAGCGCCGCTGGGTTTGCCTTTCCCTCAAGCCTGATGCTACTATCTGGAGTCTTGTCTGAATCGAACACATTGTCTTTTATGGCACCTCTCCAACTCCAATCTCTTCAGAGAATCTGCGCCCACATCTTCGGAATCTATCGACGAAGAAACCACGAGCACTGCGCAATCTGGGAGAGCTTTCTTCGCACTGAGGGTCATCATTCCAGCTTTGAAAGGCCGGATGTCGTATATGACGAGACACAATTTTTCCAATAGACCCCTCCCATCCCACATTCCAAGCCTATTCGCATGCAAACTTGTCTGGCATGGGTCCCATGGTGGTACCCTTCGCGCGATCGCGGCGTGTGTACGAGAAATAACAAGGGTTCTGGTGCTAAATACTCTCAAGTTTGGATTCATGTATGCCACGCTCATAATGAGTGCTGAGCGCAGCGAAACGAATCACTGCCGATACTGGTGTCAGCCATGACTTTTTTGGGATGGTCGTTGTTGAATAGCCTGTGAACAGCCATCTCAAAATTTAAATAAGGATCCTCACAAACCCTTGTAACTCTACAGATTTCTGTCTCACGAGCCCCGTGCCGATGCTTCTTTAAGAAATCTCGGAGCAACGACAAGTCGCGTTCCGACGTTTTTCCAAAAGGCGTAGGCGAGTTCCCATTTTCATGTGTCTGTCACGCTAGCCCCTACTTGAAAGAGCACGTCCAGTCATATATTTTTTACACTTCCCACTGAGAAAGCAAGGTTAGCCCAACCTCACTCAAATACTTGAAGGCGACGACACCTTCGTCGACGCTCGGCGCCTATTCTGAATGAAGAATATCGGATATTTCCCGGGTGCCCCGCACCCCCATTCCCATCCCAAAGCGAAGCCCAGAGAGGCACAAGCGGCTCTTCTTCTCGTCGGGTCCGGTCTCCTCTCCTTTTCCTCCCGTGGAAAGCACTAGAAAACGTCTACGAAGTCGCGTCTGGGGACACGGATCACGGCTTGGGTCGCAGGCACACACATGGTGTACCCCACGAGAGGAAGGAATCTAACATCGACATTCCCTTGCCAGGTAAAAATACGCGTCACGATCGATGCTCTCATGCTAGGTAATACATCATACAGTACCCGTTTTCCTGACTTGGGTCACCAGGCTGAGTATCAGGTGCTTTCCCATGGTCGCGGTTACACCAAATAGGATGTGGGGAAATATAAAAGCCTATTCGTTGAACCTACTCAAGTTCCCCAATCCCGCATTCCACTTGATTTACTCTACTCGATATGTTGCTTTCTACTTTTGTTGTCGGTGCATCCTTCTACGTCGGCGGTGTCGCTGCACACGGCGGAGTCGTCGCATACAACATCGGCGGAACGTACTACGACGGCTGGAAAGCGTACAACTCGGCAGCCGGCCAGACTACTATCCAGAGGCCTTGGGAAACCTAGTATGTCTCTAATTTTACTTCCCTCCTGACTGCTGCTCACCGTCTGGTAGTAATCCCATCCAGGACCCGACCGATACCACCCTCGCTTGCAACGACAACGGTGCGGCTGGTGCTTTGCAGCTCACAGCACAGGCGAAGGCCGGGTCTGCGATCACCGCATACTGGAACCAAGTCTGGCCCCACGACACTGGCCCGGTCGTATGTGCTCCTCTCCTAAGTGCTCCATGAACAACTGGCTAATTGTAACCATCAGATTGTCTACCTCTCCCAGTGCGGTGCTAGCAGCTGCAACAGTGTCGACACCAAAACCTCGAAATGGGTGCGTATATAAACCAAACGCGCCCGGCAAATGCTCATGCTCACGACATATGTGACTGTAGTTCAAGATCGAAGAAGCCGGCCTCCTCAGTGGAACCGTCGAGAAGGGCAGCTGGGCTGCAGGCAAGATGATCAACAACAACAGCAGTTGGACCACCACCATCCCCGCCTCAGTCCCCAGCGGCCAGTACCTCATTCGCTTCGAGACCATTGCCCTCCATTCTCTGCCCGCTGTAAGCAATCTCCTACTACCCTTCTCAAGCATTTGGTGTGCTTACTGCGGCATCCTTTAAATCTGGATCAGCAATTTTACCCCGAGTGCGCTCAGCTCGAGATCACCAATGGCGGAAGCCTCGCCCCCACAGCAGACCAGCTCGTCACGTTCCCCGGCGGCTACAAGGCGTCCGATCCCGGTATCAACATCGACCTCTATGGCCAAGCGGCCAAGACCCAGACGACCTATGTTATCCCTGGACCTAAGGTTTACGGTTCCAGCGGAGGTTCGACTCCCCAGCCGACCTCGTCGACAACGGCGACCACCTCTACCACCGCCACCTCTACGACGACGACGTCCACGACGTCCACGCCAACTGCGACTGGCGGTGTTACTGCTCCCCAGTATGGCCAGTGTGGCGGAACTGGGTGGACCGGACCGACTGCTTGGTGAGTTTTCTCATTTTCGACGTTTCGAAGAGCCCAGAACTGACTCACATACTCGATATGTAGCGCTGCACCCTACAAGTGCACGAAGCTCAACGACTATTACTCCCAGTGCGTCTAAACTGTTACTAGATGCTAAGAAAGCGAAGAAGGGTTTGGACTACAGATTTATATTCGTATCTTACGAAGGATCACCTTCCATGGTGCTCAATTACATGAAAATTCTTGTCTCTACATCGTTCGCCAAATGTCATGCATCTCATGTCTCACCCCCACCTGTGCTCGCGCCGGCCTCAGCAGAGTCCGGGGCGCAGAGAACGCCAGCACCATACGATGGTTCGGGATTAGCCCATCCAGATTCGTGTAGTGTTCCCAAGCGTTGAAGCTCTGCTTCTTGAGACGGTCGTCGGGCGGGCTACGGTAACGGGTTTGCGCAAGGCTGCCAGCGCCAAATCTTCTTTATGACGTCGACACATTGACGCCGGAGTATTGCTCCCGCGTGGGGAAGTGAAATTAGGCGCCCGGCGGCCATTCCGATCACAGGCCAACGAAAAGGCGAGGAGGGCGAGGGTTTCTAGATGCATGTTTGGAGATGCATGCATTCGTAAGTATCATGTAGAGTGTAAGCACACGGCGGCATAGATTAAAGCAGAGTACACGAAAGAGGAATGCTCGTAGCTAGAAGGTTTTTAGTCAGGGATCATGTCAAATCAATGACTGCGATCGTGTTCTTGGGAGGTTCCCGTTCCTTACGCTTGACGCCAGCAGCAGGGGGAGTGGAAGTAATAAGGGGGCCAGAAGTTGACGAGGATGGCGGGTGGGCAATATATGCAGCTGAATCTGCAGTCGTAATAGCGGAACCAGCAGCGATAGTTCCACTGAGAGCTGCGGCGTCAGGTGTGCTAGTCGCGGGTGCAGTAGCAGCTGGCAGTGCAAGCTGGAACCTCTTCTCCCCTTTCAAAGCACTCAACACATCTGCATACCTTTCCCCCATCAACGCCTTCAACTCCTCGCCGTCCACGACGCTCTTCAAAAACGAGGTGGCAGCAGCTTGCGCCTCCTTCCATGGAACCGACTTCATCGCGTCCGGGAGCTTACGCACAATAAAGGTCAGCGGCATTCCATACCCCCGGGTTTCGGTAGCGAGAAGTTTCTTGGTTTTCCCTTTGTCGATGCACGCCTCCAGGTGCGTTAAGCGCTTCTTGGTTTTAACGGCATTGAAGTTGATGGTCGGCGTCGAGGTCTCGAACCAGGCGTTCAGCTTTTTACAGTCTGCGCACTCGCAGCCGATGGGCAATGTCGGCGGCCAGGCGGGAGGTTTGACGAATCGAGTAGCCCCAAGAACATGCGCGAGGTAAACTGATATTGTCTGTGCGAGGAATACGTCGAATGGCTTGTCGGTGATCTTCTTTCCGTGCTTTTCCAGAATGGTTTTGAGCATCGGCATCAGGGGGATATGAACCTCCTTACACCTGTGCGCCAGCTGTAGCGTTTTGTCGGCTAATTCTGCAAATATGCTAGAAATAAGGGTGACACAGGGTTGAAGTTTGCCGATGGAGAGGCAGAGGTCAGCGAGCTCGGCGATGCATTTGACTCGCTCATTATGCCCCTTTGTTTGAGTGGGTTGAACCTGCCGCTTGGCTTCGCTGGTGTCTGTCTCCCATTGCGGAGCGGCAGACGCGACACACTGAAGTATCACGTCTTCAATCGCATCCTTCCTCTTGTCGTCCATTGTTTGAGATTCTACCTCTCGCCACTTGTTCAGGGCCTTCGCCAATTCGACGAGGAATTCGTAGACCCCTGCGCCCTTCGTAAACTTCTCTACTTGAGTTGAGCTTTAGAAGCTTGTTATCAATAATCTTGCGGTCCTGTTATGCGTGATGACTTACAACTTCTCGATTGTGTCAGTGTTCATTTCTTGCAATGTGGAAACCAGAGCTGGTACATCCGATGCTGCGGAGGTCGAGTACGACTCAAGTGCCGTCTTCTTGAGACCTTTCAACCAGGGCAGCGCGGTGCCCTTGCTCCGAGACTCGACTGCCACGATAATGTCGAGTTGGTTATTTGCCTTGGAAGACTCGAAGAGAGCGATACACAGCTCTGCTGCGTCTATGGAAAAAGAGAAGCTGACCAACTCCTTTATACGCTCTGTAGTTGCAAGAGGCGCCAAAGTTTTGGGGAACACCCAATTTCGGCTCCCAACTGGAAGATCGATTGTTTGCCAATGAGAGATTGCCGCGGTGAGGCACTCGTGCATGATGCTGATGTATATGGCCTTCATTTCCGTTTCGGCGTCAGACAGCTTCCTATACTGCGACTGTAAGGCCTTTGCCAGCGCAATGTGAAAGCTGTAGGTGCCCTTCTCCTTCGCCAAGACTGGAAGTACCCTAAACGGCAGTGAAATTAGCGACTGGATCTAACTCCACAATAGGTGGCCCTTACGCGGTTTGAAAGAGTTGGTAGCCCTGTTCTTGGGACATGCTTATCAGCAGCGGGATATCCGCGACATCCGCTGCGTGATATGTCAGAAACACATCTCTAGTCAGATGCGCTTTCCACGCCGCGCTCCCCTCCTGTCCCATGAGGGACGAAATCGACTCGACAAGGGCCATCCGTTTTTGAAGGCTTTCTTCGCGCTTAACGAGTTGGACAATACTATCAAGGAATGTACAATGGGGTTTGTTAGACATAGCTGACAGGTGTGACTGGACAACATACCCAGGCATGATAGAGCCCAAGCTGAAAATTGCGAGAGCACGACCAAGCTCCGTGTTTATAGTGTCGAGCTTAGAAACTCCGATCCAGGGAAAGGCGCTGTTCCAAATGTCACGGCGCTTCCAAGCATTCGCATACCCCAGCAAAGTGACAGCTGTGGCGTTTGAGTACCCGGAAAGGAGCGCCTTGACCGCACGCTCGGCCGCGAGGGTAGGGGGATTCGCCATGTCGAGTGTTCTCAGAAGTGCGCCCTCGCCGCATACCTTCATGATCACCGACGCTTCATCTTCTTGGCGGAAGAGAATGAGAACAGAACGGTTGTACCCTGTGCACGGAGTAGTGTTAGACACTTTCCCTTCAAATTCGGCCGAGAAAGCACAGTTCAATACTGACATTGTTCCACGTTCCCTGACCACTTCAATCAAAAGCATAAGTGTCATGGCCTCATGTGTTTGTGCTAGACTCACATTTCCCATATAACCTTCGTAACTGGAGTCGTCGGGTCGTAGCCCTTCGAATGCATCTCTTGGGACCAACGCTTCTGGGTTGAGGTCATGGGATCCCCCAAGTTTGACTGGTCCGTTTTCTCCAATTTTTACGAGGTTACTTATCTCCAAGGTCGTTTCTTCGATCTCTCCCATCTCTGCCGTCTCTTTCTCGTCAGAGCCGTCGTACGTACGCAGGTCGTCATATCGCCCGCGTTTACGGTAGCAACGCGGCGTTTCCTCCGACGCTGAACCTTTCTCCGTCTTCTTCACGTTGGCCAAGCAAATGGAAAAACGGAGCTCGTCTGCGACGGGTCGGAGAAGCCCCAGAAGATGGGCGTCACGCCCCTTGAGGCCTGCAACCCCACTGTTGAGGTCTTTTTGGCTATATTGGTGATCCAGAACATAAGCGAAGAAAGGCGGCTTTGGAATCATGTCGGTCATATGCAAGTAGTCTTGCCATAGCTCAAGAATTGTGCGGAGATCTTCCATCGGGTCGATGTCAGGCAAAGAAGGTGGCGTAGTGTTTGGGGAGGTGTGTATGAGATTGTAGGAAAGTGCCAGTCGGTACCCGGAGAGGATGGGTTTGACCTCGTGGACGACGTCGGTGTACCACGCCAGCACCGAGGTATTGAATTCGGAGTTTTGGGAGACATCTATGATCGACGTTCTCCCAGCGTGCGATAGGTGTACTTGCCCTCCTTCGAAGGCAGATGGAAGGACAAATATGACCGTCGCGAACATTCCGTCTGCCTTGGAAGTGCTATGATGAACGTTTTTAGGGGGAAAAACCCCGGGAAAGGTCGGCTGACTTACTCTTGGTGAGGGAGAAAGCTGGGGGAAGGGATTCGATCAAGTCAGAACGAAGTTGAGAGATCCAAAGCGCAATGAACAGACTCACTGCGACCCTGGCTGGTAAAGTAACATTTTGTATAACTCGCATCGGGGCTTGGTCGCATAGTTTGTAACGCCGAGAGTTGCTGCCACAGTGTTCACCGCCATCTCATCTACGAACGTGAACCAGTTTGGATTTCTGAACGAGATGCTGGCTGGCTCGATTTCCCATGTGTCCCGCACGGACGTATCCACAACTGTTTGGTCACCCTTTCCGAAGGGTGCTTGTGCCGCTCGGGATATGAGAAGTTTAGCATCGCGTTCGCTCAGTGGGAGGCCAATTGATCCGATGCCTGCAACTGTCAGTCCGGGATTGGGTGCACCAGGGTGTCTGGAGCGGTGAAAGTAGCTCCCGTTGAACTTGAAGTCTTGCGCCAATGCATCGTACAAGTCATCCTTTGGGACAATAAGTACAAATGTTTAACGGAGTCGCTGGGGCAACTAACATTGATGTCCCCATCATATTCTTCCTGCAAGGTTGGGAGTATCCGCTCGTCGTTAGAACATCGTTTTTCTCGAGTATCTTCGACTCCAATCCGTGCTCACCTCGGATTCACTAGCGGGCTCACTGCTCGATTCGCTGCTTGATTCACTGATATCAGACTCTCCTGGGCCTTCATACATCTGGATGTCCAGCTCAGGTGCAGCCATTGTCAATGCCCCGTATAAAAGACCTGTTGCTGTGTGTTTCTAAGGAGAATGGCGGGCTGGTTCAAGTTTGCCGACCATCGGAGGGTGCGCGTGTCACAGACGCGTCTGTCACGTATCTCATAAGCGTTACATGTCGCGTCTGGCCGTCACGCCACGTCGAGGGACCTGACACAGACCATGTCGGTGGAGGCCATGGCTACCGCTCAAGAACTTGAAGTTCCTCAAACCGCCCAAACACCAACAGAAGATGATTCTGAGGTTCGTTAAATGGTTCAAACTATCTCTCAACATCGGGCCTAACGCACAGATTAGGAGGAATACGACGGTGACCTGAATGTTCGCACTTTCAATTTCACAAGTTTCGCGATGGTTTTCTCATAAACCACAAGGATGATTTGCACGACGCATTGAGCGGAGACTTCAAGTTTACCGGCAATTTCTATCACCGTTCAACCGACGCAAATGCACCGAGCCCAGGTCTGACGGTCGAAGGCCTCGGACTCATTGGTCTGCCCCTCAGCGAACGAGATGCGAAACTTCTGATATCCCGGGCAGCGCAAGCACCTTTTGGCAAAGGCGATCAGACGGTTATCGATACAGATGTACGGGACACCTGGGAGATCGAGCCTGCGAATGTATCCTTCGCGAATCCAAAGTGGAAGGAGTTCATTGACCAAACGGCTTTCAAAACGGTGTGGGCAACGCTAGGTGTTGCGCCTTATACCACGATGCCTCGTTGCGAACTGTACAAGCTCCTTCTGTACCAAGAAGGCTCACAGTAAGCTCGCCATTCCTGGGACATTCGATTATTGCTTCTGACATTGCGCCTTTTCAGCTTTCTACCGCACCAAGAGTGAGTCCAGATTCACTACCTGAATGAAATAAGTATACTAAATCCAAAGCAGCACAGAAAAGGCAAACGGAATGTTTGCAACAATCGTCGTCGTTCTTCCCTCAGCTTTTGAAGGAGGCCAGCTCCATGTCTCGCACGGCGGCCGAAGTGCAGTCATCGACGTCGCTCAAAACTCTGCCTGGAACACGTCGATTCTTGCTTGGTATACGGACGTCATGCACGAGGTCAAACCCATCACGTCTGGGTACCGACTGGCCCTCTCCTATAACCTCATCCACACTTCGCCCAATACGCCTCAGCCGTCATTGCCCAACGAAGAAGGGGTGATGGACGACCTCCGCCAAACGCTCGAAAGGTGGGACCGGGACATGTACGACGAAATGCCGGACCCTCCTCTCTACGCCTATATGTTGTCGCACCAGTACAGTCAGAATGACCTTAACAGGGGAGCAGCTGCCCTGAAAGGAAGAGACGCCCATCTCGTTGCCCACCTTCGGCCCGTGGCTGAAGAGCTCGGTTTCTCTGTTTGCTTAGCGAATCTGAAGAGAACGGAGAGCGGATGTGCTGATGACTGTGGGTACAACTACAACAAACGAGGGCGGTATGGAAGGGGTTGGTATGATTCCGATGAAGATGAAGATGAGGATGAGCACGTCACGATGTTGGAGGTTGAGGATTCGAGCATGGAATTGTCGAACGTCGTCAGGCTAGAAGAGAACGGGCCGAAGAACATGGGTTTAGGAACCTTCGCGCTGGACTCCGAAGCGTTAGTTCCCAGGAATGCGTTCGAGGACTTGGAACCAGACGACCAAGAATACGAGGGCTATATGGGTAACGTAAGAACTCTCCTCTCTTGCCCTTGTCGAGAGTCACTGAACTTGACTATCAGGGGGCCGGGGGTCTGGAACAATGTACGCAAAATGAAGCTCGGAGTCGTATATTGCTGTCCTGACACTTACTCCTATCACAGGGTATAATCGTTCAGCGCTCGTTCTTTTCCGGAAGGAGGACGAGACTGACATTATCATGTCTGTGAGCGGGCCAGCTGCTGTTCTTCGCAATCTCGAAGTGACGGACACACCCACCCCAACTGCCCAACAAGTCGTAAACTCTGTCCTCGCAAAGCTGTCGGATGCCGCGACTGCTGCGACCATCATAAGGCATGCGCTCGCCTGGAAGCAAAATGACGTCTGGAACAAGGCTATTCCATACATTGGGCCTTCCCTCGAAGCAGTCAGCTCTGAGATTACCCGTGCACTGGATGTGTTTGATTTGGACTCGATTAAGCCAGGGTGAGGAAGGTAGCCTTTCCATCTTTGCTGCGCTGACTTCGGGTTTCCAGTCTCGCTCAACTTGTCAAAAAGCGCGCCGGGCTACAACAGCGACTGGAAGTTGTGAAAGCCATTGTGGCCTACCTGGGAAATGCTGCTGACTCTGATTGGGTTGAGGAACTCACAAAGGAGGCGCTATCAACGTACAAGGCCGCCTCGGTAGCCGATGTTGGTACGCTCGTCCGGATTGCTCAGGAGAGAGGGGTTGGCACCCTACAGACGGTGTACGTACTCGGTTTGCCACGCGCTTATGTCCTTGCGAGGTACTCATCCTTGATCGTGACGCAGTGTCCTCCCGAAGCTCGCTGCGCAGGCAGGGACATATGAATTCCACGTTACATTAGCAAAGGCTCTCAACCAGCATGCCAAACAGCTCACCGATTCCGATCCTAAAACGATTCAAAACAAGGGCGAGTTCGAGGGGGTGGTTCGTCAGTGCATTCGCGCCGCGATTGCGCAATGGGATTCGGTTGTGCAAGCCACAGCACCACACGCCAACCACTACATGCTAGCCCGGCCGGCTCCAGCTCTCTCTCCGACTGTCAAAACAGAGCGTATCAATAACCTCGTTCAGCTGTCGTTCGAGGTACAAGACACCGAGCTCTGCGTAGCGGTCTTCAATGGTGCTGGTGTCCAGCACCGCATGGAGGTTATGACGGCAATTCGGGGTCAAATTGGAAGTGCGAGTCCGGAATGGGTGAAAGAACTCGGTAAGACCTCGTTGTCGTCGTATTCGACCCCGGCAGTATCAGATGTCCCGACGCTTTCGTGGATATCCCAGGAGCTGGGCGCGGAGGGTATTCGGAACTTGTGCGTCCCCTTCGCTTCCAAAACCTGACCAATAGCGAACTGACTCTGATCTGGTTCCAGAGTCGTGCAGAAGGTCCCGAAGAGCGGGACGTATGCTTTCCTCATCGCACTTGCCAAATCATTGCATGAACGTCGGTCTCTTCTCTCTCGGGTGCCGGAAACGACAGATCAAACGAAGACGGAATTTGCTGGAGCCATCAGCCAGTGCTTGCTGTCTGCCGTCCCGCAGTGGGAGCAGGGCATCCCGACTCCTCCAGTTCATGGAGGGTACCCGTACCACGGCTACCGGGCAGCCCCGGTCGACACGGGTCCTGCTCTCAAAGTCCAGCGAATCATCGAAATCGTCGAGTTCTGCTTCACCATTGGCGACCTGAAGCCCTGCAGCAGACTCTTCACTCTCCTCCTGGAGATCCCCGCGAACGTCAAGGTCGACGACAGGTTCAAGCTGCTGCTTTCACCACTCATGTCACAACTCAAAGCAACTCTGGCGAAGCTAGGCAAGAGCATTACCCTTGAGCCTTTCAGGTCGTTTTTCAAGAACGCTATCGCTATCTACCTTGCGCGAATTCTCGGCCCAGTCCCTGTGGCTCAGCCCGCCGCCCTCCCAGCACGCGCCATTGGCTGCGGGTGCGCCGAATGCAAACAGCTCAATGCATGGCTGTCAACCGCCACTCCCAGCATCAGCTTCAGGGCCGTCCAGGCGCGCCGCACACACCTCGAGCGCGAGATCGCGCAGGCGAGGATACCACATCTCATCTCCACCGAGACTGTGCGGAACCGTGGGTCACCGTATACGCTCGTGGTGAGTAAGCGCCCGGAAGTGATGGGTGGCCTGAATTGGAAGGAGGCACAGACGAAGGCTGTCGCGTTTATCAGGAGTGTTGCGGACGATAAAGGCTTGAAGGAGCTGATGCCGGACAGGTATGAGGACGTGTTGAGGGCTGTGGCGGGGTCGAAAGTCTTCGTGGTTGGGGCGATGACTATTGCGGACCCCGACGGGATTGCGCCCACTACGCCAGCGGCGGCGACGGCTGCCAATGGCACCACTGCTCCATTGGCATCTTCGTCGACGGTGGCGGCAGGGGTGTCTGCCCCTGCAGCAGGTCCTTCCGCGTCTGTCGCCGGAGCGAAGCGAAAACAGCGAGACCCTCCAAAAAATACGATCGCTTTCATTGATCTGACTTGATTTTCTTGTTATGCTTCCCATCGTCCTTTCTTGCTTCTGCCCATTGCTTTCTGCGCTTACTCTGCTGTCCCTTATAATCCTCGCTATATTCTCGCTTAGCGGCTCACCCTGCGTTGTCCCCCTTCCATATTCGTATCCAAGCCTTGTATAGCTATAGATTGTCATCTTGTAGTACGGTTTTAATCCGGGGTACCCATAGCTAACTTCAGCTAATATTCTATTGATACTGCTTTCGCCATTTCTAGATCCAGTGTTCGCTCCAGTCACCTTGCGCTCGCCATCGGGGCGACGGGCGTTGACGCGATGATGCCGTGTCCCGCATGGATTCTTGAGTCTGACTCGCGAAACCGCCGAGCGCAGACTCTGAAAGGCAAGTGATACGGCTCAAATGCCACGTTCAAAGCGTCTGACTCCCCTCGCTTGCAGTTCTTGTTACTTGGTGCCACGGCGCCTCCACGCGCTCGCCAAAATGACCACGAATGGTTATTGAGGCCGCGACATCAGTTGCAAATGACTCGAGATCGTCCACAAAAGGGTTCAACACTTACCACGACAATGTTCTCCTTTGTCCTCCGATGGCGGGATCTAGCGGGCACACACAAAGACCCTGAACTTGCCCTCGCATATAAGATGCCTGCCCTCTGAGCTCCATCTCTCAATTCAGACCGATACTTCATTCTGCGCACTTTCTCCATTTCCCCACTGATATCTTTGTACATCGACATCGAAAGCACCGATGAGTTCAGCCAGTTCAACACACTCTATGGACGTTGATAACGACTCTGTGACTGAGTTGGACCCCGGCCCTCCAGAAGAGAAGATGGTTGCGGGTGCTCCTGATGCCCAACTGGAGAAGGACCTAAACGTTCGTGGTCAATGATATTCAAATGCATCATCCGCTTACCTTCGACACTAGGATGATCTGTTAGCTGCCCTCTCTGGTGAATTCAAGTACCTGGGCGAGTTCTACCACGCGAGCTCCGATTCCTGGCCGAAAGCACCCGACCCTGAACTCACCATCGAGGGCGTCGGACGAGTCGACCTTCCACTCACTGAAGCATGCGCAAAGGCGGTTATGGCCATGGCTGAACAAGCGCCGTACGGGAAAGGAGAACTTACCGTTGTCGACACCGCGGTGAGGGACACCTGGGCGATTGAGCCTTCAAGCATCGTATTCGAGAACGCCGAGTGGGCCAAGTACATCGCTAGCACTGTCACGCCGCGCGTCTGGAAAGCCCTGGGTGTCGCAGCCCCAATCAGCAATGCAAGGTGCGAGCTGTACAAGCTCCTCTTGTACCAGACTGGATCCCAGTAAGTCTCCTTACTCTCGCAGACCATCACAAGGATCTAATTCTGTGCATTAGTTTCTTGCCACATCAAGAGTGAGTATGAGACTCGTCGTGTCGATGTACTCCGACTAACTTCACCCCCCTAAAGCACGTGCAAGAGCGACGGAATGTTTGCCACTGTGGTCATCGTCCTACCCTGCGACTTCGAGGGGGCGAAGTCCATCTATCCCATGCGGGCAAGTCAGCTATCCTCGATGTCGCCGCGGATGCCGGAGAGTGCAAAACCTCAATTTTGGCCTGGTACACGGACGTCATCCACGAGGTTAAGCCCGTCACTTCGGGATATCGGCTTGCCTTATCATACAACCTCATCAACGACTCCCAAAGCTCAGACCCTCTTCCAAAGGTACCCACTATGGACAAGGCAACAGAGGGGCTCCGCTGCGTCCTCCAGAAGTGGAAGGACGGTGGATACCCGAACCTGATGGATCCCGTCCTTGCCTACGTCCTATCTCACATGTATAGCGCAAAGGACCTTGCTCGCGGGGCTCTAGCTTTGAAAGGCTCGGACGCTCACCTCGTACGCTACCTTTTACCAGTTGCCGAGGAACTTGGGTTCTCGGTGTTCCTTGCAAACCTCCAGAGGGTGGTCAAGGGGTCGGTCAAGGACCCCGAATCTGGTAACGATCACAAGATAGAACATCTCTACGAGAAAGAGCAAGAGATATATCATCTCACCCGCATCAGTAGTGATGGTCCACAGCTGAAGATAGGATCTTTCGAGGTTCCTGACGAGATTTTCGTTCCGAAGAACGAGTTCGACGAAAGTAAACCGGATTATGAAGATTACGAGGGGTATACAGGAAACGTAAGTCCCTCGGACCCCTGAAGCTCCGAGTCGCTTCCACTTGCTAACCAACCAACAAAACAGGACGGTGGAGATTTAGAACAACGTGGGTTTAAATTCGTCTCTGCTCGCTCCCGGGACGTCGCTTAACCTGCCGCTGGATATAGGATATGAACGCTCCGTCCTTGTTCTCTTCCCCAAAGAGGATCAAACCAAGTTCGTATACATTGCGAAAGGCGCAGATTGGGCGATGGAACATTTAGAGTCGAAGTCTTTAGAGCTCGATGCCGATATCCTGGTGGATGCGATTTTCGCAGAAAGGGCCGAAGACTGGGTCAGTGAAGGGTACGCTAAAATGCTCATGGCCCGGGCAGTCGACACGAAGGACCCAGATCTGTGGAATAGAACTGTCGTTTGGGGAAAGGCATCGTACATACAGGTCCAAGATCCTATTGCGCTCTTCGGCTTTGACGCAATAAAGCAAGGGTGCGTTTACTTGGAGGTTGTAGGTAGAGCTCCCCGGCTGACACTCCATACAGGCTCACTTTCTATGCGCTAGGGAACAAAGAGACGGGCGTGCATAGAACGCTGGCCTGGAGTATGACGCGCCTCAGGCAGTATGCTTCCCTTGCAGGAGAAGCGAATCCACCGACTTGGATTGAAGAACTTAAGCGAGAAGCTATGTCGTCCTTTGCAGCCCCTTCCCGGCATGATTTCGAAGAGGTCATTCTCCTGGCCCAAGAATATGGTGTGCAGGTCCTCTGTGATACGTGAGTTACCGTTCTCTGCGCCCAGAGGTCTGAAAATTGCTGACCATCTTCTGACCTAGGATCATCCCGAGGATTGTGGACTCGAAGCTCACCGAAAAATTTGGATTCTTCAAGGCTCTGTACGACAAGTTGCAGGAGAACCGGGCTTTGCTGCTCAATGACAGCGCCACCGGCGATGCGCCTTCTGCGGCATACGAATCGGCACTTCTCTTGTGCCTTGACCAAGCGTCTACAGCCTTGATAGAGCATCACTCAAGCAAGCCAGACTTCCCTCAATACGCAGGTCCCGCAAATGGCATAACGGACCAGAAGAGGATCGAGAACGCGCTCAACGACATCCGGTTCGTCATTGAGGCCTCCCTCGCCAACGCGAAGATGGAGCCCTGTAGCCGTCTGCTTTCCTCTCTTCCCGACATCCCTCGCGAGCCAGTTTTCGGGACGCCTCACCGCATCAACTTGCTCATCCCCCTGGTCACCAGTCTCAAGGAAATATGCGTCAAACACGGCGTAGATTGCTTAACTCAAGACCCGTTCGCGTCTTTCCTCAGGGAGATGATTTCCCTTTATCTATCGCGCATCCTTTCAACACCTGATGATCGGCCTTCTCTCCCCTGTATGTCAATCGAGAACGCGTACAGCCGGGATGGAGAGATTGACGACTTCCTCAACAATCCTTGGGAGATGGAATGGGTAAGTACTCCTCTCGAAGAGTATTGGGCTACCAGCCGTGTAGAGGGTCCCGAGAGATGGTACTTCGCCGGTGGCCCGTCTGATGCCAAGCTCTCTACCTTCCTTTCGGCGAAATCCGAGATGACGAACCGACTGAAGAAGCACTATACGGTGACCATAACGAAGACCCCCCTGTTTATGGAGGCGTATAGCTGGGAGACTCGCTTAGCAGCGGCGAAGAAGTTTTTGGATACTATAGGGGACGAGGAGGGACTGAAGAGACTGATGGGCGAGAGGTATGACGATGTTTTGAAGGCGATGGATGGGACACAGGCTTTCGTTTACGCTGCAGGGGAGGAAAGCTCCTCTGCGTAGAATGGTACCTCTCTGTGGTGAAGCGCGTACGGGCACCTTTTAAACAGTCCCAATGTTGTAGACATAACCATTCGGAAGTGGTTGGATGAAGACGTTGAGGTTTCACAGGCTACCGCGAACAAACCGCGAACACGCCCACCGAGGGTAAATTAGATGATATTCTTCAGACGAAAGTGTATATCAAGTATATACTTAACTTTTATGTGGTCTCGTAGATATGCCTGCTCTCTGTGTGGTACTGCAGCCTACCGATAGTAACCTCTGTCGCTCACCAGCTTTCGAGGGCCGCATCAAATGTTCGTGATGATGCATCAGTAACTTTCAAAGCCCGCTAAAAGTCCAACCAGGTCCAACCTGTGAGGGTCGTTGAGTCCAAGTTGAGTCCAACCGGTTGGACGTTCAGGACTGCTTCCACTTACCATCTTGGAAGGTCTCCAGTCCGTCCCAACATTCGTCGACTCGTGGGAACTGATATTTTCTGAGATGGAGAATTGCTGGCACTGTTCTCGCCAACTTGGCAATCGTCCATACGATGAATCCGACTCAAAATTCGGCCAGATTGGCGCTTTCCAGTGATCTTGCTGTAAGTTTGAAGTTTTCGAAGTATTCATATCCGCTCTTACCACTGGACTAGTTCAATGTGAGCCGAGCTTTGACTCAAAACAAGAGAACGGATGCGGAACCCCAGCTTCGACGCGCTCTCAACGACTGGAAGACCGGAAAGTACACGACGAAGCCCAAAGTTCCTTTTATCGCCTTCGTTCTGGATGGGTGGAACGACATCAAGGGAGAAGCTATTCAGGGAGACGATGCAGGGCTGCTAAACCGACTCGTCCCTCTCGCAAAGGAACTTGGCTTCTGCGTATTCCTCGCCGACCTGAAAAAAACGATCAACGGTCAGCCGCACCACAAGCACTGGACCTACTCCATCATCCCCAACCCCAAGCGCCCCAGGACGTACAAGGATAAGTGGGGGCCAAGCGACGGATACCATTGGCCAACGGGGGAAGGCTGGGATGTCCGTGACGCGTACGAGCTGGGGGACTACCTTGTGCCCATGGGCGACATCATCTCGGAGGACCAGATTCTGTCGGACCTCAAGAGCCTCGATGGAGCGGAGACGTCGATGACGGGTGAATGTTGCTTTGAGCTGGACAGCTTGATCCCGAAAGACGTTTTCGTGAAGGCGACTCCGCCTGAGGACGAGCGCAACTTTGACAGAGAACGCGGTGTGGTGACCTACGGTACGTGTTTCTATTTTTTGCCATGCTCGCTCAAACTTATCGTGCACAGAATTCAACCATTGGGCTGTCGTGTTGTATTTGAAGGACGACGAGGCTGATGTGTTTACTGGGCTCAATCACCCAGAGTGGGCCTTGAAGGTTCTCGACACACCAACTCCGGTGGCCAGTAAAGTCGCTGCTGCCGTGCTCAAGCAGCTGGAAGAAAAAACGCCGCGACACTCCCTTCCGAACGCGCTTTGCTTGCTAGAGCGCGCTGCGGATTGGAAGCAGGGTGACCTGTGGAATGCCGCTTTGCCATACATCGCGAACGCCCCCGTGAAGACAGTCACTGCCGTGATAGCGCATGGGCTCAAAGCGTTCGAGCTAGACTTGCTCCAGTCGGGGTGAGTCCAAGAGCCAGTTTTTCGGCATCTATCTAATTACAATTTTTTTTTCAGCGTGAGTCGTCTCGTGGAACAAAGTGCGAGTCTTTCATCCAAGGTCGCAATCGCCCAAACCCTCGTTGCCCATAACCCCAGCTACGCGAGTCGGGGATGGGTAGGGCTTTTAGTCGCAGGAATTCTGGAAGACTACAGTAACCCAGAAGTTGCAGATGTCCCGGGTATCGTCTGGATGGTCCAGGTATTCGGCCCCCCAGCCGGCGAAGCCACGTAAGTGTTCGACCCCCTCTACAATGGACACCAAACCTCACACTGTCTTCACAGTCTGCTTTCAAAGCTCCAGAAAACCAGATCCACGTATGAGTTCCTCGTGGCTCTCGCCAAGTCCCTCCACGCCGGCCGCTCGCTCTCCAAAGCCCCGCTCAATGAGTTGATAGTCCAGTGCCTAAACGCGGCCACACCATACTGGCAGGGATACTGCTACGTCAACGCCGACTCTGCGACCGAGCGTGTCCGTGAGATTATCGAGCTTGCGCTTGCCATCGGGGATCTCCGTCCCTGCGAGCTTGTTTTCGACCTCCTCTTCACCAGCACTGACAAGAAAGTACTCGAGAAGCGGCTCCGGGAGCAGTACCGCCCCCTCGTTCCGTACCTCAAGTTGCTCCTCGCCCAACACGGCCAATCGATAACCGCGCAGCCCTTCCGCACATTCTTCAGGAACACTGTCGCCGTCGCCCTCAGCGCCTGCTGCCCTACACCTTCCCAGCCCCAGAGCCATGCTCCGACTGTCGACCAGCTTCTTGGCAGGTACACGGCGTGCGGCTGCGAGGAGTGCGTGCAGATGCAGGCCTTACTCCTTGGCACGGCGCAAGAGATCAAGTTTACAGTCGCGCTGGCACGCCGCAAGCATGTTGAGGCGTACTTACGGTGGGGTGGTCCAGTGCTTGCGCAGCTCGTTGAGACACAGACGGTGAAGGCGGAGAAAGCGGGGAAGGCGCACACGCTCGTTGTGAAGAGGAAGGAGCACCCTTCCGGGTTGAGTGTGGTTATACCGACTGCGGTGGGACCGGCGGTGAGGGTGCCGGTGGGCGTGAGGGCCTTCGTGGAGAGCGTATGTGGGGAGGAGGGGGTGTTAAGGGAAATTATGGGGGATAGATATGGAGACGTTGTGGATGTCCTGGAAGGGAGGAGGGTGTTTGTGTTGGGTGAGCTGTCGAAGGATGGTGCGAGTGCGGTGGGATCTCTTATTGGGAACGCCTCTGGTGCAATGCAGGCCGCTGTGAGCTTGAGTGCGAGTGCGAGTGCAAGTGCGGCTGGGATGAAGAGGAAGCGCTTGGACTAAAGCATCTAGACGTCAAATTTTGGATCCAACACAACGACTCGGAACAAGCTGGATGAAGAGGTTGGAAGTGATGGGTGGCCTGAATTGGAAGGAGGTGCAGACGAAGGCTGTCGCGTTTATCAGGAGTGTTGCGACGATAAAGGCTTGAAGGAGCTGATGCCGGACAGGTATGAGGATGCGTTGAGGGCCGTGGTGGGGTCGAAAGTCTTCGTGGTTGGGGCGATGACTATTACGGATCCCGACGGGATTGTGCCCACGCGGCGACGGCTGCCAATGGCACCACTACTCCATCGGCATCCTCATCGACGGTGGCGGCAGGGGCGTCTGCACCTGTAGCTGGTGTTTCCGGGCCTGTCGCCGGATTGAAGCGAACAGCGAGACCCTCCAAAAAATACGATCGCTTTCATTTAATTGATCTGACTTGATTTTCTCGTTATCCTTCCCATTGTCCTTCCTTGCTTCTGACCATTCCTTTCTACGCTTACTCTCCTGTCCCTTATAATCTTCGCTATATTCTCGCTCAGCGGCTCACCCTCCCTGCATTGTCTCCCTCCCATATTTGTATTCAAGTCTTGGATAGCTATAGGCTGTCATTTTGTAGTACATTTTTAATCCGGGATACCCATAGCTAACTACAGCTAATCCAGCCCCATCGCGCTCGACATTCCTAGGAAGCATGACACGTGTTCGCAGGCCGCCTTGACGCGCTGTGATATACGCGTCGGGGCGACGGAGATTGACGCGACGGTGCCGTGCCCGCATGGATTTTTGACTTTGACTCGCGAAACTGCCGAGTGTCGGCTCTGAAAGGCAAGTGATACGGTTTGTCTGACTCCCTTCGCTTGCATAAGTGTTATGGTGCCACACGCGCCTCCAGGCGCTCGCCACCAGACTGGCACAAATGGCTATTGAGGCCGCGACATCAGCTGTAAATGACTCACAAAGGTCGACTCTTTACCACGACCATGACGTTCTCCTTTGTCCTCTGTTGGAGGGATCTAGCGAGCACACACAAGACCCTGAGCTTGCCCCCACATATAAAATGCCTGCTCTCCCGGCTCCGAGCTTCATTCCTCAATTCCGCAGCGCTATTTTTCCGCCAGCCCCTTGCCTCCCCCTGATATCTTTGAACATCGACATCGACAGCATCGATGAGCTCGACACATTCCATGGATGTCGATGATGACTCCAGGATTGACTTGGACCCCGGCCCTCCAGAAGAGAAGTTCGTTGCGGGTGCTCCCGACGCCCAACTGGAGGAGGACCTAAATGTTCGTGGACGATGTTATCTGCAGGAACCTTCCACTTACTTTCGTCACTAGAGCGATCTTTTCGCTGCACTCTCCGGTGACTTCGAATACCTGGGCGAGTTCTACGACTGGACCGCCGATTCTTGGCCGGAAGTACCTGACCCTGAACTCACCATCGAGGGCGTTGGACGGGTCGACCTTCCACTCACCGAAGAATGCGCGAAGGCAGTTATAGCCAGAGCTGTGCAGGCGCCGTACGGGAAAGGAGAGCTGACCGTTGTCGACACCACGGTGAGAGATACCTGGGCGATTGAGCCTTCGAGTATCGTATTCGAGAACGCCGAGTGGGCCAAGTACATCGCAAACACTGTCACGCCGCAAGTCTGGAAAGCCTTGGGTGTCGCAGCCCCAATCCGCAATGCAAGATGCGAGCTGTACAAGCTCCTGCTGTACCAGACTGGATCCCAGTAAGTCTCCTAATTCTCGGCGTCTATGATGATGACCTAATTCTGTGCATTAGTTTCCTACCACATCAAGAGTGAGTGCGAGGCTCGTCGTATTGTTATACCCCGGCTAACCTCGCCCCCAAAAGTACATGCAAGAGCGATGGTATGTTTGCCACTGTGGTCATTGTCCTACCCTCCGACTTCGAGGGGGGAGAAGTCCATCTATCCCATGCGGGCGAGTCAGTTATCCTCGACGTCGCCGAATATGCTGGAGAGTGCAAAACCTCAATTTTGGCCTGGTACACAGACGTCATCCACGAGGTTAAGCCGGTCACTTCGGGATATCGACTCGCCTTATCGTACAACCTCATCAGCGACTCCCAGAGTTCAGACCCACTTCCAACGGTACCCTCCATGGACAAGGCGACCGAGCGGCTCCGTTCCGTCCTGCAGAAGTGGAGGGATGGTGGATATTCGGAGAAGCCGTCGGTTCCCTTCCTCGCCTACATCCTATCTCACATGTATAGCGCCAACGACCTTGCTCGTGGGGTGCCAGCCTTGAAAGGTTCAGACGCCCACCTCGTGCGCTACCTGTTGCCGGTCGCCGAGAGCCTTGGGTTCTCGGTCTTCATTGCGAACCTCCAGCGGGTGGTCAAAGGGACGGTCGATAACCCCGAATCTGGCAACGACCACAAGATAGCACATAACTACCGGGAAGAGCAAGAGATATATCATCTTACCCGTATCAGTGACGGTCCACAATTGAAGGTAGGATCGTTCGAGGCTCCAAACGATGTTCTCGTTCCCAAGAACGAGTTTGAGGAGAGTGAACCGGACTATGAAGATTACGAAGGGTATACAGGCAACGTAAGTCCTGGCTCCTCGCGCTTCGCTTCCACTTGCTAACCGATGAATGCTGTAAAATAGGAAGGTGGAGATTTAGAGCAACGTGAGTTTGAATTTGTCTCTGCTTACTACATCACAGGCTGACATGGCTTAACGTGCCCCTGAATACAGGATATGACCGCTCCGTCCTTATCCTTTTCCACAAGAAGGATCAAACCAAGGTCATTTACGCTGTGAAAGGCGCAGAATGGGCGTTGGACCATCTACAGTCGACGTCTTTGGAGCTTAATGCGGATTTCTTGGTGGCTGCAGTTTTCGAGGAAATGAAGGGACCCGGATATCTGCCCAGAAAAAGGTACGCTGAAACGCTCTTGGCCTGGGCAGTCGACACGAAGGACCCAGATCTGTGGAACAGAGCCATGCCTTGGGCGACCAGCGGGATCATAAACATCGAAAAACCTATTGCGCTCTTCGGTTTAGACGCAATCAGGCCAGGGTACGTTACTCGGCAATTGTATGTAAATTCTCCTACTGATGTTCCCTGCAGGCTCACCTTTCATGCGGTATCCGACAAAGAGAGGGGCGAACATAGAACGCTGGGCTGGACTATGAGATGCATCAAGGAGTATAATTCCCTCGCAGGGGAAGCGGGGCCACCCCCTTGGATTGAGGATCTTAAAAGAGAAGCCGTGTCTTCCTTCGCACACCCTTCCATGGCTGATATCGAAGCAATCGTCCTCCTGGCCCAAGATTGTGGCCTTCAAGTTCTCTGTGATACGTGAGTCGCCCTTTTCTGCATCAAAAGGTTTGGGATCACTACTTAACCCGGTTCTTACTCAGGATCATCCCAAAGATCAAGCGCAGTATTTTCCTTGCCGACGAATTCAGATTCTACAAGACTCTGTACGACAAGTTACAGAAGAGTCGGGATTTGCTGCTGAAGGGCAGCACTGCACTTGACGGCGGGGATGCCCACCCGACACCCTCGGCATCATACGAATTAGCACTTTTCTTGTGTGTCGAAGAAGCCTCCAAAGCTTTGGTAGCGCGTTATTCAAAATTCCCACCCTTCCCTCAATACGCAGGCCCCTTAATAGGAATGACAGACAAGACAGGGGCCGAACACGCACTCAACGACATCCGCTTTGTGATCGAGTCCTCTTTCGCTATGGCGAAGCTGGAGCCATGCACCCGCCTGCTCTCCTCTCTCCTCGACATCCCTCGCGAGCCAGCTTCCCGAACACCCCAGCGCATCACCTTTCTCATCCCACTGGTTGCCAGTCTAAAGGAGATTGCAGGCAAACATGGCATGGACTACTTCGTTCAAGACCCGTTTGCGTCCTTCCTCAGGGACATGACTTCCCTCTATTTGTCGCGCATGCTTTCCGGGCGAGATGATCGGCCTTCTCTCCCCTTGATGTCAATATCGAACGAGTACGGCTCAGACCGAACCGAGGTCGATGCCTTTATCAATGATCCCTGGCAGGAGGAGTGGGCACTCACTTCCCTTACCGAGTATTGGGCCGCCAGCCGAGCAAAGAATCCTGAGAAGTGGTACTTCGAAGGTGGCCCGTATGGGGCGGCCAAGCTCAATACCTTGCTTTCGGCGAAATCTGAAATGACGAGCCGTCTGAAGAAGCACTACACGGTGACCATAACGAAGACCCCGCTGTTCATGGAGGCATATAGCTGGGAGACTCGCTTAGCAGCGGCCAAGGCGTTCTTGGACACTATCGGAGACGAGGAGGGACTGAAGAGGCTGATGGGTGAGAGGTATGACGATGTTTTGAAGGCGATGGACGGGACACAGGCTTTTATTTACACTGCAGGGGAGCAACATTCTACTGTGTAGAATGGGACCTCTATGCAGTGAATCGTATGCGGGCAGCTTTTAAACGACACTTAATAGTCCCAGTGTAGTAGACATAACCGCGCGGAACAGGTTGGACGAAGAGTACCGCGAACACGCGCTCCATTTGGAGGATATTCTTCAGCCGCAAGTATCTACTTACCTTTTCTGTGTTCTCAGAAATACACCTACTCCCTGTGTGGTACTGCAGCCTATGCAATGAACCGATCGCTCTCCGTCGTTACCAAGTGTATTCCTTTCGGAGGGATCCGCCGCCGGATCAGTCTTTGCGGGGGTGGCAGTGTAGCCGCGCTCATAAGCGCCCAACTCTCCTGGCAGTTAGCGCTGGCGCATATTCGAGCAACTTTACTCACCCTGAGATCCGACGCTGAAGGTGCGCCATTACCTCCAACTTGAATCCAGCCTGAAACTGCGTCTTGGGTTTCCTAACACGATCAGCTTTCATTACCCAATTCTGACAGCGAGACGATATGAAAATATGAATGATGGCCGCTTTTTATCTGGCTTGAATACTAATCATGGTCCTATCTGAGCTAAATGGAGGCGAAGTCGCTGGGAGCGCGCTCGCCGTATAGCGGGTCTTAGAGTTTAAAATGTACTAGGCCAATACTAGGAGCTCCTGCGCTCGAAATGGGGTGTCACACAAATCCAGCCTGTCACAAGGGACAGCTGTGACAGGTTTCATGCGAACAAGTTACAACAAGACAGTTAATTCGGCTCATTCTTCAACTTCATCTACCACGACCAAATCTCAAGCTATGTTCAGGAACGTGCAGAGTTCACGAGGTGGCGGGGCAAGTGGGTTGCAGGCAAGTGCATTGGTAAACAGAGTATAGTGATGATCCCAAATAGACTGACGTTTCTGTAACAGAAGAGCGTCTACGACTTGAATGTCAGTCTCCTTACCTTCCCTTCAAGCCCAGAACATAACCATCTGCGGCCATTTAGGAAGACTTAGATTCAGCATTGTATGAAGAACTGGGAAATCCAACTGGTATCCGCGTCCCTTGGGCAACGGAAACGCCTGACGTACGGACCGTTCTGCTGAGGTGGAAAGGTGGATCATACTATGAGCTCCCGGACCCACCGCTCCTCGGTTACATGCTTTCGAACCAATATGAAGAGAACGACATCAAGAATGGCACAGAAATTCTCGAGGGAAAGGACGCGCGACTTGTTTCACGCGTGCTCCCACTTGCCGCGGAACTTGGGTTCACCGTTTGCCTGGCGGCTGCCCTCAAGTCTGACAATGGGTGGGCCGATGATGACTACGATTCAGAGTCGGACGACTACCACCATGTTGTCGAGTTCCCGCCCGATATTCTGCGGGGTGAGGATCCGGAGGTGCAGGTGTCGAATGTTGTCTGCATCAGTTGCGAGGGCGGTGACGGTCCCAGGGACATGGGCATCGGCGAATTCGAATTTGACGATGAGTTGCTCGTGCCACGCGACGCCTTCGACAGCATCGAGCCATGTGAGATCTCGTATAAAAGGAGCAGGGGTAATGTAAGTGTGTTTTGAACATTCTTCGTTGAAAGGTTCTCATTGACCCCCACCATAAAACAGGAGCGCGGACACTTGATGCGGTTTAAGTCGCCCTTGAAGAGTCATGTATGCCATTTCGCTGATTTTCGTCAATTCAAAGTTTGGAAGGGAACTCTTCTCCTACTTTTCCGCAAGGAAGATGAGGCCGAGGTCTTAATGTCTATGGGAGGATCCTCTGCCGTGCTGCGTAACTTAAAGGCAACAAACACCCCGACCCCCTCTGCCGAGAAGCTTGTGGACTCCGTGCTCGCAAATCTAGACAACAGTAGCGACGCCCTTGCTATTCTCGAACACGCTGTTGCTTGGAAACATCTTGATACCTGGCTCAAAGCCATCGTGCATATTGACGCCACTCCAGAAAACGTCGACGATGTGCTTCGGGGCGCATTCCAGGTCTTTGCCTTGGAGGCCGTCAGACCTGGGTGAGTTTTCGAGGTCAGTTTGATTTATCTGCGTTCCAGTCTAAACTGCACCACTAGAATCACGCAGCTCGTAAAACGATGCACGATGCTTCAACGTCAACTAGCGATCATCAAAGCGGTCGTAACACACTCTGGAGAGCAGGGCGTCAACGCTGCATGGGTGGAAGATCTGGCCAAGGACGCTCTTTCCTCGTATGCAGCAGCCGATATTGCCGATGTCCCGACACTGGTTCAAATTGCTGGTGGTGAAAGTATGACTATACTCCAATTGGAGTATGTGTCCTCTCGTAGGCTTATATTCGTGCCCACCACTGACCAAAACTTTCTCATAGTGTCCTTCCACGACTCCGTTCAAAGCCAGGAACTTTCGATTTCCATGTGGTGCTGGCGAAAGCTTTGTGCGAGCGTGCGCAACCGACTGGCGAAATGAACTGTGAAGGGAATCCGGTAATCAGTGAGACCGTCCTACGCCAATGCATTCTAGGCGCCATCGCACAATGGCAGTACCCGGTACCAAGGGCCCCAGGCCTAACCACAAGAATCAAGGTGCAACGTATCGAGCAACTGGTATCACTCATATTTGATAGTCAGGACACTGGGTTATGCGACAACTTGTTCAAAGCTGTTCCTACGGGGCACCGGATGGATGTCATAACCGCTATAAAGGGCCATCTAGAAAATGAGGTTCCCAACTGGGCGAAGGATCTCGTGGTGGAGGCGCTTTCGACATACACTGCACCAGCTGTATCAGACGTGCCAACTCTTTCGTGGATAGCGCAAGTGATGGGAGCGAAACCCATTTTCGAGATGTACGCGTCTTGCTCCTCGACTCCGAAATGTTTAGCTAACTTTTCGCAGGGTCGTACAGAAGGTCCCTGTCACTGGGACCTACGAATTCCTCATTGCGCTAGCGAGTTCATTACACGACATGCGCTCTGCTCCATCAACTGAGGACTCGGTCGCCGCAGGCCAGCAACAAGCGGAGCTCGCACGCACGATCCGCCATTGCATATCAGTCGCCATCCCGCAGTGGGAAGTAGGCGTTGAAATCCCTCAGCAGGTCCGGAGCTTCCACGGTATCTTCGACATTCCTGTTTACTACAATGGCGTTGGACCCAACCCAAAGGCCGACCGCATTATCGATCTCATCGAACTCTGCTTTAAGATCGGCGATTTGGCGCCACTCACCACTCTCCTTGAAAACCTTTTGCAGATCCCAGCAAAGACGACGGTCCACGACAGGTTCAGGGTGTTATACAAACCCCTCGTGGCTCGTCTGAAAGCGACTTTGACGGGGCTCGGCCAGAGCATGGCTCTCGAACCATTCAAATCGTTCTTCAAAAACGTTATTTCGCTATATTTTGCCCGCATCTTGGGGATTGTACCAGCGTTTCCACCTCCCACTCTCCCAGACACCGTCATTGGATGCGGGTGCTCCCATTGCGAGCAAATCACCCCCTGGATTTCGAGGTCCACAGCCAAGCTCGCCTTCCAGGCCGTACAACAGACGCGTACGCACATTGAAGGCCAGATCACAAGGGCGAGGATCAGCCATCTGGTCCGTATGGCTACGGATGCGACTGGACGGCCTTACACGCTCGTGGTTACCAAGGTCCCGGAGCTTGAAGCTGCTTTAGTATGGAGGGATGCTCAAGCGTTGGCTAAGCGGTTCATGGAGAGCGTTGCGGACGATGACGCAATGAAGGCGATTATGCAGGAGAGGTACCAGGATGCGATGGATGCTCTGAGTGGGGTGAAGGTGTTTGTTCTTGGCGATATGATCCCATGTGAAGAAACTTCACGGGTAGTACCTGGTGCGGATGGTCTTGTTGCGCCTGTCGCGGGTGTAAAGCGCAAGCAGCCTGCGGATGGTCGTATCGCGCCTGCCGCGGGTGTCAAGCGCAAGCAGCCGTCTTAAGCGCGCGCTTATTGGACTGATAGCGATCGTGATCTTTCCTTTCCTTTCCTTTCCTTTCGTGTCGACTGTAGTCTGTTTCGTGCAGCCTTTCGTTGCTTCTTGATATTCTTTTTATCGATGTACCGCATGCGAGATCCCTTGGTCAACTCATTCCGTCGCTGTCTCGTAGACGGGTCATAAGTGGCCTCAACGGTAAAAGCAATGAAACACACCGCACTACACAATACCACACCTACCGCTTAGTACTTACGGAGGCAAAGAACATTCATGCAACCTCCCTTGCAGAACGCGCTCACCTTTGAAGCAACTCTTGCGAGTAGTACCAGCGTTGCCGATGAGCGATGAGGAGGACCCGGCACAAGCTCGGCATGCTGGTCAAAGAGACGGCGGCCGTCCGGAACAAGTTAAGGTCGGGACTCGGCATGACGCAATGGCTCGGATCATCTGCGCGCGGGGGCGGGGGTGGCTGTGGCATCGGCATCGGCATAGGCGCCCATCAGCAAGCAGCCTCTCTCAGCGAGCAGGCTCGATACGAGCTCGATAAGCACCTGGTCTCGCTGAAATGGGCGTTCGTGGGCTCTCAATGGAGGTGAGTTCCAGTAGCTTTCCGAGATACAACTCGCAGCTGAGGTCCATCCGGATTCTGTGCATAATCAGCCATGACAACCCCAGCTCTCTCAATTCTTTTTGTCCTTTTCCTTCGTTCGGTGGCAGATTCTCAGCCACAGGAAGCCACAGGAGGACATACTACGATTGACATACGACATACTGCGCCCGCCGGGCAGCCACACGGAACTTGCAATCGTCGTCGATGCCCGAATGGGTAGGTGTGGCGGTCTGGTGCGAGCATCGAGGCGAGCCTTTTTGGTGCTGGGCGCACAGTCGAGTGCAGGCGGAGGGTATAGAGGATCAGGGCTGTCATTTGCGGGGTGCCGTTCGCTTCCCCCTGCTTCCCCTCTGCGTCACTCTGCCGTTTGCCAAGTAGACGCACGTTGAACTTGGTGGGTCAGGAAGCGCGGAAGCCCTCACGGAGCCTCACGGTCGCAGATAGAGGGCTTCTGGGGCTTCGCGATGGTGCCAAGGAAGGCTAGGGTTGCGAGCTGTGATAGTGGTTAGTGTTCCAATCATGTTCTCTCGTAACTCGTAACTTACCCGGAACCGGGGTGGATGATGCCTTCAAGTTTCACCATCGTGCCGACATGGGATTGCGCGTCCATATCACAGACCAAACCAAGTAAGAGGAGGGTGAAGGTGCTCAAACGCTTGGTCCCTCCTTATTCGGCGAATTCTCAAGAGAAGAGTGCCACAGAAGCCCGAGCTAGCACGGCCAAGCCCTTGGTAGTCCACCTTCAATTAATGTCGGGCAGCCAAGCGCCTATGCCATTGATGGGTGGTAGTGCTATTTATAGCTTGAGATAACGAGCAACTTCCTCTAAGAGCGACGGTCGATTGGGACGGACTCATCCACTGCGGACGTGATGTGATAGAAATATGTCAGAAACCTATTCTTACAAAGTATCTGAGCACCCCATGACCAGGGCAATTGCGGTTGCTACGCTTTTGGCTTCGGAGCCAGTCCATCGACGGCATAGGCGGAACTTCCATCATCCACGTTCTTCAGTAAGGAAATCGCAATGCAAGCCGAGTGCGAGATGGGATCTGGCTCAAGGTTTAAATATGAGGGAGCCACCGTGGCCCCAGTTCCGCTCCCCTTTCCTCCCTCTGACGCGTCGGCTCTACACACTCCTCGACCCTGATACGAATGATAAATGGGAGCGCAAACGCTGCTGCACCAAGTCGACGCCGCGATGGTCAAGCCAAATATCCCCAAACAGGGACTCGGTCACAGCGGTGCCGTCCATGTCGTTTTTGATTACAAGTGCGTATTTCATCCTCTGCTTTCTCCCCCCAACTGCCCCCGGAACTTCGTCCTAACCACCCCTACAGTGCCCCAAATACCTGCTCTTACCCCCGCGACTCGTACTGCTACAAGAGCCCAGCCAAAGCAGCGACCAGCAGGGGAGCCCCGGCCGAGACATCACCCGCCGTCGTCGTCGATAAGGACACCCCAACGAAACCAGTGCCCCCAGCCCAGACCAAAGCTGCATTTACCCTCGACCCACCTTCGATGCTTCGGAATGGGTTCTCGAAACTCTCCTTGAACGGTCCTGAAGACCACGGACAACCACAACCACCCTCGACGTCGCCACCTGCGGAGCCGCTCGTATGGGATTGGGACATTGAACACGAGGATCGGAGGCGCGAGCGCGCGTATGACGCAGCTTTGCGCGACACGATGCCCTTTGAGGTCGACAGGCGGCTGCTCAAGGACGTCGTAAGGGAGAAGATGGGCGCGGAGGTGGGGCGTATCAAGTTTCTGAGCGCAGGTGCGTCTCCCGGTTCTTTCGTCATTGTCGCGCGTTGAGCCATTTGTATAGGAACATTCCACAAGGTAATTGACATTCCTGCTATTTCATTCCCGTTGGTGGTCGTGGAGCATGAGCTGTGTGGGCTGTGCGTCGACGGGATAGGGTTTGGGACTAGTGAAAGGGAACCGAAGGCCAAGTTGAGGCCAAGGACGCCTAAGCCCGGCGTGTAGAGCTATTGTTTCTGCCAGGCAGCGGCGATGAACGTGCCTCCAACCAACGTGCTTGGCTTGGTACGAGACCTCGTAACAGACGGTCAGAATGCGAATGCCTACCCCGCCCTGCTCAACCGAGCTTCGAACTCCCCTGTCTCTATTCTTGCCCCAGTTGCTTATGATGAGTCCATACTGATGTTGATCGTCGTCTATAGGCCTACCTCGTCACCCTCGTCAATCGCGAAGATCTCGTTGCGCGGGTCGCGCGTCGATTTATGCCCCGTCTCAAGACCGAATCGGAGGTCGCCACAGTCAGCTATCTTAGAGAAAAGACGACCGTACCGGTACCCAGGATATACCACTATGACTCGAACCCGTATAACAGGTTAGGCGGGGAGTTTATTTTGATGTCGAAGGTAAGTTTCTAGCCGTGTCCTTGGTTTGGTCTGTCCGTGTTGGCGGAGTTCCGGTGAGATTGGGGTTGTTGTCCTCGGACCGATACGACTCAGGCTTCGAGCTGAGGCTCAAAAAGGTTTTGACCCTCGATTCCTCATTCGAGTTGAAGTGGATGTTCGGAAGGGTGTCGGGACCGGTATTCCGTAAGGCGAACCAGGGTAGAGGGCTCGCAGCATGGTCGATTTCTGTGTTGGGTGGAACGAACGCCGTATCGTGGGATTGAGGCTGGATGGGACGAAACTGCCTTGATATTGCCCACTGTGGCTGGACTCGACCCACAGAACAGATAGCCGCCCAAGCTCCCCTTGCTTCGAAGTCCATCGCGAAGGCGTCTTAGATAAGATTTCTACCAGTGCCCATTTTGATCTGCACTTCTCGTTCTCGTTAGAACCATGACTAACCGCGAAATTATCGTTCGTACCTTCCAGGCACCCGGCATCCCGCTGTCGAAAGTCTACCACGGCCTTCCGTACAGCGATCTTACGAAACTCGTCAAGAACCTCGCAAGCCTCGTCATCCAGCTCTTCGCGCACCGCTTCACCGACATAGGCTCCCTCTATTTCGGGCCCGACCCGCGCAGGGAAGCCATGGCCTCCGGGACCCCGACGCCCAAAGCCGCGCTGAACCACTACTCCGGGTTCCCGTTCTCGCCTACGCTGGGACCGCTGACGAGGACGCCGTCCATGCAGAGCGTGCATACGGTGACGCATGAGTACCACGTCGGGCCTATCATATCGTGGCCGTTCTTTGGGAGTAATAGGGGGGAGCTCGCGCATCCGACGGAGCTCAATCGCGGGCCGTGGGCGAGCACCTCGTCGTATTTGGATTCGTGCGTGCAGAGGGAGATCGATGGTGTCCTGCGGGAAAACGCCGGCAGCGCCGCGCCGCACCGCCTGCATCTGGATCCGGACGAGATTCTGTCCTCGCGGCATCATAAGCTAAGGGCGGTGCCCGGGGACGAGAGCGACGACAGTGACGAGTATGATTTGGAGGAGAGTGAGGAGGAGTGGGAGGGCCCGGGCTCGGCGATGTATCGCGATTATAGGAGGAATCAGCGGAGTACGTTTTTGGTGGCGCATTTGACGCAGAGGGAGGAGGCGGTGAGGAGGGAGATGGGGAGGTGGAAGTTTTTGATGGGGAGGTTGGTGCAGACGGTGCAGAAGGAGGGGAAGAGGGAGGAGTTTGGGTTGGATTGTCATGATTTGAGTTTGGAGAATGTGTTTGTGGATGCGGAGGATCATACGAAGATTGTGAGTGGCGGAGACGCAGGTTTCTTTTCTCTCATATTCTCAAGTTAATGCTGATGCTAATGGTATTGGTCGTCTCGTCTAGACTTGTGTGATTGACTGGGAGTCTACGACGACGAGGCCGCTCTGGGCATCCGCGCATGTACCCGCGTGCTTCCAGTCCTCGCCGTTCGTCTCCAAACTCTTCCGCAAAGCCATCGCCGAGCTCCCTTCCGACCCCAACTTCCGCATCCCCTCGCCTCCAACACAGCGGCACAAAACCATAGATCCGACGCAGCTGTGCAACGAGTGGCTGTACTACGAGGCGGCGGGGGCGCGCGTGCGGATGGGGCACCGGTGCGCGGAGTGGGATGGGTGGGAGGAGGGGCTTGTGGAGAGTATTATTGGGCCGGAGGAGTTGGAGGCGGAGTGGTTTAAGGTCGGGAATGGGGAGTATGATCATGAGGCGTTGAAGGCGATGATTGCGAGTCCGGGGCATGGGGAGGAGGGGGAGGTTGGGTTGGAGGCGTCGTTGTCGTCGAATGGTGGTGGGTTACGGGTGAATGGGAAAGTAAATGGGAATGGGAATGGAAGGGGTGCGGGGGCTGGGAGGGGTGGTGCGGCGGGGAGGGGGAAGGCGGCGGTTATGGCGAAGCTGGCGACGGGGAAGTTGCCGTTTATTGCGGAGGAGACGCAGAAGGAGAGGTTGTTGAATCAGACGGGGGATATATGTGGGGGGAGGGGAGGCGAGCTTGGGAGAAGGTTGGAGGCGTGGTTGACGGATACGGGGGGGAATGAGGTCGATGGGACGATTAAGAAGTGGAATGGGGAGGAGGGAGAGGGGGATGAGGTTGTGCTGCATCATGTTGGGGAGTCAACGGGTTTTGGGGTTGTTGGGCGATAGACGCCTGCTCGACCTTTCTTTCACAGGCTTTGGTTGCTTTGGTTGGTTGGTTCGCTTTCTTGGCATCTTATGCAGTGTCCTATCATGTCATGTTTCGCTTTCTCTATAGGTGTATTTTGTATATAGTTTCGTGCATTTTCTGTTAGATTCGGGACCCTGTTTTGCTTCGTGTTCTACTCCATACGCGTTCAATACTCGCATTGTATATAGTTTCGATGTCGTTCGTTATAGTTGCGACTCGGTTATCCTTATGACCCCAGATATCCGGCATCCACCTGCGCTTTTTCAGGTATTACTCGTTTCGTTTGAAGGTTCAGAACAAATTCAGAAGGTGGGGAGTGAGGATGATGGAGAAGGAATTTGGATGTGTGTACATACGTGTGAAATAGGTTAGGACAGCGGCGATACGTTGAAATCGGATGTCTTACAGTCGTTTGCATAATTCCGTGAATGTTTCGAACTTTTTCAAAATTGTCACGTGCCGGTGACCCCAGCCAAATACAATAGATAAGATGAGATGAGGTTTGAAGACCTCTGCTCCTGGTTATGCCGGCCCCTGCCGGACAATAAGTCTTGGGCTTGAATCCCTGCCTAACCTGCCTTGGGAGAGGGAGTCTTCGACTTGATGGCGAGGGAAGGTCGTTTTGATGGGAAAGACATTGCTTTGATGGGGAGGAGGTTGCTTTGATGGCGCTAAATAGGGGCCCTTCGAAGTTCTGGGGCGGGGCGGCGCACCCCTTCACACCTGAGAACGTTGCAAGGTCCCGACAGCGCGACCTGCCCCCAGCCCCGGGATAGCACCATTCTCCCCCTCGGACGACACAGACATGCCGCTCGCTAGCTGCTTCCCATCACCGGAGCCCGCACTGGCAATGGGCCTTCCCTAGCGAGCCCTTGAGCGCTTTGGCTGATGAAGCCCCCCAATGCTGAAGGCTGTGACCTCTGGCATTTGAGCCCAGAGGTTATACACATGTTTGAGTCTATGGGCCGCCATGTATGATTTATGGCACGTCCTCATCGAGGCCAGCGCCCAGGAGCAGCCCATGCCTTTCTTGTGTGTTGCCTGGCAAGCTATACGTATACATTGCTATTACGCGACCATATATGGCTTCGTACAGAACGGCACATCTTCCTTTTTCGCGCAGCGCGGTACACCTTGTCAACGGTCTGCAGCGTGTCGCGGACGAGTTCCTTGCGCTCCCGCAACCCAGGCCCCCACCGTACCGGGGGTGACCCTTTAAGCTTCCTCTGGGTCGTATAATAAGGTAGAGTGACAAAGTATACGGACACGGGGAGGATGAGTACTGAGACTTGGTTGATGGAGAATGGCAATTTTAAGAGCTCGTCGATACCAGGCGCAGTGGTAAGAGATCGAGTTGAGGGTTCTGCGCCATCAAGTACAAGTCGGAGCCATCAAATCGAAGTGCAGCTAGCTCAGAATCGAGTTGGGCCAGAATCAAGACCAGAATGCGGCCCAAATCAAGTCTAAATAATTTTGTCCGGTGCGGTCCTTCATACCTGGTACCGGTTTGCATCGATCTGAGCGGTGGTAAATCCTAATGAGACAATGGTGCACTTTGGGAGCCGGATTGAACGTGTGTTGAGGGGTCATGCACGGCATCGGGATAAAGGCGTGCGTGGAGCGGGCGGTTCGGCGGCGTCGGCCATGCCATCAATCGCAGTCGCTCTGGCACTGTCGCATGGCAATCGCATGGTAGACCTTTATCTTCAAATGTATCAGTGGGATTGACCCATATCTCTACCATGGAAGGCTATAAGACCATGATCTACAAGCCCCAAGGAAGAAAAGGCAAAGAATGGGCTATCTTATCGGTTTTGTTTGGTAGGGGTCACCGGCACGTGACAAATTTGAAAAAGTTCGAAACATTCACGGAATTATGCAAACGGCTGTAGACACTAAACCTTCATGAGCTTAAAATGAACTCATGTGCAGCCGTCGAGGGAAGCTGGCGGTGAAGTGGGTTCGTAGAGCATAAATAGCTTAATGAGTGCCTCGTGCTCAGGGCATGCCGCTCGGAATACCCCCGGGTGCTTTACTTATGTGAACCTATGAAGTAATGGCTGGTAATGGAAGTGCGAACGGACTTAAGCGCTGTTGTCCATTTGGGTGAGTCTGCGCTGTGGTTGGGCAGATTGAGTTAGAGTGTGGTAAGATGAAGTGGCGTGGTACTAGCTGGGTTGGTCGTATGACCCTGTGCCACATGGCCTCCGATCTGTGATGAGACCTCTCCTTGTTTTAATAATACTTAGGAATTGGAGCCCAGCTTGTGGTAAGGTCCTCGCCCAGTCACAGGATTTCAGTGAAGACATCACTTTGTCTCGTTAGCGTGAAATCAGGAGTTGTGTTATCACCATTCTGTCCTGCTGCTGACACCTTCAAAGGAGGACCCCGGTTTATGCCCCTTAGAGGGTAGATGTCAATCCGGACAAAAATCGCCGCCGTAGGCGGCGGAGCCTAGATGCCAATCCGGACAAAATGGGGGCCAAACGCGCAAAATGCTGGATGCCAATCCGGACAAATGGAGCCTGATTTTGGCAACCTGAGCGGAATTTTGGCGCGCCTGAAGCGCGCCGACGAAAAATAGGGCGAAAATTGCCTAAAAAGGCAATATTTCGACCTTTCGAGGGCGCTAGGCTGGGTGCCAATCCGGACAAAATCAGGCCTTTTGGAAAACCACAATCCGGACAACGGAGGCCCAAAACCGGATCTAGCCTAGTCACTGTATAAACCGGGGTCCTTTCAAAGGGCTCTTCTACAACTTCCTTTTGCTTGCTCTATGATGACGCAGCACGCTTGCTTGAGCGCGTCGGGGCGCTTAAAATTCGATGGTGAACATGGAATGTCAATGATCTGACCTGACGGCATCACTTCGGGTGAGCAGGGGTGAGCGCACTAGATCTGCAAGGGGGCTTACATATGTGTTCTTTGCTAAGTGGTGGTTTACCGTTTTTGGCGGTGTTAAACGCGGTGTCCAACGCTGGATTTTGGTTACCGATCCCATGGAGGAGGTGTCCAAGAGGTGTCGCGACGAGGACGAGAGGAGCATTTTGACCTCGCTTCGTGACATCATTTTCCGGACATTCAATGAAAGCTCTGTAACTACCAAAATGATACGGCCTTTGGTCACCATGAGCTCTTGGTTGCATCCCCCAGCTCGGTATCTAAAATCTAATCTAATCTAAGAGAGATGAAGTCCCTGCAGTTTGGAGTACAAGATATCGATATAAATCTGCCCGTAGCAAAGCACCAAGAAATATGAGTTTCCCGAGGTCCAAATTATCTTGGTTCGCCTTTGGGTTCCAACCAGTCCTGTGGATGGGCGGGCGCTTTGTTACTGGCGCTTGCCAAGCGCGAGCGTGACAAACTGACAGTCACGTCACATAATGAGATTCATGTAACGCCGCACGCGACGCGCCCGAAATTCGTCGCGTCAAGCTTCGCCACGTCCCAACTCCAACATTCACCATTCCCTCCAGTTTTTTCCTCACACCATACCTTCAACATCGAACCTGATTTACGGGGAGAACCACAGGTACGAGAATGGCCTCTGCTAGCTTGACCGTAGGTTTTCATGACCCTTTTTTCGAACAATGCTGACGACTGAGACCATACTTATCAGGATGAGCTGGGCAAGGCTTTTACGGACAACTTTGAGTTCAAGGGCGACTACCACCACTTTTCCACCGAGTCTAAGGCACCAAATCCCGGCCTCACGATCAAGGGTGTTGGTCTGGTCGGCTTACCACTCGGTGAACAGGACGCCAAAGCCATCGCGTCCTTGCAACCTGCAGTCACTGGAACAGCGCTCAAGCGGGGTCAGGCGTCCTCCTCATCTTCTTCAGTTAAGCCGGGCGTAGTTATTGTGGATGGAACGAAAGTATCGTTCAATAACCCACACTGGGCCGGCTTTGTCGACGACCTGGCGACGAAAACTGTTTGGAAAACGTTGGTAGTCGACGAGTACACGTCGAAGCCGCGCTGCGAGTTGGTGAAGCTTTCTCTGCACCAGCCAGGAGCATCGTGAGTGTCTCCTACATATTTGACTTTACTTATCTCTGAAGCACCTCGAATCCCCTAGGTCTCCAGCGGTCCAAGAGTGCGTTAGTTTTCCCCTCGTTAAAACCCCAAACTCACAACTAGTCACAGAAGCCCGAAGGCCGATGGAGCCTTCGCAACCATAGTCATCGTCCTTCCATCCGAATGTCAAGGCGGTCAAGTCCACGTTTCCACCGGGAAAGGCCGTACCCCAACCATCCTCGACACATCCAAGAACGCAGCCTTCACCACCTCCATCATCGCGTTGTACAACGCGCTCTTCACATCGGTCCAGCCAGTCACCTCCGGCTACCGACTCGCCCTCACATACAGCCTCATCCACACGTCTCCCAATATCCCAAAGCCCGGCATACCCACCGCACAAACGATCGACCGTGCCTTCCGTTCGGTTCTGCAGAAGTGGAAGGACGGAAAGTACACAGGGGAGTCGAAGCCGCGCGTCCCGCTCATGGCATACGTTCTTCGCGGACGCGACACTGAGCCAAGCCGGGGCATGGAGGGTCTTAGCGCGAGAGATGCACATATCGTTAAGTTCGTTCTGCCTATCGCGAAGAGCCTTGGGTTCTCTGTCCTCATCGCGAGCCTGAAGAAGAAGATCGTCGGTATTCCACACAAGGATCACTTCGCCTACCACTGCATCCCAAGCCATAAACGCAGCAGGTATGGACTCGACGACGACTTATTTGGGTTTGGCCGGGGATTGGGACTGGACGCGGATGAAGATGACTACATGTACGATGCTGAGATGCGGGAGAGTTATTGGCACGGGGACTATGATACCCCCGACATGGGCGAAATCGAGTCCGAGGAGCAGGTGCTGAGCGAGGTGACAAGTTTGGAGGGGGGGAAGATGTCGGTTAAGTTGACCGAGTTCCACATTGACGAAGACAACCTTGTTCCCCAGGACGCGTTTAAGGATGCCTATCCTGATGGGGAAAGCTTTGACAGAGATAATGGGGAGGTCAAGCTGAGTGAGTGCATCGATACTTTGGTGATTAGGTTCCATTGTACCAACTAACGACTTCATGTAGAATATCGGAGCAATGCACTTGTTCTGTACCGACCGGAGGACGAGACAGAGGTGATCCTCGCCGTAAAGGGACCATACTGGTTCTTGAAGCAGCTGGAGATAGCGAGCAAGCCGACCGCGCGTGCCAACGCTGTGGTCTCTGCTACGCTGCAGAGGCTCGAGGGCAAAGGCACGAGAGGGAATGGATGGTACCCGGAGCCCGACGAAGGATCCACCGCAATAACTCTCCTCAACCATGCTGCCGCATGGAAGCAGCACGCGCTCTGGAATAAAGCAATCCCACACTGTAAAGGTGTACCTATAGCAGATATCACTGCGGCGGTTGCGAACGCTGCCAAGGTGTTTAAATTGGATTTACTGAAAGATGGGTCCGTCTCAAGTATCTTCTTGCTTTCGACCATTACTGATTTTCTTTCCTTCTATCTAGCCTTCTATCCTTGATAAAGGATACCAAGGAGCTCAACCGACGTTTTGAACTTGTAAAGGCCATCTCGTCCAACGACCCCAAGGGCTCCAGTCGTGGCTGGCTTGAGGAGCTCACTCAAGACGCACTTTCTTCGTGTACAAACCCGACCGTGGCGGATGTCCCCTCTCTCGTATCCGTCGCGCAGACTAGGGGACCCGCTGCCATCCTTTCGTAAGTTTAGTTTCTCGCCTTTCTTTTCTCACCACTAATATCGTTCGAAAAGATTGATCCCTAAGATCGAGAAAACGGGTACCTACGCCGTTCTCATTGCCCTAGCGAAGGGCCTGCACGAGCTTCGACAATCCTCGAGCACCGCTTCCCAAGTGAAAGGTGAGCTGGGAACTGCGGTTCGGCAGTGCTTCTCCGCTGCGATACCTCAGTGGGAGGAAGGCCTTTATGCCCCCTACTGGAATCGGAACCCGACAGGCGAGACCGACAAAACAAAACGTATCTGCGAAATCGTCGATTTATGCTACATAATTGGCGACCTCCAGCCCTGCATTGATCTACTCAACTCTCTCCTGCAATTCGAACCTAACGTCGATGTCACCAAGCGACTCACCGAGATCCATACCCCCCTCATACCTCATCTCAGATCGACTCTTGCGAAACTCGGGAAGCCGGTCAACTCCGAGCCGTTTGCTTCCTTCTATCGGCACACCATCTCTCTATACCTCTCTCGCGTCCTCCGCACCAAACCTGAAATACCCTCCCTCCCCTCCAAGCCCATGGGGTGCGGACAATGCGCCGATTGCACTCAGCTCGACAAGTTCCTCCGGGACACCACTTCCTCCTCAACGTGCTTCAAGACAACTCAACCTCGCCGAACACACGTAGAAGCTCAGATCCGCAAGGAAAAGGCGTACCTTGCGAACTATGTTACGACGGAGACGGTGAAGAGTGGATCCCCACATTCACTTTTTGTGCGTAAGCGCCCGGAGGTGATGACGGCGCTTAAGTGGGGTGATGCAAAGGCGGCTGCGCAGGCGTTTGTAAAGGGTGTGTGCGCGGATGAGAGGGCGCTGAGAGAGTTGATGGGGGCGAGATATGATGATGTGGTGAAGGCGATAGAGGGGGCGAAGCCGTTTGCGGTCGGCGAGCTGGTAATTTCTGGTGATTTCTCTGCCAGCGTAGGTGCGAATAGCGCTATGGAAGTTGTCTCGTCAGTTCCTGTCGTGAACAACGCCGGGGGAGCGGGTGGTGGGGGCACGAAGCGAAAGCGCAAGTAGCCGACATATACTTCTTGTTTCCCTTATCTATAAACACATACCTAGACAGACGCGTTAATGTCCGGTTACGATACCTTCCTTTCATCTACCCTTATGTATTTGAAAGCTTGAAACAGATCTAATTAGTTGAAATTCAATTTCGAAAAGTACATCGTATGATATATGAATGCAAGATTAACAAAAAATATGGTATCCGTGTTCCCTATCTATAATCCAGGGCGCGTCAAAGATAGACTCGGGCCTTCTATTTACGCCTTCGTTTCTTTCCACCCGTACCCGAGCTGGAAGTGTTAGGACGCTTCACACCCCGAGTTGATGGTTCGGAGTCTTCAGTCGCTGGAACTATCGCTGGAGTTACAACCGGCACATAATCGATGGTAACATCGCCCGCCACAAATGCCTTGCTGCCCTCGATCGCCATCAAGAGGTCCGGATACCTTACACCCATCAGCGCTTCGAGTTCTGCATCGTCGGGACATACAGCCTTCAAGAACTGCTCTGCGCCAGACTTCGCGTCCTGCCACTTTAGCCCCGCGACAACGTCTGGGCGCCTACGCACCACGAGAGAATGCGGTTTGGTGTAGTTCCGCGTTTCCGTCGTAAGGTAATTCGCAAACGATGTCTTCGACTTCTTGATTTGAGACTCAATGTGGGTTCGCCGAGCCTGTGGTAACTGGAACTTTACTTCAGTTTTGGTACCCTGAAGAAAGACTCGGAGTTGAAGGCATTCGTAGCACCCGCACCCAACGTCAGGTGCAGGGACAGGCGGCAGTTCGACTTTGGGACCCAACGCGCGCTCGAGATAGACGGCAATCGTATTCCGACAGAAAGACGCGAAGGGATCGGAGGTGGACGACTGGCCAAGCTCGGTAAGCTTAGTTTTGAGGTGATGGATGGCTGGCGCATGGACATCCTGCATTCTACTTGCCACAAAGACCCCTGAAGAGTCGAATTGGAGGAGGGAGTTGAGGAGGTCAACATATGGCTTGAGGTCGCCGACCGTATGACAAATCTCGACGATTTCGCAGATGCGTCCAGCTTTAGGGTGCGATTCCAACGCTGTGGTGTCGTACAACCCGTCCTCCCACTGTGGTATAGCGGAGGCAAGGCACTGGTTAATGAGATCCCCAAGCGCCGCCTTCTCCGAAGCAGAGGTGCCGGAAGTGTGTCGAAGCTCTTGAAGTTTCTTTACAAGGGTAGTCAAAACGACGAATGTTCCCTCCTTTTCTATCTTGGGAAGAAGTCTGCGTAAAATAGATAAAACAGGTTACGCAGTGAATCATGAGCGAGTAGAAAAGGACTTACGCTAGTAGGGTGCCGGCTCCCTTCGACTGGGCTATGGAAACAAGAGCCGGAACATCAGCAACTGTCGGTTTCGTACACGTATCCAACGATGCCTGTGCTAGGTCGCCTAAAGCCGCCCGGATAGTTCCCTTCACATCCTTCGACGAGATAACCTTGATCAACTCAAAGCGTCGCCCGAGTTCTTCGGTAGACTTGACGAGTGCTACCAGACTGATGGGGAATCAACACATATGCCTACATGAGAGCTAAATCGAAAAGACGAACCTATCTTTAATCAAAGCAAAATTACCGAAGGCTTTAAGAGCGACGCCCAAAGACGCGCCAATCGCCTCAGGAGAAGCAGTCTTGCAGAGGAAGATCACTTTATTCCAAAGGTCGTGTTGCTTCCAGTCCGACGCATGGTCGAGGAGGGACACAGCAGTCTCTGCGTCACTAGGCTCTCCAGGGTACTCCGACTCTCTCGATTTCGAGAATGCTGAACCGCGCTCGAGCCTTTGAAGTGCAGCCTGAACGATAGCGCTTGCTCGTGGGGTTGGCTCACGAGTAATTTCCATCTGTTGTACGGCCCAGTACGGCCCTTTCGCGGCAAGGATGACATCGGTTTCGTCTTCCGTTCTGTATAAGATGAGAAGAGCTCGATTGTAGACTGGTAGGGGCCAATCGTTCAGTTGATGCACCATGATGTCTCCGGAACAAGAAGGAGAGGCGTACCATTTGTAACTTCATAGTTCTCCCTCAAGAACGAATCTTCATCCGGCGGGGAGCCCTTAAACGCGCCCTCCGGCACAATGTTATCCGCGTCGATAGTGAACGTCCCCAAGTCTGGGAGCTCTCTCCCATCAATAGCAGTCATCTTCTCCAATTCTCGCTCTTCGAAATCCACATATCCAAGAGGGGGAGTAGGATAGGTTCCCTTCCAATAGTCCGGCTTTCCAGAGCCATATCTCTCAACACGCTCACGTCCGTACGTGCACTCTCGGCGTCTGTTGCTCGGCATGCACATATACGTCCAATGCTCCGAGTCCGGGTCGCCTTTCAACGTGTGCTTCAGATGTGCCACGCGCATCGAGAACCCGAGGTCCTTCGCGATAGGATGTAGACTCTTGGCTACTGTCGCAGCCTTCCCCGTGAGGCCATCGAGACCTCGGCTTGGGTCAGCGCACTCGGCCTTATCGACCACATACGCCATGAGTGGGATCTTCGGCAGTGTCGATTTGTACTCCCCGTCCTTCCAATTCTGGAGGACGCGGCGGAAAGCAAGGTCGATGCTCTGCCCGGTGGGCAAAGCACGGATGGGGACATCTCGAGAAGTTTCGACGAGGTAATAGGTGAGGGCAAGCCGGTAGCCAGATGTGACAGGTTGGATGGAAGGAACGATGCCATCGTACCAAGCAAGAATGGAGGTGGTATAAGAAGCGTCCTTCGACGTGTCGAGGACGGTTGGAAGCTGGTCGTTGCCGGCAGACAGGTGGACTTGACCGCCTTGGTACACGGATGGAAGCACGATAACGACAGTTGCAAATGTTCGCTCGGGCTTCGGCGTTCTGTAAAGAAGCGTCAGGGTAACAAACACGTATGCTCGAGGGTGGATACCGACACAGGAGGTACAGACGAACTAAAATCGAGTTAGATATGTAGCTCCCTACCTGAGGGCCAATGTGAGACTCACTGGGTAAACGATCGGTATAAGGAAACATGAGCCAATTCACAACGAGGATCGGATCTGTAGTGAGAAGCCCCTAATGACTTCGACACGGTTTTTGCCAGTTCATCGAGGAAAGAGCCCCAAAGCGGGTTGGTACACGAGATTTTCGAGGCATCCCAGCTTGTTGGATTTTGGGGCGGGGGCATGACGATACTTTGGCCCTTCTGATACGAAGGTGGCGCCTGCGTCCAAGCAATGCTTTTGCCTGCGCGTTCGCTCAGAGGCAGTCCAACGAGCCCATTGACACCGTCGATCCTGAGCCCTGGGTTTGGAGCGTTTGTGTCCGTGGAGAAGTGGTGAAGGCTCCCCTGGAACTCGAAGTTGTCCTTGAATGCCTTGCCCAGGTCTCTCTGACGAGCATTGAAGCGAGGATGTCAGTACACTCGAAATTTTGACCCTATACCATGGAATAGCGCTCACTTTCAGCGTTCCGGAGCTTGAAGCCATGTTTAGGAGTGCAGTATCCCGTACTCCCTAGGTTGTGGAGATTCAAGGACCCTTGAGCTCAACGTGAATGTGGTGGTAGCAAAAGACAATTCAACTCGGACGCGTTGACGGGCCAGGACCCCCATATATCCCTAGGTAGGTCCGATCTTTATGTGCCGAAATATGGCACCGAAAAACCGGAATGTCGTATCTTTATGAGTACAAAAAGGCCAAAAATTGGGGGTATGTCCGATCTTTTATGTGTCAGGCTCGACCCCGTCGCCAGCAATGTCCGATCTTTATGTGCCGAAATCGACCCCTTCGTAGCCACCAGAGGAGTACTTTACCGCTATTTTGGGGTTTGGTGAGGCCCAGCAAGGCTGAACCACGGTCAAGGCCAAAAATCCTGAGAAAACCCTCATTTTGAGCAACCGTCTGGAGCGAGGTCCGATCTTTTATGCGTACGAATTGGCCGAAAAAATGGAGGTTCCGATCTTTATGCGCACGGAAATGAGCGAAATTGGGCCGCCGAAAACGGCGCAAACGGGCCATTTCAGATCGAACCTATATAGGGATATATGGGGGTCCTGACGGGCCATTATAGTGGGTCACGCCGTGACGTGACTGTCTTTCGTTGTCACGCTGGGCTAAGCGCCCGCGCTTTGAACAAGGTCCCCAGGTGCCACGCGCCCAGCATGAACAGACTCTTGTGAGGGAACGCTGGAAGTGATGACTGAGTGATGATAAGGTGTTCATACATTTTAAGTAACTACCAAAGATCGTCTACCTACGCTTTCGTTTTGGTCCATTGGTAGTAGCAGACGCCCCTCTCTTCAACGAAACGGGCGGAGGAGCAGATGCCGCTTTCATAGGTGACTTGAGCACATCGTGAGATATGGTCACATTTCCCGCCACAAATGCCTTCTTCCCCTCTATCGCGTCCACTACATCTGTATACCGGTCCCCCATCAGCTCCTCGAGCTCCTCCCTCTCCGCGCACACACTTTCCAGGAATTGTTCGGCGCTAGGTTTTACACGCTGCCACCTCAGTCCATCCATGACATCCTGTGACCTGCTTACCACAAGCGTGTGTGGCCTTTGGTCTTTAATCGTCTCCGTCTTGAGCTGTTTCACTAGCACCTTGAAATTCTTGATGCGCGAGAGGACGTGGTTACGACGGGGTGTTGGAACCATGAAGCGGGTCGAATGGTTCTCCCCCTGTAAAAAGGCCTGAAGCTGGGCACACTCTCTACATTCGGATACGCTGCAGCGAACGTCGTCGGGAGGTGGGGGTGGGAGTGTGACCTTGGCGCCCAGCCCATGTTCGAGGTAGACGGAAATCGCGTTACGGTAGAAGGAGACGAAGGGCTCCGACATAAACGAGACCCCGTGTTCGGTGAGTTGTGTCCTGAGCTGAGGGAGCAGACATTTGTAGAGGCAGACGAATCCCCCAGCTCTTCCGGGATTTTCGAGCGGGAGCAAGGAGTTGAAGAGGTCGACACAGGGGAGGAAATCGCCAAGCGTGAAGGAGAACTCGACAAGCTCGCAGATGCGTTTCACTTTATCGTCCTCGCCCCGGAACAATATTTTAAAGTCATGCAAGACTTCAAACGTCGTAAGTCCTTCGTCCCATCGGGGTATAGCATACTCGAGGCATTGATAGATGACCTCTATGAGTGCATCTTTGAGTTGAGCAGGGGTACTGGACAATTGGCGAAGATTCTGAAGTCCCTTGGCCAGGGCAAATAGAACCTCAAACATGCCCTTCTTTTCAATCTTAGAAAGCAGCCTGCGAAACAGGAGCTCAGAGAGAGACGACTTTTCTGGGAAGAATGAACGGCTTACGATAGTATAGTCTTGGGCCCCGTTGATCCAGCATAGGATACCAGTGCTGGCACATCGGCAATAACTGGTTTCGTGCACGCGTCGAAGGCTGTTTGCACCAGCTCTGAAAGGGCGACTTGGCTCAGTTTCTCTGGGTCGTGATCAGAGATGAGTTCGGAAAGCTCGTATCTCCGCCCAAGCCCGTTGCTAACTTTTACAAGCGCAAGGAGGCTACAGAATAAAAGGGTTAGTTTCCCTACTGGAGGCGAGTGAGAAACACGTCCAACTGACCCATCTTTAAGCTGGGCGAATTCAAACTTCTCGAGTGCGAATTCTAAGCCATCTTTGATCTTCTCAAGTGGCGCCGTGTCACAATACAGGATAGCTTTCTTCCACAGCTCCGCTTGCTCCCAGTCCGAGGCATGATCCAGAAGCGCAAGCGCGGTGTCGGAGTCACTCGGCTCTCCGTCGTATATCGTTCTTGTTTGCCGAGGGCTCCCTAGCCTTTGGAGGACGGCCGCAACAATGGCAGTCTGCTGGGGGGTAGGCTCATTTGTTACATCTGTCTCCCGCAGAAACCAGTAGGCGCCTTTGACTGAGAGGATCATGTCCGTCTCGTCCTCCGGCCGATAGAATACAAGCGCGGATTCGTTGTGCACTACATCACGGAAGAGAGTAAGTCGTCGAACGTCGTACGTAAAGCACGGTTCAAGTGAAAGGCGGAACGTACCATCCTTGATAAGAACTTCATTGTTCACAAACGTCCTCGCACCAGGCTGAGGCTTAGCGCCCCAAAACGCTTTGAAAGGAACCATATTCCCGTTAAGAACCCCAAACTTGCCCAGATTCAAAATGCCCTCTCCATCGAGACGCCTGAAGTCCTCAAGTTCGTGTCCCTGTTTAGCAATATCCCCCATAGGAAGGGTCGTCTCTTCCCAATACCGTTTAGCATTGGCCGGCACGCCATCGTACGTCCATTGGTCCTCGTGGTGCGGATGTCCAAGGAGCGTCTTCGTCAAACTCGCGAAGCACACCCGGAACCCCAAGCTCTCTGCGATAGGGAGGACATACTTGGCAACAGCAGCAGCTTTACCCTCGAACCCCTCCACCCCCCGGGACGGCTCTATGCACTCGCTCTTCCGCATTGCAAAGCCCATAAACGGCGGCTTCTCCGGCATCGTGTACCCCCCGTCCTTCCATTTCTGAAATATAGCGCGGAACGCCCGCTCGGTGCCTGCTTCGGTCGGAACGATTGGGACTGTGGTCTTTGGGTCCGTGTGGATGAGGCTGTAGGTGATGGCGAGACGGTAGCCAGAAGTGACGGGTTGAATGGTGGGAGTGAGTGAGTCGTACCAGGCGAGGACGTATGTGGCGTTTGAGGAGTTCTGCGATGTGTCGAGCACGATTGGTGGGCCGTTGTCTTCGGTGGAGAGGTGCACTTGGCCGCCTTCGTATTCGGATGGGAGGACGAAGACGATGGTTGCAAATGCCCCTTCAGGTTTAGGTCCCCTATATTTGACTGTCAGCTCCTACTCCAGTGCTCAGACCAAAAGCGAAATTATCGTACTCTGGGGCAAGTAAATTGTGCGTGCTGCATTGGAATTTGTAACGTCAATGTCGTATAAAGTGTGGGCTAGGCCAAAGGGACTTACATTGGACCCGGTCGGTGCAACGTTAAACCCACATGCTCCCAGCGCGGGCCCGGGCAGTAGTTCGCAGGCCGAGCCCGCCAATGCGCCCCCAAGACAATCTTAAAAGGAGGAGCGCCCAATGTCTTCCAGATAGGACCTCTCGCCCGGTCTTTCACGACCAGGTCTTTCACGAAAAAATTATCCCAGAAAAGGCTCCCAGACGAGAATTTCGACCCCTCTAGGACTATGGGGTTTGGGACTGCACTGGGTGAACCCGGTGCGAGGTCGTCCTTCCGCCAGGCTGAAGATGCCGAGTGTGACGCAAGCGCGATTTCGTCCGCGGTGCTTTCGGTCAGAGGCAGGGTAACGGTTAGGGTAACGTTTTCTTCGATATCCTTTATGTTGACGAGCGCGCTCGGTGCGTTTGTATGTGCGGAGAAGTAGTGTGAGCTCCCCTTGAACTCGAAGTAATCGTTATACGCCTTGTCCAGGTCGTCCTGCCAACATGGCGTCAGCAAGTTCACCCATGGTTAAGAAAGTCCTCTGAGAGCTTACATGTAGGCCAGCACTCGCCATGATGCAGGCTTAAATAGAGACGGGGACGTTTGGGGAGACAGTGCCAGTGGAGGAACGTACTCAGTGCCAGCACCGCGATCAAAATTCGACGCACCGAACCATTTTGGGCGCCAACGCGTCAAGCGCTATAGACGCCGAACTTGGCCAAGACGCGTCGGGCGACAGAATTGAACGAGAGCCTCGGTATTTACAATGTGTATACTTCATCTATCTTCTATACCACCCATAGTTCAAAAGCCCACACTATGGAACCTCAACCTCGCCGGAGCCCTCAAACTCCTTACCCATTCCCTCTCCAAGAACTATACCCTTCAAGACACCCACATCGCCCCCTATCGTATCCAGAAACCTCTTCTCTCTACCATCCCCCTCCCCTTCACCCCCAATATCACCCCGCAACCCCCGCACAACGCGCTCCAACGCCCTCACCCAAGCCGTCTTCCGCACCCGCACCTCAAAACACACAGGAAATCCCCCGCCGAAAGAAACCGTTCGGAGCGGCGAGGGACGCCAGATCTGACGTCTGCGTGTACATATGTGTTCTGACGGAGATGCTGTCATCATATTGTTATTGTCACGCCTGGACTAAGCGCCGACCATCTCAGCTACCGGCTTGGTTGAATTGAGTATTCTATTGTTGAAAAGGCATAGTAGTAGTTAGATGAAATTGCTTATGTATGTTTTCGCTTTGTGCCCCTTGCGCTAGACTCCGCTGGTACGGGAGGCTGGGGCACAACTGGCGCCGCCGCGGGTGTCGGCACTTCCATTGACGCCTCAAGGACAGCATACGCGATAGTCACATCGCCTACATCATACGCCCTCCTTGCGCTCAACGCATTCAACGCATTCTGATATCTGGTGTCTCCCATCATCTCCCTGGCCTCCTCGTCGCTCCCAAATAGCCGATTCCAGAACAGCTTCGCAAACGACCTCGCGTTCCTCCTCGCAAATGCCGCCATAACATGCGAACTTCTACGAATGACGAGCGTATGCGGGTTGCCCTCGTTAAGTGTAACCGGCTTCTGAAGATAGGTTGCAAGCTCTGGGACTTGCGCAATCGTTTTCTCGAGGTGCATGCGCTGTGCTTTTATCATCTTGAACTTGATTTCAGCAGCTTCGCTCCGGAGGAATTGCCGGAGTTCAGCGCAGCACCAGGCACATTCGGTTCCACTGTGGCAGGCGAAGCTAGTAGGTGGAGGCCGTGGGTCCTTAATCCTTCTGCCCAGCCCGTGGAAATATATGTCGACCATGTTCCTGAAGAAGGATATAAAAGGCTCCGCCGTATGCGCCACCCCCAACTCGGTGAGTGTGGCTTTGAGAGGGGAGATGAGAGGTTCGTGGATCTGTCTCACTTTGAACCTATTGGGCCCCGGGATCGTGAGAATCGAGTTGAGAAGATCGACGTAGGGCCTGAGATCGCCGACCGTGTAGTAGAGCTTTACAAGCTCACAGACCCGTTCGGCTCGGTTTCGCTCGTCTAAATCGATGTGGCGGATCTCTGGTGCGTCCTCCGAGTCCTGAGGAGGTTTAGGAAAGTAAAGACCTTCTTTCCATTGTGATGTAGCACAGGTCAGGCAGTGATTGAATGCTGAGTCGAGTGCGGACTTGGCGGCAGAGTCAAAGGCGGCAGTCGATGGATGAACACGAAGCTCGTGGAGGGCTTTCGTTAGGGAGACCATATTACGGTAACATCCCTCCCTCTTTATCTTGGCCAAAAGTCTAAAATGAGAGTGTAAGAGCGACTGTCACAGGTCTTCCCTAGGCAGGTCAGACAGATTGGCGCACCCTGGTATTACGTTGGATCCTCTTAGCTTGGCAACGAACCCGAGACCGGAGAGATCCTCGGCTGACAAGTCCTCGCAGGAATCAAACACTTCTTGCGCAAGGTCCTCAAGGGACGGGCCAAGCTTCTCTGCATCACGATGAGAGTTTTGGATAATGTGAATGAGCTCAAAATGTCTTCCGAGCAACTTAGTGCCCTTGACGAGTGCGAAAAGCCTGCAGAGAGAATTGATTAGTTCAAGAATCAAATACATGTCAGAAGATGCACAACTCACGAGTCCTTCAGTTCGTCGAATCCAAACACCTGAAGAGCAAGCTCGAGAGACTTCTTTATGCCGTCTGGAGGTGCAGTATTGCAATGGAGGAGTGCCCTATTCCACAACTCCGCCTGTTCCGACTGGGAGGCATGATAGAGAAGTGCAAGTGCCGCGTCGCCTTTACTAGGTTCACCAGAATATTGAGGTACCATACCCGTCACGCTCTCTAGCCTTTCAAATGCAGCAGTGATAACGGCGCTTTCGAGAAGAGAGGAAGACTGGGGAACGTTGATGGCCTCCGTCAGGAACCAATAAGGGCCTTTAACTGAGAAGATGATGTCGGGCTCGTCGACCAGTCGGTAGAAGACCAATACCGACCGATTATATACTGTATATGGAGGACGAACCAGTCAGCATGAAAAAAGGTGATATGAGACGAAGAACTACCACATACCATGTCGGACCTGGTACGTTTCCTTAGAGAACGTGGATTCGTCGGGCTCGCTATCTTCGAAGGTGCCCGTGGGCAGGATCAGGCTTTCACCTCTAGCTTCGAAGCTTCTAAAGTTAAAACCGCCCGCTCCATCGATACGGGTGACGTTCTCGATCTTCGTCTCTTCCGAGAGGATGTCTCCGATCGGAGGCGTTTCCCAGTGCGTGCTCCAGTACCTGTTGCGATCCTCATAGGATTTATAGGGCGGGTAGTGGTCACCGAACCAGTCATCAGCACGCATCTCAGGCGGCAAGGCGCCATAGGCCCAGTGTTTTTTGTGCGGTCGCCCATGGAACGTCTTCTTCAGGTGCGCGACGCATACCGAAAACCCGGAGGCCTTCAGAATAGGAAGCAAACGCTCGACAATGTTGGCGGCCTTCCCTGTAAGCCCGTCCACGCCAAGCAATGGCTCCTCGCACTCGGTTCTCGGTATCACGTACGCCATAAGAGGAACTGCAGGCATCTCGTCGGTGCCATACCCACCGTCCCTCCATTTCTGGAAGATCGCGCGGAACGTCAAGCGGGTGTTTTCTTCGATCGGAAATCTTGGTTTAGGAGCTTTACGAGTGTGAATGAGGTCGTAGGTCAGAGCGAAGCGGCAGCCGGAGGTGATAGGTTGGAGAGCTGGGGTCGCCGAATTGTACCAGGCGAGAACATAGGTGGTGTGTAGGGGGTCCTCTGAGGTGTCGAGCACGATTGGTGGGCTTCCAGATCCTTCTCCTTCGGCAAGGAGAAGCTGACCGCCCTCGTAGACGGATGGAAGAATGACGCAAACCGTTGCGAAGGCCATCTCGTTTCGCTTCAGTGGGGCTCCCAAGCCGCCAAATACGCTTGAATCAGACGTGCTGCAAATGTTGCATCAGTTCAAGACAAGTTTTAGCTGAGAAGTAGCTACTAGCGACTGATATAGGACCTGGTAGGTGCGCAGTGGCATTGGCAAGCTTGTAGTGCGATGAAATCGAGTTCAAGTCAATTGGGGGAGCTCCCAACGCCGTCCAAACCCTGTCCATCACCCTTTTATCGAGAAATTGCCCCCATGCTTGGCCCAGCTTGACTTTGTAGGGGGAAATGGCCACAGGGTTTGGGGGTATCCCTCCAGCCTCTTCCTCATCCTCGCGCTCATTCTTGGGCTCATCCTCGGACTCATCCTCGGAGTCGTCCTCAGACTCCTCCGCCTCTGATCCCCCACGGTCCCGGCGCCAGTAGCCTGAGACGAGGCCATCGAAGATGGAGTCCCAATGCTTTTTGTCACGTACGGTTGCCTTGCCCATCTCAACTGCCACGCTAGCGCTGAGGGGTAGGGAGATGGGCCCTTCGAGCTTGAGGTCCGGGATATTGATATTTACGCGAGGATCTGGTGCAGGCGTATGGGCGTGAAAATAATGCGAGCTTCCGCCATTGAATTCGAAGTAATCCCTGAAGGCCTGGTCGAGGTCGCCCTGGCCAATAGGTCAGTGTTCTGTCAGGTATTGACATAATAACTATTTCAGGAGCTCACTTGCAGGCCTTTAGACTCGGACATGGCAGTCGGCGCAACAAGGACTGAAAGGAAGCCTGAGGAAAAGGCGAAGGAAGGTGGGGATCAGGTGGAAGGTGGTGGTGGAACAGGAACAAGCTGGCACACGGAGAAATCATACTAGAGAAATCATGCACATGGCTCGGGCCCGTCGACGCGCCTATGACGGGGCCCGATTGGGGCCCGACGCCATATTTAGGCGGCGTCTAAGAGACCTCAGGGCCTCAAGCTCATGCGACGAAGGAAAATGTGTACACCTCGCACCCAGAACTGAGAAGCCTGGGTATTACTTAGGTCCTGTTCTGTCACTCGAAAAAATGTGTGAAGGTCACTTATGCAGCACCCCCCAGTCGAGAGTAAGTACCGGGAGTCCCGAACGTTCCAGCGCCCCCGTTCCGGCGCCAACGCCCCTCCCACCCTCATCCAAAGAGTCAGCAGCCCACGCAAAACGCAAAACACGACCCAGATCCAAACTACAGACTTCGAATTGCAATCCTCCAACCACAAACATACAGTAGATATACCATTCCAAACTAAAAACCAAGATTAAACTAAAAATCCAAAGCCCCCACTAAGCCCTGCACGTCCTCGACGAACTCCCCACTTCGCGCGCGTAGGATATCCGATATGCGTCGCGTTCTTGTTTCTTGTTCAGGCTCGCCAATGCAGCCTGCTTCTTCGGATTCACAGTTATCGCGTGCAGGGGTGACGTAGAGTTTAGTGGCGCCGTTTGGTACTCGTGTGGGACTTTGGGTAGAAGGTTCAAGGAGGGAGAACTTGAATGGACGGACGATCCACATCTCGATGATGTTCTTGTAGAATAACTTGAATCCTGTATCCCTCGAGGGTCGAGCACGGTGCACACTGCACATTTAGTCTGGCGATATGGCACCTAGATGCAGCCCCTCCCGACCGCCTCGCCCCAGCCTCAACGACGAAAGACATGCAGCAGCGATGCACCATTTATGTACCCCTCTCAGCCCTAAGTCTCCCCAATCCAGATCCACAGCCCACTCGCACAGTCTTCCCCAAAACCACAACCAACCAGATGCAAACCAAACATTTCTTCGATCCCAAACCCATCCAATCGCAGATATATACAGCCAATATAACCGAAACAAAAAATAAAAGATTAAAATAAAAGCACCTCTAACTCAAATCCATCTCATCCCCCTCATCCCAATTCCACACCCCAAACAGCTCCTCCTCCGGCAAGTCCTCCAACCCCTCCAACAAATTCCCCACATCCTGCCCTTGCCCCTGCTGCACCCCAGTACTAGTAGAACTATGCACCCCAGTACCAGAACTATGCGCCCCAGTACCAGTACCAGAACTAGACGCCGAAGCCGCCTCGGCCTCGCGCCCCTCGACAGCCCTCGCATACTCCTCCGCATACGCCTCGATCTCCGCCTCCTCCAGCCCCACAAAGTCTTCCTCCCCTTCATCCCCATCATACCCGTACCCGTCGTACCCGTACTCGTACTCGGTCGGAGGGCGCGGCGGGGAGGAGCCGCCTCCGCCATTCGTCGGGAACCCAGTCGAAGTTGATTGATAGGGGGACGGGCGGTGGGGGGATGGCGCATGATTTGAGAAAGATGTGGGGGGCAGAGGCGCGCCGGAGAGCTCCTGTTCCCACCGGCTGACGTCCTCGAGGTCGGGGTCGAAGGAGCTTCCTACTTCGCGCGCGTAGGATATGCGGTATGCGCGTTCTTGTTTTTTGTTCAGGCTCGCCATGATCCTTGCAAAGAGCTATAACACCAAGATCAGCTTTTATACTCTCCCAACTAGCAAGCGAGGCGAACTCGGAAAACCGCCAACAAATATCGTCGAAATGGAAGGGAAATGGAAATGGAGACAAGAAGACGCACCACATCATTCAAAATCGCCTCATCCCCCTCCTCCTCCATCTCCTCATCACTCTCCCCCACCCTCCCCTCCAAGCCCTCCACCCTCCTCCTCCTCTTCCTCACAGCCTCCTCCCTCGCCTTCGTCGCCCGCGCAAAATACGTCTTCTTAAACCGCTCCCTCAAGAACGCTTTGCGCGGGTTCTCGTCCTCCCCCGCCGCAGCTGTCGCGCGCGGGTTCTCAAACAACGCCGCAATGGGGGGCGAGCTCGTGGGGGAGGCGTAGCGCGGCATCGCAGGAGAGCGGCTGGTGCTGCCGGAGGAGATACGACGGCGGGTGGCGGCACTTAGGCTGGGTGCTGTGGACTTGTATTGTGCGCGGCGGCGGTGGAAGAGGGGTGAGGGGTTCACTGCGTCGTCCTCCACCTCTTCCTCGTCTTCATCATCCCTCCCAGGTGTCTTCATAATACTCCTCCGAGTCGAAGATGCAGAGGTAGAGGAAGAACCGACTGTAAATCCAAACCCCGAGTGGGAGGAGTGGGAGTGGGATGAGGTCCCAGCGGAGGAGGGTCCAGTTGCGGTGGAGCTGGACCACGGCGCGACGCGGCTCAGGGGCGACGACGGCTGGTGCGCACTGAACGCATCGTCATCCTCCTCGTCCTCCATATCATCCATGTTGTTATTGTTATAATTGTGTTGTCTCCGCACAGGCGTGCCCTGTGCTAGTGGACTCGAGTTGAGCGGCCGGTGCGCCGCGACGTTCGTGGAATTCTCTCTGCCGGTGTACGCCGTGAAGCGGTATCCCTTCTTCGTTGCCGCCGGTGCCGGTGTGGCTTCCGCGTTTATTTGGAGAGAAGCGGGCTTGGCGTTGCTGTGGAACGGGCTGAAGTTGAATGGGTCGGGGCGCTGGCTCGTGCTAGGCGCGCTGAAGGGGTCCTGCGGGACGTTGGGCGTGCGGGGCTGCAGAGGTGTGTGGCCCGTACTACCACTGTTGAAGGGAGACGAGCCCGCGGCGCTGGGGGTGGAGTGGTGTCCTGGTGTTGTGAAGGGCGTCGAGCCTGCGTGGAGGGTGTACGCCATGCTTCGTTTGGTTGGTTGCTTGGTTGGGGAGGCTGACGAGGACAAGAGAGGCCTCGATCAACAATTTGAGACGCGTGACGGAGGATGCGTGATGTCACGCGCTGGTTGGTGTGACAAGCGCGTTTTGACAGGGGCTTTGTCACGCACGCGACATGCTTTAACCCGGTGGCTTGGAACGATGCCCTGGTGGTCCCGGCGCCAGACAAATAAAAGGCGTTGAAATGAGCTCTATACTCAAAGTAAGTTATGACTGCACCGAAACCCCCAGCCCCGCCAACGCCCTTGAACACGCGTTTCCGCCGGAACCTCCGCTCATGCTCCGACAAGCTGAGCAAACTCCCGCTGGGATACCCACACCTGTTTGTAATACCGATCCGGGGCACGTACGACCAATGCAATCTGGAGAGTCTCAGGATCGACGTGCGCGCGGGGCAGCGCCACTGTGACTTTGAGGGGACGTCGCTCTATCAAGCCAAACTCGAGGTCGTGGTACTCCCGGGAGGAATTGGTAGCTCGGGATCCGAGAGAGGCGATGTGTGCAAAGAGGGAGAGCGGGGGGACTGCGGTAATGTTACTGAGGAATGTGGGCCCGAAAATGTTTCTGCCACACTTACGACGATCAGCGCGACGTTGACGCTCGGCGAGCCCCTGAAAGCAGGCGCGTCGGGCATGCTCACCGGGTTTGAAACACCCCTGGAGGAGGAGAATCTTGTAGAAGTGAGTGGCCTGGAGGAACTCGTGGATTTCTGCGAGCCCGACGCTACACGCCTGACTCGGAAGCCAAAGAGCACACCCGACTCGTCTACAGAAGCCCGAGATAGCGAAGAGCAGAGTACGTTCACAAACCCCATGCATAAATTTCACGGCGTATACAGTGCTAATCGTGCCAAACACTACAGTCTACCACCTCAACGCCCTCGTAGTCTGCCTCCCCAAAGCAGAACTAAACATCCTAATCACAGGCGCCCAATGGACGTCTCCCGCATCCCGCACAGCCTACTCGAACCTCCTCATATCCGCCATCTCCAAACACCCCACTCAAAGCGCCTCCACTCCAACCCATTCCAACGACCCAAATCCACACCCAATTTCGCTCCAACAGTCAACCGCCCTCCTCCACCTCTCCCTCGCATGGTCCAACCTCCCCCTCTACACCGCCACAACACCCCACTGCACACTCACCTGCCCCACCCAGCGCCTCACCATCCTCCGATCGACACGCATATTCTCCCTCCCCAAAATCACACAAAGGTGCGTCATCCATCCCACATATCACTAAATTTAACACGGGCGCTTAATTACTCTTACATCCATACTTATGTTGTATGTTGGCGATGACAGCCTCGACGATCTCATACTCCGATGGCACCCCCAAAACGCCGCACTTCTTTTAGACTTCGTGAAAGAGCTGGTGTACCCGGCCAACCGGCAGAACTGGTTCGTGGTGGATGAGGCGAACGCCCTATGGGGCGCTAAGCATATCGGACGCGGACTTCAGTTGTACGCTCGGTATGGCGCGAGGAGGGCAGAGGACGTTCCGAGTCTTGTGTGGGCTCTGCCGCATACGGGAGCTGGGGAAGTGATGAGGTACGCCGTGCATAGTGCAGATCTTTCTTTCCAACTTCGTATTTGTGCGCATGGTTAACTTGGACGGCGTTATGGGGTGCAGTTTCTTCAACGCTGTGTCCTCGACCCAGAACCCGGACTCGCGACTCAAGGATTCAGAGGGTGGGGGTACGTTCACATTCATAATCCTACTCGCGAAAGGCCTGCACCACTCCCATAAAGCGCGCTTAAACTCGATTCGCCCTCCGAGTCGAACTTGCCCCTCTAACACTGGGGACAAAACCTCGCTCGACGTTATAATCCTAATCCAAACCTGCCTCACGACCGCCGCCAAGCACTGGGACTCCGAGTCCGCTCCTCGCAGCCCACCCTCATCTAATAACGTGCATGGAGTCGGAACTTTCTCGGACTCCTTCGCCGACATGTTGAACGCGGCGTACGACCGCAGTTTTCCAGACCTCCATATTGCCTCTAAGTCGTCGAGTATACGATCGTACACCGGGTCTTCGTTAACGTTGAAGTCGAAACTTGAGCGTGTAGCGATGCTCGTCGACCTCTGCTGCGCCCTCGAATTCTCGAAGACGTGCGAGGCCGTCTTGCACACCGTCCTCCGCGCCACCAGCACCGCCAATCGCGATGATGGCAGCACTCAGGCTCTGAATCAGGCGCGAAATCTGTTGGAGACATACTATCCCCTCGCGCTCTACCTCAAACACACCGTGCTCGACCCTCGAGGCCTAACCCCCGCAGATACAAGATTCAAGTTATTCTACCGGAACATCATCGAGATGTGGACCATCCACTCCCCCTCCTTCAATACCCAAAATCCCAACGGTGTATCAAGCCCTGACATCGATGCCACCAAACTCTACGGCACCCCCGCATGTTCAGACAACTCAAAGGAAGAAGGGTGCATCGAATGCACGAACCTCGCCGGGTTTCTCAATAGCGAAAGCACCGAGATCCTCCTCTCGAACGTACCCACATCCCTCAAAACCCATGTCGAAGCCCATATACAAGCGTATGTCAGGCGCGGCATCCTTGCGGCTCCGAACGTTTCGTTCTGCGGGGGCTGCCCGGCGAAATTTGAGGTAAGGACGCGGAAGACGCCTGGGGCGAGGGCGTTGGAGCGCGTTGTAAGGGAGGTGAGGGGTGTTATGACTGTGGAGGGAGATGCGGATGGGGATGGCGGGAAGGGAGAGGGGGTAATGAAGAGGTTCCTGGATACGATATTGGGGGGCGATGAGGGTGTGTTGAAGGGTGTTCTCGGGGAGGGGAGGTGTGCGGAGGTTTTGGGTGAGGTTGAGGTTATGGGGTTTTTGAATGCTGAGTAGTATAGATGATACCTAAGCTATAATATATGATGCCGCATCACGATTTCTGGCAGACGGCGAAAAAACTTGACACAGCGCTCGTTACATATGGTTTGGTGAACCTACCTTTTTTCTCTACCGTCTACCTCTCTACAGTCTCAGAAAAAGGACGGAGAAGGCTTCTCCGTCCTTTTTCTGAGACTGTCAGATATGCTATAAGTGTACCACTGTGCACCAGATTTGCCTATTTTGATTCGCGATCGTGCTCAAGTCCTTCCGTCCAGTCGCCATCCCTTGGTTGTCCAAGTCGGCTGCATTTACCTACCAAGCCATCGAGTCCCGGTGGCAGGATTTGCGGCCTGTCGGCCTTACTGATGTTATTCTCAATGTCCCGTTCACTTATTCACTTATCCAGCGGAAGTCGGGACGCGTCGTTCGGCGCGTCGTCGCTTTAAGTTCGGCGTCTATAGTGTTTGACGCGTTGGCGCCCAAAATGGTTCGGTGCGTCGAACTTTGATCGCGGCGCTGGCACTGCGGGTAGTGCCTTGGTCTATTCCTCCACCACTGGCGCCCAAAATTTCTCCGTCTCTATTCAAGCCTGCATCATGGCGAGTGCTGGGCTACATGTAAGCTCTCTGGAGACTTTCTTGTCTATGGGTGAGCTTGCTGACGCCGTGTTCTGATGTTGGCAGGACGACCTGGACAAGGCGTACCACGATTATTTCGAGTTCAATGGAAGCTCGCACCACCTCTCCGCGCATGCAGCCGCGCCAAACGCGCTCCTCAAAATTGAGGGTATCAAAGAAAGTGTTACCCTGCCTCTAACCGAAAGCACCGTGGACGAAATCGCGCGTGCCTGCGAGTCGCAATCACCATCGGGAGGGCTAGGCCAAGGAACGGCCGGGCTCTCAGAGGCCATACCCAGTGCACTCCCAAACCCCGTAGTTCTGGAGGGGTCGAAATTCTGGTCTGGAAGCTATGGATGGGATAATTTCGTGCAAGACCTAGCGAGGGGTGATATTTGGGAGACGTTGGGCGCTCCTCACTTTAAGATTGTTTTGGGGGGTCCGCATTGGTTGCCTCGGCCTGCTAACTACTGCACGGGACCGCGCTGGGAGAGTGTGGGTGTGACGTTGCACCGACCGGGTCCAATGTAAGTTCCTCTTTTTCTAGCTTACTCGTTATGGGACCCTGACGCCACAAATTCCAACGAAGCTCTCACAATTTACTTGCCCCAGAGTACGATAATTTCGCTTTTGGTTGAGCACTGGAGGAGGAGCTGACTGGAATTTAGGGGACCGAAACCTGAAGGGGCATTTGCGACCATCGTCTTCATCCTCCCATCCGAATACGAAGGCGGCCAAGTGCATCTCTCCACTGAAGACAACGGGCCACCAGTCGTGCTCGACACATCGACGAACTCCTCGACCAGCACATACGTCCTCGCCTGGTACGACTCACTCACTCCCACCATTCAGCCCATCACTTCCGGCTACCGCCTCGCCATCACCTACAACCTCATCCACACGGACCCAAAGACCACAGTCCCAATCGTTCCGACCGAAGCAGGCACCGAGCGGGCGTTCCGCGCTATATTTCAGAAATGGAAGGACGGGGGGTATGCGAAGCCGGAGAAGCCGCCGTTTATGGGCTTTGCAATGCGGAAGAGCGAGTGCATAGAGCCGTCCCGGGGGGTGGAGGGGTTCGAGGGTAAAGCTGCTGCTGTTGCCAAGTATGTCCTCCCTATCGCAGAGAGCTTGGGGTTCCGGGTGTGCTTCGCGAGTTTGACGAAGACGCTCCTTGGACATCCGCACCACGAGCACTGGACGTACGATGCCGTGCCGGACCATCTGCGCACGCACCCCAAGGTCTGGGGCTGGGGAGCCTTGCACGAAAGAGAGCGGAATGAGAAACGGTATTGGGCAGAAACGTTCAAGACCCCTCCTATGGGGGACTTTGCTGGAGAGGGACACGAACTTGAGGACTTCAGGCGTCTCGATGGAGAGGGCATGCCGAATTTGGGCAAGTTTGGGGTTCTTAATGGGAATATGGTTCCTCTCAAAGCGTTTTGGGGCACTAAGCCTCAGCCTGGTGCGAGGACGTTTTTGAAGCGCGAAGTTCTTATCCAGGATGGTAAGTTCCTCTTTCCGCGGACCGCAATGTTCGTCTCTGTGTCTGACTTGAAGAAACTTACTCTGCTATGACGTAGTGCACAACGAATCCGCGCTTGTATTCTATCGGCCGGAGGACGAGACGGACGTGATCCTCTCAGTCAAAGGCGCCTACTGGTTTCTGCGGGAGACAGATGTAACAAATGAGCCTACCCCCCAGCAGACTGCCATTGTTGCGGCCGTTCTCCAAAGTCTAGGGAGCTCTCAGCGAACAAGAACGATATACGACGGAGAGCCGAGTGACTCCGACACCGCGCTTGCGCTTCTGGATCATGCCTCGGACTGGGAGCAGGCGGAGCTGTGGAACAAAGCTATCCTGTATTGTGACACGGCGCCACTTGAGAAGATCAAAGATGGCTTGGAATTCGCACTCGAGAAGTTTGAATTCGCCCAGCTTAAAGATGGGTCAGTTGGACGTGTCTCTCACTCGTTTCCAGTAGGATAACTAACCCTTTTATTCCACAGCCTCTTTGCGCTCGTGAAAGTTACCAACGGGCTCGCGCGGAGATACGAGCTTTCTGAACTCATCGCTGAGAACGACCCCGAGAAACTGAGCCAAGTCGCCCTTTCAGAGCTGGCGCAGGCAGCCCTCGACGTGTGCAAGAAACCAACTGTTGCGGATGTGCCAGCACTGGTTTCATATGCTCAATCTAAAGGGCCTGAATCTATACTCTCGTAAGCCCCCCTTTTTCTTCGCCTTGTTGTCACTCTCTGAGCCCCTGGCTCGCAGATTTCTTTCCAGAATAGAAAAGAAGGGCATGTTTGAGGTCCTGTTCGCCCTAGCCAAGGGACTTCACGGTCTTCGCCAACTGTCCAGTACCTCTGCCCTACTGAAAGATCCTCTCGGAGAGCTCATCTACCAGTGCCTTGGCCATGCTATTCTGCAATGGGACGAAGGGCTGACGAGACTCGTGACGTTGCCCGACTGGAACATAGCGTTCGAGGGCGGCGAGGATAAAGTTAAGCGCGTCTGCGAGCTTATCGAATTTTCCTTCTCACTCGGCGATTTCCGCTCATGCGTCGACCTCTTCAACTCCCTTCTCCTACTTAAAAAGCCCGGTCATTTTAGCTGGGAAACTGTCGACCTCTACGAACGTCTCCTCCCTCATCTCAAGATTGCCCTCGCCGATCGCGGGGTGTCGTTTATGTCGGAGCCCTTCGTCTCCTTCTACCGTAACGCGATTTCCGTCTACCTCCAGAATGAGCTGGGCGCCAAGGTCACACTCCCACCCCCACCTCCCGACGACGTTCGCTGCCGTGTAGCCGAATGTAAAGAGTGTGCCCAGCTTCAGACCTTTCTACAGGGGGAGAACCATTCGACCCTCTTCACGGTCCCAACACCCCGTCGCAATCACGTCCTATCGCGTATCAAGCATTTCGAGATACTGGCGGAGCATCTCGAGACGGAGGTGATGGAATTTCGAAAGCCATATACACTTGTGGTAAAGAGGTCACCAAAGGTAGTGGATGGACTGAGGTGGCAGCGTGCAAAACCTAGGGCAGAGAAATTCCTAGAAAGTGTGTGCGCCGAGAGGGAGGAGCTTGAGGAGCTGATGGGGGTCCGGTATACGGATGTAGTGGACGCAGTAGAGGGAACGAAAGCATTTGTGGCGGGAGATGTGATCATCTCTTTGGATGTGCTTGAGGTGCCCTTGAAACTGGTCACTGCGGCCCCGGCTGCTGTGTTAACGAAGCGAACAGTAGTACCTAGTAGTAGCAGGGGATCAAAGCGAAAGCGTAAATAGACGGTTTTTGTTGGTGTATCTTCGCAATCAAAATCATATTCACATACACGATAGTACTCTATACTTCTGGGGGTGGGCTTTCTTCTTTGGGATGGGTCCTTGGGCCATCGGCCGATCAGAGTGCAGTTCCTGCCAACGCTATTCCGAGTCGCAGGCCAATCGCAGGCACCGGCTGAGCAAAACTTGAAAGTGCTGTATTGCCATTTCCATCGTGCATAAGCTTCAATCTGGGTATACAGTGTCCAGTCTGGGCGTGTTCAACAAACCAAGAGTTGAGACCATGAAGGCTGAGCTCAGGGCCTGGGCGTCTATTTTCCTAATTCTGCTGTGCAGGTGCACTGCATGCAAGTTCCCACGTTGAAACAGGCAGGAGGCTGCGTGGATCAAAACGTTCTTGACCTCTTACCATCATCGTGGTCCGTACGAAGTCAAGCTTTCTCTGCGAATCTAGATACTACCCACACCTATGGCCTCGAAACGACAAAGACCTCCGCCCGGCGGGCTTTCGGACACGAATTCTCTTCGCGGGGATGTTCCACAAACCAAGTTGACCATGAACGCTGAGCTCAAGGCCCGGGCGTCTAATTTCCTAATTCTAACTGCTGTGCAGTGCATGCAAGTTCCCACGTCGAAACAGGCAGGCGGCCGCGCGGCTCAAAACGATCTTGACTCCTTACCATCATCGTGGTCCGTACGAAGTCAAGCCCTCTCTGCGAATCTAGATACTACCCACACCTATGGCCTCGAAACGACAAAGATCTCCGCCTGGCGGGCTTTCGGACACGAATTCTCTCTCCCCGTCGAAGAAAGGGAAGACATGCGAAATCTCCTCAATTCCGTCCACTTCCTCCTCCCCGACCGGCGCTCACCTTGCACCCATGCCAAGCCATTCGGTTCTTCACTCTGCACCGACATTCTTTCCCAACGCCCGCGAATTCCAACTCGACAGGCTGGAGTATACCCATACGGCCCACCACCACTACCCGCCAAAGCAGGCAGATCTCGAGGGTACGCAATCTTGTCACACCTCACTTGAACACATCATCTAGTAGGCTGGAATCGACTCCTCGAGAGAAGTGCCCCGAATGCCCTTTACGACTCTGCCGCCAGGTTCGATCCGCCCAAGTGCGACGAAGATACACGAATCGAAGTGACGAACGAGATCCTGGAGTGGATCCAGGAGCGGGATGCACCAACCCAGCTCCTCTGCATGACGGGGGCTGCTGGCTCAGGAAAGTCCGCCTTGCAGCAAACGGTCTCCGAGCTCTGCGCCAGCCGCGGCATACTCGCATCATCGTTCTTCTTCAATGCCAACGATTCTACCAGGAATAACGTATCAGGGATTGTACCAACCATCGCCTACCAGCTTGGGCAAAAGAACTTTGGTCTTCGACAGTTGATTGGGGCTGCCGTCGGGGGTGACCCTTTCATCTTCGACAAGGCGCTCAAGACACAGATGGAGGTGCTGATCGTCGACCCCGTCCACCGGTTCCTGGCGAACCAGCCACCCAACCCAGATCCGTTCTCCTATGTCCTCCTCATAGACGGTCTCGACGAATGCAGCGAGGAAGATCGACAACGAGAGCTCCTCGTTGCTATCCAAGAATGTCTCCTCTACGGAAGGACGCCATTCCGCATCTTCCTGGCAAGCCGCCCTGAATCGGCGATCCATGAAGCTCTCCACGAAGGCGGCCATCTCCACATTGCAGCTTATCACATACGCCTGAGTGACGACTACGATGCTTCCGGCGACATCCGCCGTTCCGTCCAGAGGAGACTCCATGACCTCAGCCTGAGGCGGGAGCTGAGTGGTTCAGTGACAGTGACATTGAAGCCATAGTGGAAGCGGCGTCGGGGCAGTATGTCTATGCCGCCACCGTCACCCGATACATATCTGAGCCTCGAGGATCTCCTGCTGAGCGACTGCGTGCGGTACTCCCCTGGGCCACAGGCAAGGGAAAGCCATTCGCTTCACTCGACGTGTTGTATAGAAACATCATCCTCAAAGCCCAGCAGGCATTTGAAGAAGTCGACGAGGATGGTCGCGATTTCCTCCTTCTCTTGAACTGTCTTATCTGGGTTAACAAATCCTGGACTAAAGCCGGGCTTGCTCATCAGGAGGAGCTCTACCAATTGGTCTCGAGAGGATCCAAAATCATTTTCTGTGACCTACGTTCCATCTTGCATATCACTAAGGACAACCTCACGATCTATCACAAATCGTTCCTCGACTTTCTGCAAGATAAAGATCGAGCTGGTGCTGTTTACGTTTATCGGGGTCATCTCGCTGAGTATTTCTCGAAGTGCTGTCTTGATCGTATCACCGAATTCTCTGTGGATGGTGAGTGCTTCTTGGATGATTTTCGTATCGATTCTTGCTAAAGGCACTTTACATAGTTATCGAAGGCTGGCGTAGACGAGCGAGTCTACGCGTTTCAAACGGTGAAGACTGGTGGAATTACCGTCGCTTTACCCTCGAGTATTGCTTGGAATTTCTCTCCAACTTTGTGCCATCCTATTGGTGAACCCCGATCCGTTAATTTTGCACGATTCTTTGGCAGAGGCGTTCGTGCCCTTCATAAGGTATGGGGGGTTCGAAAAAATTGATAAATGGCTCAGGGACCCAGGATACGAAGATCAACGGGCCGCCCTGTTTTGCCCCGCAGTTGATGATTTGGGTCCGCGTTTATCCTTTTTCTTCCATTGGAGAGCAAAATATTGCCCATGGCTCATTAGTCGATTGCAGGTACGTACATATATATACTGTTGTTATGCACTCCAAGTCGATGGGAGTCTAACGCCTCTCTACAGGGCATCGCTCCAGAACTGGTCAGAGTCGTGGGGAAGTATGATGGGCTGTGGGAGACTTGGGCGAACGACGGTATGGGGCCGCATACAGCGATTGGTGGAAGGCCAGATAATTGTACGATCAATGGGCATTACTATGGGCCCCGGGATGCGGATACGGGCCATTGTACTGTAAATTGGCCGATCAGGACGCTGCACATTTCTGTGGAGAGACTGAATGCCTATTCAATGATTCCAGATCATTGTGGGGACTTGGCTTTGGCGGTATTGAGTAGTGCGACGGGCTGAGGAGTGTAATTAGTTGCATTATAGACGAATCCACTGTTTTAAACATGTATCTGGGTACTCTCCGAGCAGAAGCGATGAGGCGAGCACTTTGAAGCTCAGGCGCTTGCCAGCCTTCTGCGGCCTTTTCCGGTGCCGAGCATTGCGCGGGTGCTTCTGAAAGGTGATAATCTTGGGATGAGCCGGTTTGGAGCCGGCAGTGGTAGCACTAAGCAAACTAACTGGCCTGAGCATCAGGCGGGCGCCTAGATCGAATTTATCACGTGTTGGAAAAATCCCTTAGATAAGATAAGATAAGAAATGCCAGCAAGAAATTCATTTCGTCCCCAGGCTTCATCCTGACCGCCATCCCCATGGCCCGTGCCGCTAACTAGGCCTGAGTTTGCACCTCGTCTCCTAACGCGATACCCTCACATCCTACACAATGCACACGGTCCTCCTCGCACCCAGCCTAACCCCAGCCTTCCGACTCAACGCGACGATCCAGTGTCCCCGCCGCTCCGACTTTCTGAAAACATGGAGGCGCTATTCGACACGGGCTGGGCCCACCTCACCATCGCCCCGCTATGAGGCCGCGAGAAAGCTGGAGAAGGCGAGGAGGGCGCTCACCGCGGGGGAAGTGTTGAGGAGCAATTCAGGTGTGGGCGCAGTAGTGTCCAGGGCGCGACGATTGGATGAGGAACGGGTGGATGAGGATTTAGATGAATTTGTGCATTTGAAAACTAGACCGGTACGTCGCGCGTGTATACATATCTTCTGAGAAGAGGATCATAACGCGACTCGCCCTCCCCCTCCCCTTCCTTCCGGTTCCTTTGGCCGTTCCATCTTGTGAAGAACCACGTCCTCGTCCTCCTCGACGGCGACGGCTACGCCTTCCGCCCCTCCCTAATCTTTGAAGGCCGCAAAGGCGGTGTCAAAGCCGCAGAATTGCTTGCACATAGCGTATGGAAGACCCTCGGGTACCGTACGGACTACCGCATGTCCGTGTACCTCATCTGCAACAAGGAGGGACTTGCGAAGCACCTTTCAATGGGTGGAATCACAAAGGGCACCACCAAGGAGACGCGCCGCGCGCTTCTTGAGGACTTTTGGCAGGGGTTTCAGGAGCCGCTTTCGAATTTTGTGGTGGATAGTGGGAGAGCGAAGGAGAGTGCTGATCATAAATTGAAAGGTGCGTCGCCCATCTCTCTGCTATGCGCCTGGCTTGGTTTGGCCACGCCCCCCACCATCGTCTGTAAACTGTGGGTGCTGAAACTAAAGTATTAATGAATTGTAGAGCTCTATAGGAACCACATCCGCTCACCCGAAACTCTCAAAATCATTCTCGGAGGTCAGTCGTTACCCCCTTACCTTTCCACCCACCACACCACCAACTCAATATCTGTCTACACGTACCTAGTTGCAAACGACAACGGCTACGCCCCCCTCCTCCGCTCCGAAGTGATCCCGCTCTTCCGCAACCGCCTCATACTTTTAGATTGGCACGGACCGTTCACCCGCGACATCGCGACGCTCGGTCTCCCGTCTATGCATATTCCAGACCTCTTTTTCCCATCGTTGAGTGAGTGGGAGAGGGAGAGGGAGGCCGAGAGGGAGGCCGAGGAGGAGGTCGTGAAGGAGAGGGAGGAGGAGGCGAAAAAGGAAAAGGAGAAAGAAGCGGAGAACGCGGGACGGAGGGAGGTGAAGGTGAAGGAGTGCAAGGGAAAGCGGAAGGGGAAGGCTTCGGATTTAAGCGAGTTTCTGACTACTATAAGGGGAGAGGAGGGGCTGGTTGTTGAAAGCGTGGAGGAGGCGATGTTGGATATTGTTGAAGAAGCGCAGGAAGGGTTAGATGGTGGGGAAGAAGAGACCTCTGCATACACAGATGCAGCGGATGTCGAAACGGAAGGGGAACGCTCGACTTCCATTCTCGACACCTCCGCTGAGGACTCAACCGCCACCACCACCACCACCAACGCATCGAAGGTTAAGGCCGAGGTCCGCCCCCTCCAGCCTTCACCGTTGGAACCCGGCTCCATCTTCTTACCATTGGTACACGACCAGCTTATGCAAATGAAAGTCGCGGGGCTTGTTCAGGCTTTCCGCCGAAGGAAGCAGCCGAGGAAAGAGGGAGCGCCTTTGACGTGGTATGAGGCTTCCGTGTCTAAGGAGGTGGGCAGCAGCGGCAAGAGCAGGTTAGAGGGGGAGGAGGAGCAGGGTTCGGTGCGGGAGTGGGAGAGGATTGTTGAGCTGTTGGAGGAGAGGGGTGTTGCGGTGAAGTATTGGCCTAAGAGGCCGGTTGAGTTGGTGGAGGAAAGGGAAGTGGGAGTGGAGGTGGGAGTGGTGGAGGAATTGGAGGGATCTGAGTCTGAAGCGCAGGTTGAGGTGGAGGTATCAGAGTCAGAGCGCGGAGAGGAGGGGGTGGAGGACAAGGTGGAGGACAAGGTGGAGGACAGGATGCAGAGCAGGGTGCAAGATGAGGTGGAAGACAAGGTGCATGACAAGGTGGATGAAGACAAAGGTGTGGCTGAATCGTGGACATCGGTAGAAATGCCAAGACTCGAAGGCGGGCAAGCGGGCACGATTCAGATGGAAGCACTCGAAGCTTCGACTGAACCACCGTCAGCACCCGAAGTACTCGGGCAGGAAGCGGAAGTGGAAGAGGTGGGAAAGTCAATCGATTCGGCGGCTACGTCGCAATCGGTTGGACTTGACCGTAAACCCGACACGGTGAGGGCTAGCAATGGCGGTAGTTAGGCGACAATGCCGCGTATCCTTTAAGCGTTGCGCGCGCAGGCAGACTGCAGCTGGTCTCGCGTGATGCTTGGCCATGGTTTGCCAGTGACCTACCTCTATCATCCTCTGGGAAGAATCACTCCGACGTCTTCCTGCTCTCCGGGATTGTTCCCGACGCTGGACCTGACAACTGGAGGGTTCATCGAACAGGATCTTTCATGATACGGAAATCGGGTATTATTGGGTCGGTGAAGGGCATACAGTATCGTGCTAATATATGACAGAGATGGCATTACTCGGAATTTGGTTTCCTCTGTGGCTCGCCTATTGCAATAGGGCCAGATGTTTTGACGAGCGCGGTGTAAAATGACACTGGTAAGGAAGAGGCATCCTACAACATTCATCCCGATAATCAGCATGGCCACTCTCGTATTCTAACTGGAATGACGAAGACACTCACGAGACGATATCAGACGACGGGTTAAACACCATCTCCACGGGGTTGCCGCCTTCGCCTTTCGGCGGCGCGATGTCGAAGACGGCGAGCATCGACGCGGCCATGAGGAATATGGCATCGTTGCTCAGGTGCCTCCCGGGACAGATGCGACGACCGTAGCCAAATGCTGCGGACTCTGGGTCGCGCATTTTGGGGTTGAGCTTGCCGTCTTTGAGGTAGCGTTCGGGGATGAACTCCATTGGTTTGTCGAAGACTTCGGGGTCGTGCATGAATTGCCTGAGGGTGAGTGAGAGACGTTAGAATTACTGTAGCGGGATGAGAGGGTCGACCGCACCAGGTATTCATCATGATTATCGTCCCTTTGGGGATGAAGTAGCCGTTATATTCGCTGTCTTCGCTGCTTGCTCTTGAAAGACCTGAGGGCAGGTTAGGAGTTATGGGATTGTGTGGACTTAGGAAGGTAACGTACCGAGCGGAACGACCGAGTGCCAGCGACTGACTTCTTTGACGATAGCCGCAACATATGGTAAGCTCTCCCGGTCTGCGAGAGTAGGAAGACGGTCGTTTCCGACGACGAGGTCGATCTCTGCTTGTGCTTTCTTCTGCACTTCGGGGTATGCTGCCATGGCGAAGACGAGAGCCCATGAGGAGCTGACGGTCTACGTTGGTTGGGTGGATACGTGTAAGTATTTCTTGTATCATTTTGAGGATGTCTCTACTTACGGTATCAGCCCCGGCTATACAGAATTCGCTAATTAGACGAGGTAGATTCGATGAAGTTACAATCGAATACTCACTGGTGTATGCCAAACTGCAGACGTTTCTCGCAACAGACTCTTGCCCAATCCAACTAGGCACACTATCTCCTTGAAGTTTTTCAATAAGATCGCCCGCCATACTCGGATGCGCACTCCTATATCCCTCCATCTGATACCCCGTCCATGTCAGTCGACCCTTCCACCATGCACCGGATAGCACAGAAACACGCAACAACTTACCATGCTCTCCTTGGCAGAAATGAAGGGTTTTGTGAGGACTTCGTTGTTGAGATTCGCCAATTCCCTCATGCGGTCCTTGAAGCCTGTTCCGGGGACCCAGTCGGGCAGCTTGCCGAGGCTGGGGAAGGAGTTGAAGAGGTAGCGGCCTGGGACGATGGTTTCCGCGAAGGACTGCACGAGGTAAGCTGCGTCTTCTACAAGGCGCTTGTTCGCTTCCACGTCGTCAAATCCGTATGCTATCCGCATAATGAGGGACCCGAGAGTGCTGAGTAGTTGGTATTCATCCAAGTAGTATCAGAGAGAAGTTAGTTGAATGAATTAGGTGGAACACTCGTCTGAGGGTAGATGGGCAACGTACAATCGAATATGGTCGCGGAACTCGTCTGGTGTCGCGGAGAGCTTGCGGAGGAGGTTCAGGGCTTCTTCTTCCATGATGGGGTAGTATTGGGATACTGCGTTGTGGTTTAGGTATTGGTGGAATACGCGGCGGTCATGGCGCCAGTCTGGCCCGTAGCCCATAAACGCGAAGCTGGTGCTCATATCCATGCTGAAAAAGGCCACGGCCTCGGACATCAATATAATATCAATGAGAGCTGCAAAGAAATACGCACAATTGGCCTATTGGCAATGTTGGGCGGTCGGAGTAGATTGTAGCGTGTTTTTCCATCATATCCTCTGTGCGGTCCAGGGCTCCAAGGATCAGGATAGGTTGGCCCATGGCCTCGAGGTATACGATATCGCCTTCGTAAATGTTCAATATCATAGAAGTCATGGAAGGTCAAATGCACTTACCATACTGCTTCGATAGTTCCTCATACGCCTTCCATTGCTCCGACTGCGGAAGTTGGAACATGTTGCCGAGGACTGGGAGTCCCCTTGGGCCAGGCGGAAGGGGAAGCCCGCGCGGGTTCCTCTTCTTGCTTTCTGCATAGTTCTTGACTGCCCATACGAAGGCTCCACCTGCTACTATTGTTGCTGGGTGCATGCACAAGTATTTGTTGATGAGTGATCTGAGTAGGAGAGAGAAGGAAAAATCGCTCAAATGAGATTGCTGAGGATGTCAGGAAAGAGGAGCTCATTTTTATAGCAGGACGGGCTGCGTTATACAGCTCTGAAGCCACATTCGGATTTCGTAGTGATGAAGCTGGCCACCCACGTAACACGACCTGACCAGGGTAGCCACCTACGATTCCGGTTATTGTCGCACCCCGTCATTCGAAGCCCTCTTCAAATAGTTGCTGAGGAGTGCACAGAGATTAACGCCTCCGGATGATATGTATCAGAAACCCACTTGTTTTCCGGGGTGAGGCGCATGGAGGTTCACAGGGTTCACAGGAGGCAGGCTGAGGCAGGAAGGGTTGTTTGTGGGCACTGTTCAAAGGATCTGCAATCATGTTGAACGGATCCTTTTCGTTCCGCCCTGAGCGGGCTGGCATTCTCTGGAAGTGTCGCATGCATCCTGCCCGTTTGTCCACCGGAGTCTTGGGGTTTGCCTCTTAAATTTACTTGAGATAAGGGTAAGGAGACGGCCGTCTTCAAGGAAGCAAAGCGCAGCCATTGCGTGACGCTCCCCGCAATTCAGTGGGTGGAGGCTGGTCATCTCGGGTATGTCATTTTGCTTGGACACTGAGAAGCACGGTCATTTCGGCTGAGAGACTTGAATGTCGTGCAAGGATCTCCGTTGCATGTCGGAGAAGACTTCTTGGGTGCGTTCCTGGCTCCGATAGCTGCGTTGAAAGAACACTGGCTCGGATCTCGAGTCGAGGTCAAAGATGTGGGAGAGTGCAGTGGGTACCCTCTTCATCTCAATTCCAAAGTATCTGGACGACGGCTGCGTCGGGAACTGGATGGTCGGTCGCATTGTCCAGTCAAATTGCGAGTCGAAGTCGCGAAGGAGGTCGCAAGCCTATTTGCTTGAACTGTGAAGGCAGAGGAGCTGGTTTGGCGGCAGTTCAGTTTCGCCAAAGTAGCGGTTGTTGTCGCTGCGGGGAAATGGGTGATCAACGCGGACCGTCACCGCAACGACTCCCGATGCAGAGTTCCGCTCCCACGCTTCGACTTGGGTCTAGGCTTTGAGGCCTTGAGGCTAAGCGCTAAGCGCCCAACCGTCAAAAGTCCAAAGCTACGATGACGGGTTGTGCAGGCTGGGGAGAGCAAAGTTTGGATAGATATTCTATGATACACGAAGGGACGGGATTGTATGACTACGAAACGCCCAAGGAAATGGAAGGTATGAAAGAGTGTGATGAATCACCGGTGACAAAGTCCACAGAGAGAGATTGGGATACACTGGGTAGGGGATGGAAACGAAGCAACACGCTGGCAAGCTCTATACTACTCAGCAGAAAGATTCTAAGAGATATAAAAAGGGACCTGGTTTGAAGAAAATTCACAGGTATGTAGAAGGTCGAATTTGTGTTAGAGTGAGACCGGGATAGCGAATGAAGGAGTGGGTTGAAGACGAGAAGCGAGGAGACAAGGAAGGTGTTATGGGAGCACGGATATATCAAAGCCTGGGGTTTGGATCAGACTGGCTCTAAAGGTTCGAATTTTAGCATAGCGCAAACTTCCGCTCAAAGGGTCAACGAACCTATCAAGCCGAATTGTCCCTCGAGAGCACCTAGATACAGGCGTTGATCAAGCGGCAGGCCTGAGGGTCAGCCTCGCGGGCGACGACCTCTGCTGGGGTAGCAGGGATAGGCGAAGCAGATGCCAAAGTTGCGACTGGGAAAATTATGAGATGAGAAGATTGTATCAGAGAAAGAAAACGACGAACAGTAGAGAGCGACGACGGAGACGAGTGCCTTGGTGAATTGCATCTTGGATTGGTGGGGTGTTAAAGAGAGGTTGACTGGTGTCTTCTTTATGGTAGGAGGAAAGCGAAGATCGAACTATGAGCTGAGTTTTTCGGTTCATGGAGCCTCGTACTTATGGGACTTTACCCAGACTGTTCGCAGGGATATTTCGCCGCCTCATAAAGAAAGGACCAAAAGGGGTGCTACAGAATCTGTATTCAGCTGTCCCATCATCCCGGGCCAGCGTCATTCCAAGCAGCAAGTCGTACCGGAAATCGTTGTGGGCTTGAGCAATTAGTCTGGTTTAGGAGGTTCTGTGGTGAGTACTGAATGAACAAACCAGCTTGTCGGTAACCATTCACTTCACACAATTGTTCGGGCGAAGTGGCTGCGCCGCCGGTGCTTGGACTCGTCCAGAAATGGTTCATGTCGCGTCGATCATCCCTTAACTGACAAAGGCATGCCCATTTCGGGATGTTTTAAATGATGGTGCCTCTTCAAGTCAATCCAGAGTTGAGCCAGCTTGCAGAAACAACCAAGCACCAAATGCTACCACTTTGAGAGCATACGGCTCCTAAGTTTTGAAACACAAGCGGAAGAAGGACGTCATGTGGGGGGAGCTCGTTGGACTAGCGCGAAGGCCCAGTCCATCGTTGCAAGAGGTTCTGACAGCGACGGTCTGGTTGAAGGTATAATGTCTATAGGTAGTGTACGTGAAGATAGGGGATACGCCCTTAAGAGCGAAGCTCCTGACCACAAGCACTGGGATAAAAGTGGATGGATGTACAGTCGGAGTACAGGTGTATTAAGTCGTATACACATACAGGTTGAGTGGGAAGATCACATTATCAAATGGATATAAATCGGTCTCGGACTGAACCCACGCGCAGGGAGCAACTGGGCTCGAACCACGAACATGGGCCAAATACGACCTGGAGCTGCCAAGCCACTCCCACAAGAATAAGGGCATGGCTCAGATGAGTTGGATCCCAGTCGGTAATTCCGACCAATCAGGGTGTTTAGAAGATTCCGAAACGTTAGTTCAGGACGTCAACATACACAGCTCTTTGGGACACGCACTCAGGCACTCATGAAAGTAAAACGGAAGCTGAGGGTAACATCTTTTAGCACCAAAGTCTTCGAAGAGTATTCGGTGCACCCGTGCACTGTTTGCTGGTGAATCTAATCTCACTGGGCTTTCCGATTACTCGTGCAGATTCGGTATTCCTCCCAAGTGTTTCGAGGGAGTGTGTCATCCGTTATAGACTTGCTTGCCAGGTGCGCGTAGTTACCAGAAATCTGCTTGTCCCTCCCCCAAGCGGAAGTGTGTTTCTATTTAATGTGCCCCCTCGCCGCATCGTCTGCACACTGCTATCTCAATTCTGCATTGTGGCGGTCGGTAATATAGATATAGTAATGTATCATACTCATGAGATATCCCATTAACACCTTGCAACGTAAGCAGAGCACCGGTATACTCCTTTCCATATTTTAGCTCAGCCTTTGTCTGGAATTCAGTCGCCGCAGGAGGTCCTTTCGACGCCAATTTGCCCCTGTGTCCTGTATACGACTCAAAAGACTGCAAAGAGGCTTCCTGGTGGGCTATATAAGTGAATGGGTAAACTGACATATCTCCCCAGCACCTTCAGCACAAGCGAGACTCCAAGCAGTACCAGAACCTACTACTCCAAAATCTCTATCACCATGCAGTTCATCGCAACCCGCTTCGTCTCTGTCGCCACTATCTGCAGTATGTTTTGAGAAGCGACCTCTTTCTTAACAGACGCTTACCCTGGTCCCAATATGTAGTCACACTTTTTGCAGCTGTGACTGCCTCCCCACTTCCGGCACCTCACCCCTCCATTGTGGAAGTTGCAGCTCGAGACGCGATGCCGCAAGCCTGCCAAATCATGAATGCCTGCCATTAAACTGAGCCTGGTACGTCTGGAGCTACGGCATATAACGCGTCTAAACTAATAGTATTAGTCAGAGTACCATTCCTGTTCTGATTGAGCGTCTCCCCTAGAGACTGGTTTATTTCATTCGCTCAGTTATAGATACTTCGGTTTCGTGATCTCTTCCCTACATCTCTTGTATTCAGAATTGTATTGATAGACTATTTATCCAAATCTCTCCGCTTGATACCTCTCAATATATTATGTACACTTTCTCTTTTTAACCAGGCCATGTATCGTAAGCTCGCTGCCCGAGCGCAAACTGCAAGGCGCTAAGGAGCATCGATGATCGGGACCCCTGGCCCGGCACTTGCCGAGCCTTGATCGGAGTCTGCCGACCGGATAACATTGCCTTTTGCACTCTTTCCTTCTTGCTCCCATGTTCCTCCTATGTTTCTCAGAGATCGAACTTCGCATACAGATCGCAGTTACAAGTCAAAAACCTCGAAGGCCATATCGCTCGAACAGAAAGCCATCTGCCACTATGAATGACTTTAGCTTGGATGGCTCGGTGACTCGTGAGGTACGGTGGAAAGGCCTGAGTCCCACTCCGTGATTGCGATATACTATGCGCCTTTGCCCAGCTCGCCGACATACCTTCTCCGCTGTTGGAAATGAACTTCGTTGAGTTGGCCAGACTGTCTAACCCTGGAGGAGAAGAGTCTGAGTTGTACGTCGGAGCAGTGATAGGATCGTTCATGAGGTAATTATCAGCTTTGGATTTCGCTCAGTTGATGCTGATACCGATGCATAGGGATGCAGGGGAGATTCGGGTTGCCGGAAGGACCAATCCTCGATGCAATCTTCTGGAAATGCAAAGGACATGCACCAGTGGTCGTCCTTCGGGCCCATACCCTGCCCTTCGATCAGCGAGTATCGTCCGAGCAAGTTATTCGCTAAACGCTAGTGGTGAAATCTCGCCTCCTCTCTCGGTTATCAGCGCGACCTCGAGCTTGAACAGCCGTTGTTATACCCTCTTCTGTGCTACGCTCATTCGTACGAGAAGATAGGCCGCGCGACTTCGGCTTCTGCAGTTCTGAGGCTGGGATAGAAGGCGATCGTGATGTGGGGCATTGACCCTCCTGGTAGGAACTAACGTTCATTTGGCGATCATTTCGGTGTACTGCCTTGACCCTAGCTCGAGTGCCCATGCTGCTTGGGCTGAGGAAAGGATGCTACTCGTCAAATGCCTGGGGGCGCATGTTCCCGACTCTGCGGTATGCTGTGCACCATAACTAAGCACTCGAACGATCAACTATCGGGAGGTCGAGCATCTAGACCCAAGATGATTGGGCATACCAAGAGATCTGTGCGGGGTATTCAGGCTTTCCGGGTCGTGATTACCTGAGAAACATTGACATCTTTTGCCAGACCAGTTCCCAGGTGTCGTCATCGACATGTGCTCAAGCAAAGAACAAAGAACCGTATCTCAAGCAGACCCAATCCTTTCTACCATCAGATTTATCTACCAGTCCGAAGATTCCCTTCCAGGTCAATAGATAAGGTACGTGATCAGGGTACTATCTAGAGGCAGAAAACAGCTTATGCTACTAAGCAGAGGTGCATCCCGCGATAGTGTCGAGACTAAATCTAAAACCCAGCTTCCATCCGTGAGGCTGACCAGTTCCTCTTCACCCTTCCAGGATCCTTAAAGCCCTACCGCCTTCCTCCCCCGTAAAGATGGCTGATGGCACATGGGCGCCATCATAGTATATGGAAAGTCCTGAGCATTTCACGTACGTACAGCCTACCACAGGGCGTCTGCGGGGTTCCTTTTTGGTACCACTACGCTGGTCCGTGACGCGCCCAGTGGACACTCACCTCCTTGCATCGCGATTGGCAATTGACAGTGATTAGGTGTGGAATTAATCAAGTTCGTCATGGAGGCAGTCTGGATACTGTGATCTCGAGTTGGCGCCACTGTGAGTAGCTTACATATCTGTCTATTAGAGCTTACCCAAAGAGACGATATGGATAGGTGAAAAATGTTACAGATATATGTCGCAATCTAAATCTTTCCAGTCCATTTTCGCTCTCAGGGACGAGGAGCTTATGTGCGATCAAAAGGGAGAGGGGCGCGTATCATCTGCGCCGGACGTTGCTCCTCAGGAATCAGACGCTTCGGGCACTAAGCTATCTTCCAGAATCCCAGGCCGTCCGTCGCTTTTGCGCCGCAGATCATTGGATTTGGCTTCGCTGGTGCCTTTTCGTCCTACTTCGTTTCCACTGGTAATGAGGCCTATTCCACGCCAGTTTAAACGCTACAGTTGTCACAGATATGCGCAAGATCCGCGGTTCAGAATCAGTGCTGGACGCTGGGTAGAAGTAGTGTCGGGCAGATCGGCGACCTGTGACGGGTACTCCCTTATGTCGCCTCCGTGCCCGTTTCCGATGCGGGGGTTCGAGGGTGCGTTGCCCTCAGCACGACCTGACCGGAAGCTGACCGAAATATCCTTGCACATAGGCACCCCCATTGACCTTTCGTGGCTATTACAGCATTTCATTTGAGCTATACCCCTTTTGACGCTTCGGGCAAGGAAATTGAATACCTATCGAGGAAAGAGAATAAGCTCGAGCATGCCGGCGAACGCCGGCTCCTGGAGCATGAGGACCGTCTTCTCGCCTTCTTAAAGATTCGAGCTCGGGATGTTCTAGTTCTGCCGGGTGTCGGACTGTCAAGGCTACCCTCAAATACAAGCCAGGTCGTCTTTAACGTTCTTTTTTCTCCCAATCTCTCAATCTTGCTACGACCTCCGCAGTTGTCGTACCTCTGTCCCCTCCCCCCACCGGTCTACTCCTCGGCTCGCACGGAAGGCGCTGGTTATAAGGTGGCGAATCCCCCTGCGACCACCTCGAGGCTTTTATACAACACAACTTTGTGCGTTCCGAGCACTGCACATCTCCACCATCACCATGCTCTTCTCGCTTTCGGCGTCTACTCATCAGCTTGCATGGTGAGCTCGTGTTGATTCCCTTATGATAACCGACGCCTTCTTCTAACGAAATGCACGAACTCTCCAGTAAGCAGAAGCAGAATGAGCGCCAAGCGCTTATCGACTCCCTGCCTGCCGCGTACTCAGCCCCACTGTCGCTACAAGAACAGAAGATCCACGCTCTTTCGATCCCTCAAATCGTTTCACAGTGCGATTCGGGGTCCCTTTCCCCCTCCACTATCCTCTCAGCGTATGCGAAGAAGTCTCTACGGTCGCACAAGGCGACCAACTGCCTCTCCGATGTTATGTTCGGCCAGGCTCTGGCTTCGTCTTCTGTGGGGGGCTGGGGTCCAGGCTTCGACGGTTCTGATGCCAGCAGTACAGACACCATTCGAGATCGGTCGCTGCTGGGAGTACCCGTGAGCATTAAAGGTAAGCTTGCCTTGTTATCTGGCCTTCTCAGCGTTAACGTCAAGACTTTTCAACTCAGACACTGTCAACGTCGTTGGGCACGACACCACCATCGGTTATTCAAGCAACGTCGGCAAACCAGCAACGACCTCCGCATCCATCGTTCGCCTATTGCAGGACGCAGGTGCCATCGTCCACGCGAAAACCACTGTGCCGATCGGCCTGCTCTCCATCGAAACCATTTCGGATGTCTTTGGTACGACACGAAACCCTCATAACCTCGACTTCACGCCAGGAGGCTCGTCTGGGGGCGGAGCCGCACTGCTCGCTTCAGGAGGCAGTAAAATTGAGATCGGAAGCGATATTGGTGGTTCCGTTCGCATCCCAGCCCACTTCTGCGGCATTTACAGCCTCAAAGGGAGTGCCGGGCGATTCCCATCATGGGGGTGCGCTACTTCCATGAAGGGCTTAGAGGGTATCCCAATCGTCAGTGCTCCTATGGCATCCACCCTCGACGACCTCTCCGAGTTCTGGAAACGCGTTGTCCTATCCGAACCATGGCAGTATGATCACACGGTAAGCAATGTCTTCTATCTGTGAGGCGTCGAATGTGGGGTCGGAGTCTCATCAACGCCTATTCCTCATCTCCGTTTGTTAGTGCGTTCCCCTTCCCTGGCGATCTCTCAATTTGCAAGATGAAGGAAGGAAGTTGAAGTGGGGCATCATGTGGGACGATGGTATGAAAGTTTCCCTTGGCATATGTCGGCATGCGTGCTGAAGCCGATTTACACTTGCGCAGGAAGCATTCCTCCGACCCCGGCCTGTCGAAGAGCGCTCAGTACTGTTGCAGCCGCTCTTCGGAAGCAGGGGCACGAAGTTGTAGATTTGTGCGTCCTTCCCCTCTCCACCCTCTGTCGATCTTAGGAGTGCTAACTATATATGATTGGGGCTGAGAATAGCCACCCTCCCGATGTTGTCGCAGGTCTGCAAACAGGATACAAACTCCTCCTCGCTGATGGAGGTACGTGCCTCGAGCCGTGATACATCCATCACATAGCCTACCTCGCCACCGTCACAGAAAGCACGCACTGACTTGAAGCCAATCTTATCACGTTCGTACAGGTCACCAAGTTGCCAGCCCGCTGCAGTCTGGGGAAAGCTTAGTCGGCCCGGCTGTCGGGCTGCTCGCCCTTTTCAACCTCCCGCGCATCGTCAAGAAGGTGCTGGCGTTCTTCACGAGACGGAGCGATCCGTTCACGGCTGGGCTTTACGAGACGATGCATCCAAGGACGCTTTTGGAGGATAGGGAGGCGATCGTTGAGCGGGATGAGTACCGAGCGCGGTGGCATGAGAAGTGGATCAGCGAGGGGTTGGATTTCGTGCTAACGGTCCCGCATCCTTTGCCTGCCATCGAGCATGGTGCCTCGGAGAAGGCTACCCTGATGAGTGTCGGGTATACGTTCTTGTTCAGTTTGGTAAGCGTCGTCGTCCATCTCCTCGTTATCCAGCGTTAATGGCTCCCCGTAGCTCGATTATACAGCTGGGGTGTTCCCAGTTACCAAAGTTGACAAGGACGTCGACGCACTTCCTGCTGACTTCGAATCCACTGCTGAGTTCAAGTCCCTGAATTCCGTGGCGAAAGGGGCGTACTCGGTGTATGACGCGCAGAAGATGCATGGCCTTCCGCTCGGTGTCCAGATTGTCGGTCGGAGAATGGAGGAAGAGAAGGTTCTTGAGGGTATGAAAGTCGCTGTAGCGGCTTTGAAGGAGCACGGCCTTTCGCCAGATATTGGTGTTATAGACTTCTGATTGCTCGGGACTCCTCCCATCGACCTTTTCTCGCCTTGGACTGTACACTACTCTCGTTGCTTGTCCCTCCTTTGATTCCTTGCTTTATTCTCCTGTCCTTTCTTCGTCTCCTCTGACCCGTGAAGAACCAGTATGTCCAAGTTGTTTAATACCTAATAGTGTCTGTTCCCCTTCATCCCTTCTCTCGGTTCTACGTTGTCACCTGCGCACCCACTCGCTCCTTCTCTGCGATAGTCGTTTTTTCCTCCTCCCTGCTTTAAACCCTGTTATATCCTCATCCAGCCTGCAGCTTTACTTGCCCTGACGCTCCTTTGTACCGCGCCTTGCCTTGAACGCACCCTATGTTTTATTCATTACTTATTCGCCCCCTTCCACTCTCATTTGCTTGCCCCGTTTAAACGTCTTCAGGCCTCAGACTCTCGTTGTACTACCATCAGACTAGCTAGCAATACGTATACTACCTACTCAAATTTAACGAATGCCCATAGCTTTGCTTATTTCCAGTCCCATTCTCGTGCACCTGACTTTACTACGAGGATGGATTCTCCACGGACTTGGCCAGCGAGCGCCGGAAACCCTCTTCGTCTCCCTAGAGATGCTTGCCACAGAGTTCAAACCCAATTCCCAAGGAAACCATTATGCCACCCACAGGACGACGACAGCATAGCTTGAGCTCGAGCATATTCCTGAGTGAAGCTTACTCGCCGGTGTCACAATACACAACGCATTGACGACGTTAGGTCAGGTCAGGTTCTCCTCGTAGCTTCATCGCACAGCTGGAGACGGGTTCTTTCTGGCGATAGTATTTGGAAGTCAGAATTTCGTTGAAGAGTCTAACGTGACTGGACGTAGACGTGGATAATGAACGTACTCTGAAGAAAGAAGGTCCTTCAAACCGTGATTCACGCTTCCCCGCCAACCGAACACCTCGCGCATGTGCCCTTCTTTTCGACACTTCCTTCCAGCCTCCGTTGTTCCACAAACAACGCACACTAACGGTGACCAAAAGGGCTGACTCATGAGATGGATGAGAGGGCGGCTAGATCTCCCTGTGACCCAAATGCACCCATCTGAATCGCATTCACTAGATCCTTGACTCGTGTTGGGACTTACAGTCATACCCGCTAGCCAGCCGCTGTGGAAAAAGGATCTGGGTCCTGGATCCTAGCCCGTTGACGTCGATTCGACTCGACTGGGTAGATAGATAGATCTAGCTTTTAGACTTTTTAGTCGCAGATGAAGGCGAAAGCAGTGTGAAAGTCAGCAACCGTTCTTGACGTCGACAGGGGTACGCTTGCCGATCGACTGTACTTCATTCATAGTCCAGGATTCGGAAACAAGCTCTCGAATCCCTCCTTCGTCAACGAGAACTGGATACCAGAAATCGGCTACCCGGGGAGCATGTTCTTGATACCATTCACCCAACCACCTACTTCTCCGAGTCATTCTCGTTGGAATCAAGGAAAGGAAGGAAGTCAGAGACAGAGAGAGATCTGACGCTTGAGCCTGCATCGCGATGTCGATTGCCATGTGTCGGGCGAGGATCATATCGATAGTGGTTCTGAGGCAGGCAGCCTTAGATGATCCGCCTTTGGAGTTTCTGCCGCGATCCACCGCGACGGGAATGGATGCTGACGCCCAGTCAAAACCGACGCTGAGCCGGTCTGAAAAGAAAATGCCATGTAATGAGTACTCATGAAAACATACGATATGTACTGAATACTGCTGAGACTTACATATATTTTATGAGAAGACTCACTACCACTGAAAATACCTGTAAATCGCAGACAGACTCAGGAATGGTCAGTATTTGGCAGTGTGTGATTCAGATGTCGATGAACGCGCAGCTGAGTTTGAATTACACCGCTGGCGCGACGCGACGCGACGTTGTGCTGTGTCTCCCATCCGCTGGGCTGCCTCCACCCCTCCACTTGTTCTACTGCTGCAAACAGCTGATGCCCGAGTACAGAGAGGTAACGGCACACTATGTGCATGTACAGCTGTGTCTCGAGAAACTACAAGAGACAAACTCGACCACCGTTCTCGATATTTGGGCAGACCCTTCGTTGAAAGCCCATGAAGCCGATTTGAGCCCAACGAAATGCGTCATTCGCCTGACTCGGTCCATGAACGTCACCAGGGGGTCAAAAAGCAGCAAAGTCTCGCTCTTCCCGCAGATTCTTCCCCACGACAAACCCATTTCGTCGCTGGCATTCCGGGATGTGTCTATGACACCCAGAGCAGTGCGGCTTGACTTTACTGTCATGCATCTCCAGGTAAGTGGCAGAAATAGACTGGTATTTACCTTTGACTAATACTACAACATTTAGCTCGCATTCCTAACGCACACTTCCGTGCAGTTCTTCTCCCAAAATCTGTGGGATGAAGTTAAGGCCACAAGTCAAGAGGTACGTGTTCTCGATTGGCCCGTTGACGTGTGGGGTATGCTAATGTTGTCTTAGAAGCGTAAATTTCGTGTTGGAATGGCCTTTGAGTTCAAGACACATGTCCTGGCGTTCGTCAGTCTCGATAATCTGTTCCAGGTGCGTTGTAAACTGCTTTTTTCCGAATTCCTCCCTCACATCGGCGTACTACATAGCCATTCTGGGCGTTACGAGCTATCGATCTTCCAGAGGGCCACATTGATGCGTACAAGGACCTCCGGGGGTTTCTGTTCAGTCTCGTTAGGTGGATGGAGAACCGCCGGAAGCGAAACAGGCTTGGACTCGCAACGGAAATCATAAGGAAGGGTGAGAAAGGCAAGAACGTCTTTGGCGGTGTTGGCAAGTACACCGTCCTGGAACTCTTTTTCATGGGAGGTCTATCACCATTCTTAACAGAGCAGGACGTATTTGATGATCCATCTCGGACCGCCCGTTTTATCCTTGCTCTCTGGTGTTATCAGCACCATTCTGTTACAAAGATTGCGTATGTTCTCTCGCTATTACGCCATATTGTCTACTAACCTTTTTTGCAGTGGCCTACTTCGACCATGCATGGTCGACTTGGTGGTGGCACCGTCGAAACTACAGCGTGAATCCTTCTATCAGAGGTGGATACATATATACACCTGTGATAAGATCAAGGTTCCATTGCGTATGTTCGAGCAATTGACGGATATCGAGGTGCGTACATGGCACAGTATGGCCGTCTTTGCTTTTTCTGATGAATCATGCATTTCAGGCAGCGCTAAAGGATAGTGCGAAGGAACTGTTCGATCCTTTCGAGCCTACGTTCATCAAGGAAGTCTGGGATGTCTTAAAGGATGGTGGTGATCTTCCGCTTTCGACTACCGTAACTCTAGAAGCGCTTGCGAATTTGGCGTTTGGAAAGGACAAGTGGGTGACTTTGGGAGGGCGGGCGACAGATGGGTCAGATCAACTGACGTCGTACTTCCGAAAGCGAGGTATGCACTTCTCTCCTTCCCCCCATAGCTAATCTGATGACCGACTCTGCGATGTAGGGCTACTCGTTGAAACACCCACTACGATCAACGTTAGCAAATTGGAATCCCTTGTCGCTCCTGATCCCCATCGTCAGTGGAAGGTTCGAACAATCTACGCGCACAAGAGCCCTGTCGGGTCGGTCTCAACGTTCTGGTCCATTGTCCCTATGTTCCCCAATCGGTTTTCGAAACCAAAGTTCGGCAAGTCTCGGAGGCAGGTGCTCTTTGGATGGATAGTCTCGCATTTTCTAATCAATCTCCTTTTCAGATATGAGAACTTCTACCGAGCATCGAAGCATGATCGAGAGCGCGAGCTCTACAAGTACATTATCTGGAAGACTCGAAAAGTCGGTATTGGGCCCCTGGAGTACCGAGGCCATGCGGTCAGTGCATTGACCAAACACCGCAAACGAATGTATGTTTCTTTCAATCTTTCTTCTACCTGTGACTAACAGATTCCTAGCGTATCTGCTGTCGAGACCGAGCGTGAGGTGATTCTGGCTGCTTACAATGCTCAGAGCAAGAAGCAAAGGTCGGAAACCTTGACCTTGATGCGCTCTTCCCCACTTTCAACGCCACTTCGAAAATCGATGCCTGGGCTCACTTTTTCTTCGTCTCCTGCACGCTCGTCTTCACCCATTCTTCTCACTCCAAGCCGCGGCCCTCCTCCAGCAAAGAAGCGCAAGTACACCACTTGTGATATGACTTTGGGTGAAAACGATCATCCTCTTACCCCAGCTCGGAAACGGTCTACACGGAATCCAAAGCCCTTTGTTCCTGTAAAGCGGGCATATCGACGCCGGGCAGTCATTTAGTTTAATTAGTATTTTCATTATCTCTCTCTGATCTCGACTTGCAGTCATGTACGTGTATATCATTTCAATTGAATCGGAAAGAGGAACAAGGATTTCGAGCTACGAGCTACTGCTACAAGTTACAAGTTACGTTACAGTGTATCTTCATTATCTTCCTCTGGGGTAGTGTCCATATCATCAAGCCCAGACTTCTCGACTACAAACCATAGTCCCTCCGGATCTCCCTCAACGCGTGGAAGGGGCTGCATAGACACAACCGATGCAATGCAAGAAATATCAACGACGCGGATATCGGTGCCTGATAGAGCACATGCCCAGAGAGTCTTGAATGAGTCCTGGTACAGATCGATGTTCGGCCTACCATAGAATGAGACTAGTGCCTTGAAGTCTCTTGGTACTATCTCGCCAATCTCCCCAGTCGGTTGAGCAAGTGTGTGGGTGAAGTAAAACAGTACCTCCCCGTACCCAACCTCTCCGTCAATTAACATCTAAAACACACACCAATAACGTCAGAGATTGAAAGCGAACATGATTCTATGGGAGTAGAACTCACCTTGACATTCTTTGCTACCCGTACTTCTCGCGCAACCTGCCTATCTTCCCTCATGCGACTCCTGGAAATCTGGCCGTTAGGAAGGCGGAGCCGTCCCCATTTGATGTACTTGGAAACCGGAGCCCCATAGACTAGTTGAATGGCATGGCCCTCGAGCCCTTCAATCTTCTCTGGAAATCGAGATTTTGGTCCGAGGAGGGTATAGCCTTGGGTATTGGTGGCGAACGATGTGCGTGGCAGGGAAGGAGGGGGGTCGAGGGAGGGAAAGACGACCTTCAGAGCACTCATCTGAGATGCTCTTACAGTAATCTGCGCGAGGTTGCCAAATGGATTCGACGGTTGGCGTATCTCTTGGCCGAAATATCCTATCGCACGCTCCATTGTGAATTGGGTATAGTACGCACCAGGACCAACCCGAGCAGCCTCCCGAGCGACGTGGATGATGGTGTGAATAGCAGGTCTGCAGAAGTGGATACGGTCGACCCTCCGCTGATAGTAAATCTCCTCGTATTCTTCAACAAATTGCACAGCCATCGTTTCTCCATAACGAAGTTGTTCTCCTGTGATGCTGCGCTGAATATACAGCCTTGTAATTGCAACAAGTCGACAGAAGTTCCTCCAATAGATGCGGGGAAGGAAGGTTCGGAAAAAGCCAGGTCCAAGGCCATAGAGGTAGAGGTAGTACTCCGTTGCCTTGTACTTTGTGTTGATCTTCTTAGCTGGATCTCTTGGTGTTCGATGAAACATAGAAGGAAAATAGCGGTGCGATTCACCCACAAGTGCACCATGCTGCTTCCATTGCTCTCCAGTCAAGCGAGCCCACGTCCAGCTTGCCTTGCTGTCCGTAGCCTCGCATGGGAGCTTTCCTTGCCATAGTGGGATGAAAAGCTGCCCAAGGTTGATGAAAAACAAATGCATAAGGTCGACAGTAAAGCAGCGAGGGATGGCGAGCATATGGGTTTGGAGAAGTCCAGAGAGAATCGAGGGTTTGCATAGTCCGGTCTCCTTACGCACATCTTCATAGTGCGTAGGATTCCTTGACTCGACAAGTGCCTTTAAGGACTCTTCGTAGTATGAAACGGGGGGTATAGCTGTGATTGTGCGGACATTGGTGTCAGGGTGGTCGCATCCTGGTTGATCGTAGTTGTCGGGCTTGTTGTGAACAGCGTAATAGAATCCTTGCCCAGGTTTCGGCCGTCCTTTCATTTTACATCCCAACCTACAGCCCTTTGCACCATGGTGACCCACACGACCGTCCATCGCGATGAGAGCCATCACATCCGCAATGCAGAGAAGGAGGATAATTCGAGCAAAGATCACAGCCTCCTTCAGCGCATCCCAGCATTTAATTCCTCTCCCACTCTCCTCCCTTTGGGCGGCAGATAGGTGCTGCAGGCTCCGGAAGGTGAACGAGTCGAGAATCTTGGGCTTGTTTGGGCCTGGAATAACAAACGCTGGTAAGACGTGCCTTCGTTTGTAACGGATTGAGGGATTGTAGTCGTAAACAATCCAAATTCCAATCCAGGTATCAGATTCGACATTCTGATAGAGTTGCGCTCCATCGAGAGAAAGGCCTACAACAATGTCGTCCTCCGTCAGGCTCAGTCGATCGTGCAGTGCCAAGTAGTCAGAGCCACAGAAAACGTCGTCGTAGATAGTAGCACCAGGATTATTGGTGGTTTCTCGCTGGTGTTGCCGAAATTCATGGACCTTCTGCTGGCGATATCGCATGTTGCTGGCACCCTCTGGTGAGCGACGTACAGCTTGCAGCTGCGGGGCAAGTAGGATTGTTGTCATCTGCTTGCGAGGACGCTCCTTCCCATCGCGTGCTCCCACAAGATAACGGGGCTTGCTACAGACCGTACATTCCTTCTTCGCCGCATGTTTCCCTGTGAACGCCATACACGAGTCGACGCACATATCATCCTGCACAACAACGATGCCAGTGAGCTGTTGAACGAGCTTCCGGATCTTGTAAAGAGATGGCACTTCGAACGGGGCCTCTTCTGTGCTGAAGCGACGAGATACTGCATCGCGAACTTTGTTGTAAACGGACTCCGGAGCTCCGAAAGTGGCAAAGTAGAGGTCGATAAAGAATTGCTCATTCTCGGACAGGGTAGGAGCGCCTTCCAGTGGCTGACGAATTTGCTCGATGATAGATTGAGGAAGGCCAGAATTGTCGAAGCTTGTATTGCGCAACTCGTCAATGTAGCCGAGGGTTTCTTGAATGCTCTCGATATTTGAAGCCAGCTCAAATGGTTCCTCCTCGACATCGTTGAATGGATTTTGGTTCCGGATGGCTTGTGCCGCCTCCCGTGCTCTGAGTGCATCCATATCAACTTGCCGGTCCTGAGTGCGTTGGCGGCCAAGCTGTGGATCCTCTTCTTCCTCTTCATCTTCACTGGTTTCTTCGTCTTCGTCTTCCCTCCGCCTATGTGCAGCAGGAGGAGTAGAAGCAGAGGGAGCGGGAGTGGGAACTGCAGGGTGTGGTGACGGTGACCTCACAATCTCCTGTACCACAGTTACTATGTCAGTAAAAAGTTATGGGTAAGATGGAAAGAAATAAACCCACGGGTGATGGTGCATTTGGAGAAGGGGATAACATTGGCGACCCACCAGCAATTCCGTCACCTGGAATATCCTAAAAGGTAATGAGTACAGTTCAAACCAACTAGTTAAAGAGTTAAAATGGCTTACCTGGTCCATAGCAGAAGGGGGCCTGTAATTTGGCTCGACGTACATGTCATCATCGTCGTCTTCATCTGGCTGGTGTGGACCTTGTATCTGCTGTGGGATAGGCGTCATCACTGATGAGGATGAGGAGGGTGCCTCTGCAGTGGTATTCCCCCCATGTGACTGTAAGGTCTGCCATTCAGAGTATGTGGGGGGTCGAGGAGCAGGGGCATATTCTCCATATTTGCGGAGATGACCCTTTATGGTGCGAGGACGGAGCCCAGGCAGAGATCCTTTGCATAGGTTACAGGGACATGGAGAAAGGGTGAGTTCAGAAGCAGGAGACATATTTCGTTCAGGTTGCAGGTGGGTTGTGGGTGGTCCAGAGTATAGTGAGGTAGTGTTTTCGTCGAAATCTCGTCTTATAAGTCAAGCAAAGCTGTGGAGGCCGGAGTACCAGGAGGAGCGAAGCTGTAAATGCTGTATGCCCCGCAGATTTGGCACCTGGTGAGCACTATTCATTCCACAGCAAACCAAGTACATAGCCATTGAAGCAGTAGTGAAGAGAAGGACACCTCACAGCAGCACCGAGCCTGCGATCAAGATGAATCCTAATTGGGACATACTTTCCCCACGCTTCAGAGGGGCAGAACTGGCACATCGTCTACCTAATTCGTGCCATAGCTCAGACATATCCCAAAGCAAATTGCTAAAAAGTGGTGGAATAGATTCTAGTATGTATATTAACAGTGTTTGGTAAGTTTTTATGAAGTGACAATACATGGTGACTTCAAAAAATGGTACGTGGTCGAGCCTCATACGGTTGCACTGATGCCGCTCCAACTCTCCTGACCCACGACTCATTCATGTTATTGGTGCTTATCACCCCAAAGCAAATTGTTGAAACACACTCACAAAGGCTTTTAGTGCTTTTACAATGGCCTATATTTTATTTTCAAGAAGTGAGGTCCAATAGTAGCTCGGAAATTTGCATTGTGCAGCGGGCAGTGCAGCAGGCGATTTAGCACCATGGGCTCCTGTCCAGCTACTCCGATTTACCTATTTGCTGTACCAAGCCCCTCTTTTTAGCTGTGTAGGGCTATGTATATGTGAGGAATTGATATTGACTGATAGTGCGGATAGTGGGATACTCGAGAATTGGAGTCAAGACCGTTCTGGCAACCTCCTGACTAGTCATTTGAGCCCCTGCTTACAATCCATAACCCATATCGTCCTATGTAGTTACGCAAGTCTTCCCGCCTCTGGTCAACTCCCTCTAGTACTCTATTGCAATGTTCCTTCGCGTTCTCTGCATTTTCAAGTGCTTGGTGTGCACTGCGCATCCTGCGATTCGCTTCCTCCAGTTCGGCTTCAGCACTTTTCACCGCCTCTTTACACCTCTCTACTTCATCAAATAAGTCTCCATACTCATCGTCTCCATCTCTAAACCTTTTTGTGATGCTTTGCCAAAGATTCGCAGTCCGTTTGCTTCGCGATGGAAGCAGCTGACGGGCGCTTGTGCGGGCGTGTATTTGGGCTGCTCGTCTGGCACGAAGCGAGCACATTGTAGCCTGACAAGAGGGTAAGGAGATGATAGCATGGTATACTGAGCCAAACTACTCACTTCCAGGTATTCTTCCTCCTCAGTATCAATGTCATCATAGAATAGAGACAACTCGGAGTCCAATTCCGACTCGCTTAACATATTGATGTCAACTTGCTAAATAATACCGATGAGCGCTTAACTTAGTCGTTAATTTTTACTGTATTCACTTACATTCTTGCCTTCTGGACTTTTAGCCATGCTCTTGATCATTTCTGTATCCATACTTTCTAGCTTGGAAACTGGAAAGGGGACAGCAGAGCCTGTGTAGACGCGTAGACGTCGTCGCAGAGAAGCAGGCCGCTCGGCAAATTCCATGTAAATACTGGTAAACAGGTAATTGACGTGTCGCCTTGCGCATCCTCTCCTTCCTGCCATTCCACATCTCCCTTCTTGCCATATATCATCTCCCCAATTCCCTTCACTCTGGAACTCGTTATTCCAGCTGGAATGTCCTGGACCAACGCGTTTCAATTCACGCCTGGCCCTGGGGCCGGTATACCAGGTATACCATCGTCGTCCTCGTCCTCGCCACAAGAGGTATTCTTTCCCTTCATATATGCATTGAAACTAGTATCTAACCTCATCCAGGACCGCCTTCGGTCATTTATGGAAACATTGGCAGGGGCTACGCATGAAGAGCTTGTACTCTCTCGTAACCAAGCATACAAGGACCTACTGAAGGCGAATGAGGATTTGAACGACAGAAATAAGACTCTGTTTTTCGAAATGGAAGCAATCAAGTAAGCGAGAATTTCTTCCCCCTGTGCTTGCCAAGTTATCCTGATGTGACTTTACGCGATAGACAAGTGAACTCTACCCTAGCTGGGCTCGTCAACACCCCTGCACCACCAGCACCAGCTATTGACCCAGCTCTGGATGCGTTGACCACTAATTCAGCTCCATCTGTGTCCACATCCACCTCGTCTTCTATATCTCCTTCCTCTTCTGCTTCGCGGCCTCCGACTGCAACTGAACTGACTCAGGTCAGACCCGACGGCTGCCATTTCTGGGATCAAGAGGACTGGACGAAGAAGAAGGAAGAGTACAAGGCTCTGCAAGCGTCGCCGTCCCTCCAAAAGTTTGGGTATCTCATTGACAAGAACGGGACGGTATTCGACACTGCACAGCGTAAACCATTCACCAAGCTTGCCAACGAACTTTTCAACAACCTGTACCACGATGGACGCGATCCGTTGGTCTGGTCATCGGGCTCCAGATCGATCAAGGAGTATGTATCCTTCCAGCTCATCGACCACAACGTCACCTTTGCCTCAAAGAATGGGTGGAAAGGGATCGAGTTTGCAGGCTTACAGTATCCCACTTGGACCTCCAAAATTCGCCCAACGCTTGGAAAGCGTGAGTTCGTCCTCTTACCTTCTCGTGTCATTGCATTTATTCCTTCTTGTCACAACCCACAGGAGACAATTCCGACCTCGATCCTAATGCGCATGTTCAACAAAAGCAGGATAAGAGCGATCTGCGGGCCAATGCGAAGGCCGCTTCATTGGAAAGGAAGAAGAAGTCGACACCCTTCCCGGAGGGTGCACCGGTTATCGATGTCGATAGCGCTCTTGCTATGAAGAAGTTGGAGGATGAGAAGAGGCTTCGGGATCTCAAGAGGTCTGAGTCGGAGAAAGGCAAGTCGCCGATGTCTGGAAAGCAGCCAGCATCCATCAAGAGCGAGCCAGTCGAGAGCGAAGTGCCAGAGCTGGACTCGGACCTGGACAAGGTACGTCCGTCGTCCCCTTCTCCCTCATCCTCCTCATCTCCTCATCGCATCTTTGTTTTTCTAGAACAAGGAAGCTGAGGGCAGCGCCATTATCAACAACGACGGGGACCCTAACGATATTGACGATCACCACGACCATGACGGCCATCAGGATAACGACGACTTAGTTTCTAGTGACAGCAGTAGCTCTGTGAAGGAAAAGGTGCGTAAATAGATCGCAGGTTTATTACTCTTTTTCTGACCCTTATCTATCGGCTTTACCTTCTAGGTGGAGGAACCGCAGACGACGGTACCAGTACCAAATGATCCATTGTAAGTTAAAACTACCACCTCCTTTTCCCTTTTCTTCGTAGGTGACCTCTCTCTACAGTGCCGACCTCGATATTCCGCGGATTCCATCGACGCTCAAGGAGGGCGTTGTCCCCGGCCCCCCTCCCCCACCCAAGCCCATTACCAGCGGGTCATCGTCCTCGTCCTCGAAGAAGCGGAAGCTGGATGAGAGGGGTGACGAAGAGGTCAACGGATGGAATCCCCCAACCGATCGTTATACTGCAAAGTAAGTACACTAGCTACGCTTGTTTTATCTACACTGCACTGCACGCATTATCTAACTTCTGTGTAGGGGGTTCGCTGCAGTGGCCTTCAAGGAGGCTAATCCCGATGCTTTTGAGAAGGAATTCGAGCGTAAATGGAAGAACATGGACAAGGATGCCAAGGCTGTAAGTCGTTGAGTTGTTAGCATGGATTCTGTACTGACTTTCCCTGTTATCGACCTTCAGGAGTATCAAAACGCTGCGACTGCAGCGAAGAAGGCGGCCGGTCCTTCTAAGAAGAAGTAAACCAATCTTCGACGCTTACCTCGACTGCAAAGTGGAGTCCCTTTACGCTTTCTTTCTTTTATGCATTTTACTTGTCTCTTTCGTGTTTCTCGCATTGATATGTCACACATGGACCTCAGTTTCCTTCAGTTCTGACCAGCTTCTTTCGCTTTTTCTCATGTTTTCGCATTCCATCCATCGCATGCCCGTTCTGACCTGCTCCTTTATATTCATGAATTCTCATAATGCTCCGAACATTCCGTATTCCGCTATAGTCATATTTCGTCATAATTCTCATAATTCTTCAGTAATCCTCATCACAATCGTGTAACATATGTACAGAATTCTTCAGAAATTTGCATTCCATGTCATGCAATCCTACTGAGCCCATCTGAGAATAGCGAAATATTTCAGAGCATCATATCAGCCAAGCTCATGTATTGTCATATATCTGCGTTCCATGTCCTAAAATATGTCATGCCGAGTCAGAAATTCCTCTGAAAACTGACCGTCCACCTGAGTTTACCCGCTTCTGGAAAACTCGCACATTCTCAGACCGGCTCAGCGTCGTTTCTCACTGGGAGCGCTGACGTGCCGACGCGTCGACGGCCGACTGACAGTGACTCCCTCCCTAGATTGAGCACGAATATTAGAATATCTACCATCGTCAAAGAATTCGGACTTGGGAAACGGCGCCTGTTTGAGCTATGTCATTACAATAAAGTCTCGGGGAGATATCTTGGTCTATTAGTACATGGGAAGAGTGAAGGCGAGAACAGAACATGATTGCGATAAGGAAAGCTGAGGGTAGACAGGAGGATATTTGACACGGGATCCCTCCTTCAGCCAATGGCCATATCTGTGACTTCCGAGACCGACGCGGAAGCAGAACCTTCCCCTCGAGGCCGCATGGAAAAGATGACGTCCTTGATGACTTGGGAGATGAGCCCGTGCTGTGCTTCAACTGCGATCTTGGTGCTGAAGGACGGAAAGGCGTCAGCTTAACAGCAAAGGAAAAGTAAGTGGAACACTAGACGAACCTGTCGATAACGCTCTTGGCGAGCTGGTTCTCCTCTTTCTTCTTATCTTCTTTCTCTTTCTGTAACAGCAAAATGGTTGGTCAGGTGTGCGGAGAGAGCTGGGTTTGAGCGATCACCTTTTGAGCTCCTTCTTTCTCGTAGGTTGGGATGATGGGACGCGTACTGCCCACTGTCGAAGTCGCTTTCACCAACTTCTGTTGGAGATCAGAAAGCTGCGACACAGCGTAGGCGCGATTCTAGTGTTTCAAGTAAAGTATAAGTATAAGAACAAGGGTATCATCCATACGGCGGTCATTGCTACTATGAATGTACGCACGGAGATCAAAGGACTCTGACTGAGGGTGTTCACCCAGTACTTGTTCCACAGAAGAGCAAGGAGCTCGTTGTCCAGCGTCGATTTAAAGATCTCGACGTCGACTTGGTAGTACTGATTCGCGTGTACACCGAAGTCCTCGATCTTGCTCAGGGGGATGGACTGGTATTCGGAGGAGGAGGCGTTGGGTGGGGTGTAGTTCTCGGGGTACGTCCGGAAGGCACCTATGTCGACCTTGCCCGCGGATATGGTGCGATTGGGGTCAATCTATTAGGGCGGGAGTTAGGTTATAGAGGTGTGGGGTTGAGGGGAAGTGGGGAAGAGGGGGGTGGGTACGTACGACGACGGCGATGAATGGATCTTGGAACTTTTGGTTGTTCATTTGGGTGTTCACGTCGATGCCGGAGAGCCAGCAGCCGTATCCTGGATGCGAGTGGTACCATCCGATGGCGTTCTCCAACCGTCCAGCCTAGCGCGACATTAGTCTGCATCTCCTCGTACGAAACCAAGATGATAGGATGGTGCACACCTTTTCGCTCCCTTGAATGTACTCCACCATGTACTCGTTCGCCTCTGCGGCAGCGTTGACACGGGTCTCGGTTCCCTGCACGGGCAGCGCGAAGGAATCCATGATGACGATGGTATCTCCAACCACCTTTCCCTGCATAAGACCCATAATCTCGTGCGGCACACCCGATCGCGCGTGGATAACCTGAGCTTTGTGTTAACGAGCGCCCGTCACACCATCTAGACCTCATACCATCTTGATCAGCGCTACCGCCGAGATTCTGCAAAGCTTGAAGTAATGGGGACTATGTAGGATGTTTAGGTGCCTTGAGAGACTTAGAATAATGGATTATGCTCACTCTTTCGACCATGGAGCCTCTCTATTGATACGCTGATTCTCAGCAGCATCGAACTTGTATATCTGGTCCTGGGGAGAGATCTCGACGATGCTGTTCGTCAGCGAGAACGTCTGCAACGCCGTGCCTGACGACATCGTATTAGCCTCGTCGTCGTCGCTTTGGTCTGTTGGTGGGCGTTATCGTCGTGGGGGTTGTGGTTGTCGCGGTCAGGCGCCGCAATATCATTACGCGGTGTGTTTGGCGGCGATCTCGCGCGGTAACATCAGACTGAGACTCGACTCAAGCGTTCTTCTACCTACCCCCACCACCATCGCTATGTCGGATTTCAAAACTCTGAAGAGTGGAAGGAAACAGAGGTCGTTTGTGCCGCAGACTGCGCAGACCGTTTCAGCTGATTCGCCCACTGTCGCGGATGCGATTATGGAGGCACCGACTGAGCCACAAAGGACAGAGGACACTGCAGCCTCTCAAGCCAAAACTTTGGAGACCGTGTCCTATGAGGGTCTCTTCTCCGTTATCCCACAAAGCTTGGAGATAAAAGAGTCCACGGAGACAGGGAGGAGTCTTTATTCAACGACGATATTCAAGCCTGGTACGTTCGTCTCACTGAGTCTACGAAACGCTGGCTGAAGACATTAGGCGATATCCTCTTCTCTGTAAAGCCCCACGTTGCTGCCCTGTCTATCTCCCATCTTGATAGATACTGTTCTAGTTGTTTCGGAGAAGGGGATAGTTCAAGCCTGAAGAGGTGTACGGGGTGTAAGACAGTCATGTACTGCTCGCCGGTGAGTCCTGCCTTCATAGGCTACTATCATGACCATCGGTTCGGTGAGACCCGCCAAATCAAACCACCGAATCTCCAACGAACCTCAGTTTCTCTAATTCCTGGTCGTTTTCCCTCAAAGAAATTGCGGGGCCGTTGTTCGGAGTGTTTTCCGAGCACGTATACCAATTTTCAGAGCGAACGGACCCCGGGCAGGGGGACTCACTGAACCTCTGGTCAAAACCGAACCTACTATGGTCAATGATAGTATGATAGGAGCCGGTCTCTGATAATCAATCACCCCCTAGGAGTGCCAACAGAGAGATTGGTCGTTGCACAAGAACGAGTGCACCGCTCTGCAACAGTGGTTCAAGGCCGCGTCTGCGGAACGCTCAGACGGGCAGGAGGTAAGGCCACCGAGCGACGCGATCCGGTGCTTGGGGCGCATCCTCTGGAAGCGGCAGAAACTCGGGGCTTCGCATACCTGGGTACGCGCTGCATCTTAGGAAAGGATGCATCATCAACTAAAGCACACGTCTAGTCAAAGGAGTTCGACAACATGCAATCCCGTACGCAAATAGCCAAGTGAATGGGACTGGATCTCATCCCTCACTAGATCGGAGCAGCCTCTCGAAGGACGCGGGCTCGTTCAACTCGGAGGTCCATACGCACCTCGCCCACGGCGTCGTAGGCTACCTTGGCCTCACGTCTCCCGAACAACTAGAGCCATACGGGATCCACTCCGCCGCCGATCTGGTGGACCTTGTATCGCGGGTACGTTCATTCATTCATTCATCGACAATCGCTCATGGAGTTCTAGTTCACAACGAACACGTTCACGGTGACCACCCCCACCCTCAGCCCGCTCGGCGCCTGCGTAGCGCCCTCCGTCGCCCTAATCAACCATTCCTGCGACCCCAACGCAGTGATTGTCTTCCCGCGCGCAGAGTCGAAAGACGTCGAGCCCCTTCTGCAAGTCATCGCCCTCAAGCACATCCAGCCAGGCGAGGAAATCCTAACGTCCTACATCGACACCACCCTTCCCCGGGAGCTGCGGCAACAAAGTCTGAAAGAAACGTACCATTTCACGTGCAGATGTCCTGTGTGCGCCCCCGTGCCGGGTGCCCCTGTCGATATGAGGGAGGCGATGTGGTGCCCCAAGAAATGCGGCGGGCTCTGCGTTCTCCCTACCGAACGTAAGTCGGTGATATTATCGGCTGTGAGGTTAGTGGTTAATGTTCGATGTAGAAGATAGCTTTACGCGGTGTGCGAAGTGCGGGGCGGTCGTTAAAGATACGGATGCTGTTCTTGACGCTCTGCGCATCGGACAGGAGGCGCTGGAAAAAGCGGAGCGGGTCCAGGACTCAGGTATGGATTTATCATTCACACTAGTGTTATGACTAGGTATATTGAAGTTTTGTATCTTTATCAGACCCGAAAAAGGCGCTGCAGCTGACGGAAAACCTGGGCCAAATCCTGATTAGCGCAGGCCTGGTCCCAGGCGCACACCCGCTCCTCGCGCTTACGCGACTCCAGACTTCCCTTCTAATCTCCAAACTCTCCTCCGCCGCCGATCCGGACGTCGACATGGAGGTCGAGGAAGTATTCTCCCCGCAGGTGCAGCAGGACGTCGGAGCAGGCCAGACGCCTGCCTCTGTAGCTGCGGAGGCTCAGAAGGAGAAACAGAACGCGCTGGACGACGCGATAAGGGCGGCTACGAGGGCTAAGACGGGTCTGAGCCAGGTTCTGGTATATGGGCACCCTGTGCGCGGCGTGGCGGCGGCGGAGCTTGGGAAGCTTTTGGCTGTGGACGAGCCCGCTCCCCCTCAGCCAAATCTGGATGTCAACGACAATCTCAATGCACCTATGCCACCCCCCAACTCCCCCGCGTACCCGCCGAGGGGCCCGAAGAGGCTGAAACTCGCGCTGGAGGTGCTTGTGGAGGCGTGGAAGGAGCTTGTGGTTGGGTTTGGAGGGGGGAGGAATGAGGGGGTGTTGTGGGGAGGAGTGTTAGGGACGCGATTGTGGGGGTTGAGAAGGAGTTGGGGGTGTGGAGGGAGGGGTGAGGAATGTGATGCAAGATGCGGCTGCTGCGCAACAGAAGAAGGGGGTGAAGGCGGGAAAGTAGATTGTGTGCAATCTTTTTTTCAATACACAACAAGATTTAGGTATCGGAATCGATTCAGGACCCGTCTGGCCCCCCAACGTCGCAGCAGGAAAACCAGAACGCTGCCCTTGACGAAGCTATTTGTGCCGTTCAATACACAAGAGGATTTAGGTATCGGAATCGAACTCGTCTGACCCCCCGACGTCGCTTAGGCTTTCCTCCCGAGCGGAAGCTTTCTCCTTCTCCTTCTCCCGTCGTTTCCAGTTGGGCCCTGCTTCCCTTTCCCAGTAACTCACCTCCTTTTCCGTTAGGCCCAGCGCGGCCGCTACGACTTTTCGCGCCCGAAGCGCTTCTAGCTGAACCATACTCGTCGCTGCCGTCCCATTCTCCCGTTCCACTTCTCTCGCACACTCATCCTTTCTCCTGCGCCACCTATCTCGCGCCTCTCGCCATATTCGAGTTTCTTCTGGGCTGGTTTTCCCCATGAGGACGCGGTGGCAGAGTGTGCAGCTGCAGAAAAGCTCGAGGAGCTCCCCGTGCGGGGCGGGGAGGGGGCTTGGGTTTTGTTCGGCGAAGAGGCACCACGCCATTTGGGGGTTGAAGAAGTGGTGGGTTTGGCAGCATTGTTTGAAGAATTCGAGGTGGGAGGGGAGGCAGCCGCCGATTCTCCACTCTGTGTGTGCCAATTGACGAAGTGGTTTTGGATCTTAGTCCACCGAGGGGAAGTTGAGAGGGCGGCCGGCTGCGTACCTGGGGGACCGGTGTAACGCTCGGAAAGTTGATCTGATGCATTCGTTGAAGAGATGTAGTCTGGGTCTACTCTGGCCATCTCTTCTGGTGTTTTGAAGGGCTCGCGAACGAAATAGTATCGTGGCCTGAGCGCGTGAGGCTCTCTGAATGACTAACTCCTGTAAGCGCCGTTGTGTGGAAACACACACCATGGGGTTTCGTCCATCGCCCTGTTGAGATGAGTGTAGGGAAGGGGGATGCTTTGGGCGTCGTTCGTTCGTTCGGAAGGATGGTCAGTTGGGCTTTGCAATCTGGTCAGTCAACGCTTTAATATACATATCTGACGGCCACCACCATGCCATGCTGCTTAAACATCGCCTCTCGTCATAGATTGCTATCGCTGCAAAATTAATGTGGCACGGACGGCTCTAACCTTCCAGATAGGGATGGGAAAAAGTTTATTCGAGCTACCGGGGCGCTCTTGCCAGGTTAAGCTAAAGTATTCCTCGGTCGGAACGAGGAAAGGACACTGTGGCGTTTGTCGTTTGTCGTAAGAGATGCTATTAAATCCACTGTTTGGATTCTTGACTGCCTCTTTGGTTTTGTCTTACACGTTGCGGATGGGCCCATCGAGGAGATGGTAGGTATGATGCGTATGATGCGGCGATGAATGCCAGGTGGGTACGGCGAGGCAGCGAGATGGGCTAATTCTAGACGCTCTGTTGACATTCAAGTCGATGGGACAGGAGGTGGGTACTGTGACGTCATAGAGCATGTTTTCGGCGCTTATTTCAAGGCCGCCGCAAGTTTTGAGCGCTGGCTTTCGGTCGACCGTTGTTGCGACCACGTGTAAGGCCATGAAGCAAAGTTGTGTTTAGCAGGAATGATGACGAGGAATCTCCTAGGCACAGATTCCCTCATATCCCTTTCTAAGTGAGATCTGCTTAGTCGTGCTTAGTCGAGCCACGGGTTCAACGGAGGCCAAGGTATCGTGGATTATGCATTACGTAGCTAGTACGGGCAGCTTGAAAATCATCGGGAAATTGGGTAAGTAGCTCACTGAGGACTATATTCTATGCTGTTCAAACTTTGGGCGTCCGATCGCGAGTTGCTGATGATGTCGAAGGAGAGGTGTTGTCAACGCCGTCGACGAGATGTGGCTATCATGGCTTGCTGCTGAGAGATAGTGTTCCAAACATGCCAAGATCTACCCTAGAATTGCGAGCACTATAACAGGCTTTATCCTTGTCTCTCATACATCTTCTCTGCAGGCTTGATCAGAGTTATCCTGAAATTGAATCATAAAGGTCGGTTTGGAAGGGTAGTCTGCGGACAATTTAACGAGTGGCGCAGCTCTGCTTTCTGGGAAGAATTTGGCTGTTAAAATGTCTATCGACCCTCCAAAATTAGCAGTGTGTTTGCTTTTGCGCAAGTGTGAGTGTTGCTTGGTCCATCTTCTCTGCAGAAAGACCTCGGGAATGGTCATGACCTGCCATTGACTGGGCCAAATATGTTCAGTGTATCCGCTTGGGCAGTTCAATATACTTTAGCAGTCTTTGGGGCAACCTTTGTCTTTCGCCGCAGAGCTGGCTTGATGTGAAGTAGGGCGTCCACTTCCTGCAGGCGACTCCCTCTCTATAAAATGCGGCCGGGTCCACCCAGATATTCCAGAATCTTAAACACTCCTCTCTCGCCACTGCCCTCACTCACTCAAGTACTCCTAAACACTCACAACTCGCTCATCATGCAATTCTCTGCCATCCGCTTTGTTTCCGCTGCCTTCGTTCTTGGTGAGGAATACCTCTCTCTCCCAGTTCGTAGGGCAGTACTCAACGTGATACAGTTTCCACTTTCGCCTCCGTATCAGCACTGCCAACCCCTCAGCCCGGTGCTGCCGAGATTGCAGCCCGTGAAGCGGCACCGCAAGCTTGCCAAATTCTCAACGCTTGCCATTAAACGTCAGTTCGAAACCCCTCCTTCATGTAATCTAATCGCTAACCCTTTTTTTGGTGGCTCAGACGCCTGCGCCTCAGATCCTTTCAGTAGAATAGTAGAAGTCAAATATCCGCGTCTTATTTATTATGTACTGCTCCTTTTGTTCTGTCTCGTTTCACTGGCCATACGCTTTCGTCTTCCTGGGTTCCTCTTTACCGGCTCATTGGGCATTCATCATGTATTTCTAGATAATTTATCATTTCTTGAAGGTCCACTCCATTGAATCACAGCTGAAGCACTGTAACCTATCGTACTCGAATGACTCTTTCTCGGAATGTCCTTAGCATGCGTTTTTCTGGAGAGTTGCTTTTGATTTACACAGTTATAGCAATCCGTGCGTCATATCCCTTGGGATTACCTCCTGCTCAGACTTCAGTAAGTACATACACCTTTTCATCACGAAGCTGAGGTACCCGCCGGCCACTGCTATCTTAGAACACCCTTTGTGAATGTCGTTGAAACTTGAAACTTGACACTGGCTTGGCGGGCGCCACTTTCAGAAACCTTTTGACGTGATGTCTGCCCTGGTGCCCCTGGTGCAAGCTTTCAATCAGCTCCAAGTAATACATAGTATGTTATCATGCCGGTGGCTTTCTTCAGACTCGTCATTTTCGGCGTTTGTTACCACCAACAGGAAAACTCCTTTCCGAAGTTCCCATGTATCCAAGCGTCTCCCCGCGAACCCTCTGCCACAGCTCAATGAGGCTAGCACCAAGCTAGCTCTGAATATGTGAGAGATACGTATACACATTAGTAGAGACTATTCAGTTCACCTCCTTAGGATGGGCGTTTGTTTGTGGCACGGTTGGGTCCTTCTGCGCCTTCTCTGCGTCACAGGTCTTGACTTCGAGAAGCCTATCAAGCTATTTACCTCGCGAACGTACTGCAAAGACCCAAACGAACCATCCGCTTCACCGCCGAAACAGCATGAGGCCCTCTTCTGCTGCGAACTGGGTGGGTCATCGTGTTCAGCTGCCTGTATCCCGAAAAGGGCATTCCTTTATCACATTTGGGAACTTCAAAAACACCGGTCCATATTCGGAAGGGCGTTTGTCGGAGGACAGTGCTGCCTCTCCTGCCAGTGTTCGCTGGCTGCCAGCAACCATCATCAGCTCGGTTGCGCGACAAAGTTCTCAGTGGATCCCAGATATTCCAAGCCAGCCACGCCCGCAGCTCAATCTTGGTGGGGGTGGGAACATATAGGCCTGAGTTGAATACAGTCACTATCGCACTCCTTTTGGACTGTTCTTTATGCGCTCCCCTCACTATCATCATGCTCACTAATGCATGGGTGCTATAAGTATGACGGTGCGGGAGACTCAAACCTCCAACTCACAGTCCCTTCGTCGTCTGTTACCCACTTCACGCTCTAACCTTCAGCTCTTCCATTCGCTTGTCGAGCCAACTCTCCTTCCTTCACACCAACCCAACCACCTATCTCCCAAGATGCAATTCTCCAAGGCTCTCATCTCCGCGGTTGCCCTCTGCCGTACGTGCATTTTTTCTAGCGCTCTGAAAGCTCAGTCCGCTCACACCCGCTACCTACAGTCGCCACCTTGGTGTCGTCGTCGCCGATCCCTGTTGCTCAGCCTGAGGCAGCTCAGCCAGTCGCACGAGAGGCAGACCCCCAGGCTTGCCGTCTCATCAACGCGTGCATTTAAAGCACTCTCTGCTCGTCTTTCCTGACCATAATATTGATGGTCGGTCGTTCTCTCAACGTGAACGAAACCTTGCGCTAACCGCCGAGTTTCTCCATACAGCGCCTACCACCACCACAAACCACAAACCATTATCCTTGCCCAACCCACCCACTCTCCCTCTCTCCCTCGCTTGTCTCAGTCCCCATTGTGTGATCACACACTAGCCAATCCTTCGTCTGACCAAAACCGCCAACTCGGCCCTTCGACCCTTCTTCTCCCACAGGCCACCTTAGCCTCCTTGTGCCCCCTTAGACTCATTTTCGCTGCGCATTGCGCACGCACCCAGCTGTCCTTGCCTCTCCCTCTCGTTCATCGCTTTCGAAACTCTCATATGCATCCTGCTTTCATACCACCAACGGACTATCCCCTCGATCACTGTCATTCATCTTTCCGGGTTCACAGTCACCGCGTTCACTTCGTTTCGGCTTCGATACCATTATTTTTCCTCTCTGCTTGTATTATAGAGTCAATTTCTCGCTGTAAGAATAAATCATTTGGAGTAACCTTCCTTCGAGGAACCAGTAAGCTTGTTCGGGCGGGAGTATCAGTATCAACTTCTCCAGCCTGGCAGCTCAGGTATGATAATTGCTGATAATTGCCAGCAGAACTTTCGTTCATGGCTCTCGCCGACCTGCGTTCAACGCGTCCATTTGCCAAATGCAGTCTGAGCTTGTGGAGGAGGAAGCCTTCAATATTCAAGAGCTCGGCACTGTGGCAGGTAAGGTTGAGAACCGCACAAAGGTCCATGTATGACATAGGTCGTTGGGCGCTAATGGTGCTAAGTGCTAAGCGCCCGTGTTCCAAAGAACTTTGTCGATTGATATCTGTAGCACTTGGTCCGTCAGTAGGTATCAAGAGCGGCTACTACCGATGGAATGACCTTCACCATACAAACCACCTCCTTTCTAACCCAAAACAATCCGAAGCGCAGACTTCAGAAGCGGACAACATGGCCTAGATTTCGGCGGCGACTATGAACTTGAATTACTATTAGTGCATAGATCCTGTTTGATGTGCCTCACCTGACTAGAAAGGGCCCAGCAGGTAGCCTCAAATGGTCTCGTACAACGTCGGGTTTATGGAAGGATCGGTGGACTGGGAGCATGGGCGGCGGGTGTTCGGCTTACGGCGTACGATCTCACGGAGTCCGGAGGTGGGCGGAGGGAGAAATGATGTTTACCCCACACTCATACATGCTTAGGAGTCACGCCAATATGTTCTCCTTTCATACAATCCTAAGAAAGCCCGGGAGGCGAGAGGGAAGGCCGAACGGCGAAGAAACTCGAGTGACTAAGGAAGCGCTGCAATGGGGTACGGCACAAGAGCTACTGCCTTTCAAGAAACTCTTTCAGATTTCCATAACGAGGGTCTGGTTCTCGAAAAGTATGGATCGAGCCAACCGTCCTACTATGTGGCCCCCATCTTTCATCAGAACGATGATGGAAGCTTCTGGCTTTCTGGAAGTTCGATCCTGTCAGGGGCGAAACATATGGTAATGATTATCTAGTTATCTGACCTGGATGGCGGCGATGTGAGGTCGGATGGACGGAAGATGAAGACTGAGCTATCGATGTGAAGCACCACTTACCATCCCATTGCGAATGAGAAGTTGAGACTGGAGAATGATCAGCTTGAGAGAAAGACCAATTTTGATACATACAATACATCTAGTGTTATAGCTGGGACGAAACATACAATTACAAAGCCAAAATAGCACATGAGGGGACTGAGAAGCCCGGCTTCTTTTCTTTTCTTCACGAGATGGTGATAACAGCAACGAGCGGCTTGAGCTGATCATCCGTTATGTGCGCGGGTGTGTTCCTATTCCGAGGAATTTTCGAGCCTAGAGCCTGTGGTAATAATGAATGAGCAATGGCCAGAAATGATCTTGTTCGGATACTATGAATGTACTCGAACGACGAAATGAAATTTAACGTACCAGCAAGTCGCCTGACCGGAGTTCCATCTCATTGGTTACGCATGCGCCGTTCACGAAGGTTTTGAACGCAGCTCCCATGTCGCTAATGAACACCTATAGTAATCCCCAAAGGCGAGCGAATGAGAAGAAAGCGGTTGTAACGAGGAGCGCCGAAAGCACCTTTCCACCTTGCATCCAAATCTTCGCGTGCATAGCACTGAGGGATAGTGGGTATATCTCTTCAACAGGGTTCGATGGCTTTTTAGAAGGTGGTGGGGTAGGCAAGGGGCCAAACCATCCGTTGTGCGGCAGAGATTCACGCGAGGGCTCGCCCTGAGTTCCAGTCTGGTCGGCAGAGCCTAAGATGATGGGTCCGTTGGAGAGGTTGAGATGTTTCGGCGTGAACGCGAAGCTGTCCTTGGCGGGAGAGAGGTTGATGAAGAGGGAGGGCATCCTTTCTATGGCTTTAGAACGCAATGGATGGGTATACGGAGGATGGAGGGGATTATAAGTGGGGAGGAGATGCGGTTAGGTGGACTCTAGGGCTATGTATTTATACCACCGGATAGGGCAGGAAGCCTGTCGAACATTGTGGATGTCCATATACTGCACGACGGCGGCGAACTTCATCTGTCGGGAAACCCACCTATTGTGAGTACGAAAGAACGCGTGGAAGGTTCGACTTTACCTCTTTCGATGTTGGATGATGATGTGTGTGGGCATCATCTCGGTTTGCATGATCGAGGGTTGGTCCCCGTTTCCGTATCCGATCGGATAATCCAGGGAGGGATAATTAAAGGGCGAAAAAGAATCAGGGGTAGGCCGACCGACTCACCGTTCCCGTTCCCTGCATATCCAACCCTACTGAGAAGTGTGAGTCACCGGTCCTGTTCGTCGTGAACAAGCCTCGTGGGGAGCGCTCTAAGTCCTACGCGACTCCTGGTTCTGCGCAGACGAGGTGGTTTGGAGAACAATAGAAATGAACTGACGAAGACGAATGCCGCAACGGAGTGGCAGCCCGGGGTTCCTCCAGTATTGTGCAGTTTCAAGGAGAACCCACACGAGTGAGTGGCACAGAGCATCGTATATACTATCCGAGATGATTGCATACCTATCCTGGGGTCAACTGTCAAGCCTGACTGCCAGGTCTTCGAATCAGGGCATGATGACCATGACGCTGTGCATCCGTGACGGATATTCTGATTGTAAGCGGCCTTGCAGTGTGTAATGTGGCACCCACCCACCCTTCTGACCTCAGTAAGTCTCGCGGCTGGTGCATGCTTTCTCTTTGCCTCGGACCGATGTGGGTGCTCTTGTTGGCGTCCATAATATTAATAGAGAGTCCACAGAGTGGTTGCGGCAATCGACATGGGATGAATGTTCTTCTCAGGATCGAGCAATCGATACCCTTCTGAGAAGATTGATTTTGAGACTATAGAGGTCGGTCCTAGTAGCAGAGAATACTGAACAGAGCAGCTTGGCGCTTTCGATGTTGGCGTGCTATTGGATCAGTATCTCACATGCACTACGCCAGACAATTGAGCGAGAATTCGAACCTTTACCCTCCAGGGGTACTCGTTTCTCACTTACGAGAAGGTTCTCCTCACGATGATCTCGGAAGATGACTGTAGGAACGCTGAAAAGGCTTCCAATTGCAAGTATTGGAGGTCATTAATGTGGAGGTCCGATGGGTTGGAAAAAGCCGCCGCATACGCAAAGACTCTGTGTTCCGCCTGCACATGACTAATCGGCTTCTGCGTATAACAACTCAAAACAGCATTTTAGCGCCCGTAACAGCAGCTCTGGGCGGTGGTTGGGCAATTGATTCAGCGTTCAATGCCTCCACTATCTGTTCCCATTTAAGTGTGCATTGAGTGGGCGTTGGGGAATGGGAAACGCTATGCTGGAACATTTTTCCCTCGGGATCTGGTGATTAAAAGGTATTTAACTAGACGCATCTAACCCACCCAGTCAAAGAAGCTGTACGAGTCCCCCCACTTTCCCAACCATACTCGAGTACTACCGGACACCAACCGTTGACCAGCCGATCGTCATGGTTGATTGCGTTGGTACATGTATGGTGGACGTAAAGTGCCTGTTGAAAGACGTGAAGCAAATGAGAGTGCGGAAGGGCAGTGTATAAGAGGCCCTCTAGACATGCCGCTCTTCATTTGCCCGTTGAGCTCATATCGTCATGCGAGCCATCCTTCTCTTCGTTTCCGCTGCGGGAGGGCTTCTACGTGCACTGCTTATTGAGCGCGACGGAAACACCGTCAACATGGTCGGCAACAAACCTGCCACGGCCTCCACCTTTAAAGATAAGGACGCTAAGGGCTAGACAGGCTACATCATCGACGACGTCTCCGCCAAAATCATCGCATCTCGATGCCCACCAACCGCCCTAACATCGCCACCGTCCTCGTCGGCACCGACGACATGGCCCCAAACGTGTCGGTCGCCGATGCGCCGAAGAGACTGGGAGTGGTGCTGATCGACGAACTCCTCAGCTTTTCGTCCCTTACCCTGGTCGTTGTATGGAAGGGTAACAGCATACAACGCGGAGATTCCAAACGTCGCGGCTAAACGCGCGAATGCGGGAAGGTCGGTCTTATACGCCAATTGTGGAGGTACTGTCACAGTATCCGACCTTGTCGATGGGACGCATCCAGGCGACGCTGCCTATGAGCGTATCGGGAGGGCTTTTACGATTGTGGCGGCAGAGAAGAAAGGTTGGTTAGTCCCTGTCACTGGTCCTGCTCCACAGAGCTAGAGAGAGCATTTTTAGAGAGATGGAAGGATAAGACGTACATGCCACTACTTTATCCCCAATCCCAGAGGCCAATAGCCCAAGCAAGGTGACGAGAGCTCTGAGGAATCGGCTCCCAAATGGCGCTGACACTATGGCGACTCTCGAGGCTCGAGGACATGTGGCCGTGACATTGTGCTGGGAAATATGGTACGCCCATAAGTAGTACCGGGCCCTCGCTGTGGGCGAGAACGATGTTCGTCCAGTGCTGGTCGAGACTCGAGAAGAGGAAGGGAGACCTAGGGAGACTCGGAGGTTGAAGTCGATGCAGCAAGCCCAATCAAGCATCTGGCTCTCACGCACCAAGCCGACCATCGGCAACAGCCGCAGTGCTGTCGTGGAACTTGGCTGGGTGCAACTTGCGCTCCGATTTGAGGCCCATAATCACCATGTTCCCTCCCCGTCGACCACAGCATATCCTTACGATACATCGGGCCCCAACGAGCGAAAACTTGGCGGAGTTTGAATCATGCTTGTTCTCCTACCATCACCACGCGAATTCCACTGTGCCCCTCGACTTGTTCAATGACAGACATACCGGGGAAAAGCAAGCCTCGAAGCCTACGAGGTCATCTCAAGAAACTGTTTAGGCGCAATCACCCAGGCCAACTAGAGTCGCCGAGGTCCAGGTCCCCTAGCGTTGGAACAAGCGCCGGAGAAGGATCGGAGAGAAAAACCAGTGTCACCCAGCCTGGTCTCCTTAATCACACCACGGCCCCAGATCCATTTAAAGGTCGCTCGAATAGGGTCCCTTCTGACCTGGTTGCCGATGTCCTAGATCCTAAGCCCCCAACTCATCTCACCGACCTCACCTGCGATGGCACGAAAGGGCGGGTTGATGAAGATAACCCTTCCAGCTCGAAGGCCGATTGTTCCGTGTCTACGGCAGGGATTGGAACCAAAGCGTATGAAGGCATTAAGACCAGCTTACGAATGGCGGCCCAGTTGGGTGATGTATTCCCGCCGGTGAAGAGTACTGCAGCTGGGCTTCTCTTTATATTCGACATTGTCGACGTGAGTGCCATTCAGCCAAATTTTTATTCATTTACTAATCCAAGATCAGGCATACGGAGAAAATCGAGGGGAATTCGACAAGCTACTCAAGAGGGTTGAGGTCTTGTCCGCTATAATTGCCTCATGTCCACGGGACGTTTCGCAGGAGGCGCTGGATCGATTTAGCGGGCTTTCACGGTGAGAGTGGTTTATGAAAGATTAGAGCTCGTGTACAGTGACTCACATGCCATAGTACTCTGCGCGAGAAGGAAGAACTATTGAAACAGAAACTCAATCCTAACAGGTCGAAAATTGAACGGGCGATACTCTCTTCTAAAGACAAGGAAGATGTGCTCAAGGTCACACAAGAGATCAAAACGGTCATCGAGATCGCGATGGTGAGATTATCGGGCACGACCTGCGCCTAGTAGGTACTTACATATTTCTAGTTCGAGTCGATTACCCGGAACGAACAGCGGACACTCCAAGTTGTTGGTGGGATTAATTGGTTGAAGGAACACGTCGAGAGTACGTCTTACGCGCTGAAGCTCCAAGCCTCCCGGCCCTGATCTGCTATAGTCATTGAGCAAGCGTCTGGTGCGATATACAATGTTGAACGAGACGTCGAGTTTCTCCGAAAATCTGGTGAGTACTTCTCTGAAACCTTTTCGCTTATATCAGATGTTAATCTGGTTAATTCAGAAGTGCTGAAGAAGCTTGGAGATGTAGAAGGTGCTGAACACACCAACCCTGACTCGGGGACTGGCTGCACACCTGGCTCTAGGCTTTCGCTCCTGGCTGCGCTTCTGGTGTGGGCCTCGGACCCACGTTCCTCTCATATCTTCTGGCTCAGTGGGCCGGCGGGCACCGGAAAAACGGCGGTGTCGAAGACCTTTTGCTCCCAACTTGCGGCCCGAAAGATTCTCGGGGCCAGTTTCTTCTGCACGCTGAAGGAAAGGGATTTGCGAAACGTCTATCTCATCATTCCGACACTCGCGAAGATCCTGGCTGAGGAGCGACCTGACTTTGGCAACGCCTTAGAGCAGGTTCTCAAAAGCGACCGGAGCTGCAGGACTCCGACAAAGATGGCGTTGAAAGAGCAATACTTGAAGCTTATCCTCGAGCCTGCTGCGAAGGTTTTTACGCCCGAGGACCTGCTCGTTGTGTGCATCGACGCTCTCGATGAATGCGAAGACAAGGATGCCATCGGGCAGCTCCTCGCTACCTTGTCGCGTCAACCGACTGTTCCGCTCAAATTCTTTCTGACCAGCCGACCTGAAATATCACTAAGGGCGTCATTCCAACCTTTGAACACCCACGAATGGCTTCGTCTCTATGATATCGAGGATCATGTCGTCAAGGCCGACATCATGCTCTTCCTCACTGAACGTTTCAGAGACGTACCTGTGATCTACGAGACTTACAAAGACACTTGGCCTCCTCTCGAGATTGAAAAGATCGCCGAGTTCTCCGGGAAGCTGTTCATTGTCGCGTTCACGGCTTTCAAGTACATCACCGCCCCTAATGGCATTTGCCTTCGGAGATTTAAAGACTTTGTTCAGCAGTCTTCCGATATCAAGACTCGTGGGGTTGAGGCTCTCTACGAGGGGATTTTGGTAGAGGCGTTCAAGGATCTCGAACCAAGCGAGCAGGCCCTGATCCATTCGTGCTTGTCGCTCCTCGTTGTAGCGCAGAAACCACTTTCGCCATACGACTACGGTAGATTGCTCGACATGGACACCTACCTTGTTCGCGAAGCCTTCAAAACCCTTCACTCCGTCGTTAACATCCCGGACGACCAGCTCGACCATGACCCCATCTCAATTTACCATGCTTCATTCGTTGACTTTGTCGTGTCGGAAAGGTGTCGGCATCGCGGGGAGCAATGGGCAATCGAGGTCGCTGGCGCAAACTCAGCGGCTGGAGACTCGTGTTTTCGCATCATGGAATCGATGCTTTGCCTCGGAATCTCCGGGGCCAAGACTTCCTACAAGAGCAACGACGACCAGCCCGAACCGCTGAAGCTTCCTTCCGAACTGGCCTACGCGTGTATCGCGTGGGGTGGTCACGTCCTTTCCGCTGGACTTTCCGAGCGATGGGAGCAGAAGGTGATGGAATTTCTCGAAGGTGAACTGTGGCTTCACTGGGTGGAGGTCTTGAGCGCGGCGAAGGATGTTCCCCACGGGTGCAATATACTCTGGCGGTTATCGAAGGCGAGTTTTCGACTTACCAAAGACCAGATTGCATTATTTACGTTCAAGAACAGGTTGCGTCAACTAGGCTCCAAGAACTATCCAATAGCATCGGCGACTTCATCCATAACTTCGAAACGGCGATCACTCATAGCGCTCCACACCTATACCTCTCTGCTATCCCGTTTCACGCTGCGCTGAGGACAACAGCAACCCAAGCCTCACTCCCCGTGTTTCAATCAATTCCTATTGTGCACCATCGGCGTGCAATTGGGCGCGAGATGTTTAGCGTGAAAATTGGGGCATTCAGCGCGTGCCAGTGTCTGGCGTTCTCCCCCGATGGCAAGTACGTCGCCGCGGCGATCAACTCTGAAAAGCTGGGTACCTGGGCTATCCGAGTCTACACCCGAGGGGGACAACACGCCCGGGGAGTTGCTCTCATGGAGCATGCACAATGGATCTCTGCCATCGCCTACTCTCCCAACGGGCGATACATTGCGTCTAGTTCACAGGATGGAGCCATCCGGCTTTGGGATGCACAAACCGGGTTGTCTACCTCTAAACCGTTACGGGGCCACAATTCAATTGCCTGGGGGGTATCGTACTCACCTGACGGGAGATACATCGCTTCAGGCTCCGCAGACAATACCGTTCGGCTCTGGGATGTAGAGACGATGCAGCAGGCCGTCGGACCTCTATCAGGACACACCGCAGGCGTTCAATGCGTAGCCTTCTCCCCTAATGGCAAGTATGTCGTTTCGGGGTCAGCGGACAAGTCTCTTCGGATGTGGGATGCCCATACCGGGCAGGCCGTGCTTGAGCCTATGACCGGTCATACGGGCATGATCAGGTCCGTGGCATACTCTCCCGATGGAGAGCGCATCGTTTCTGGTTCACACGATTGCACCATTCGAATTTGGGATATGCATACAGGCCGAACCGCCGTAGGTCCTATCACCAGCCATGGTGCAGAAGTTACATGTGTCGCATTCTCCTCGAACGGAAATCTAGTTTTGTCTGCCTCTTCCGACAAAATGATTCGGCTTTGGGACGCTCGAACGGGAGAGGCCGCCTGTGAGCCCTTCTTAGGCCACACACACGAGGTCATTTCAGCGGCCTACTCCCCCGACGGAAGGTGCATCGTCACAGGCTCGATCGACAACACCATTCGTTTTTGGGACGCTGAGATGGAGCTTCCTGCCTCCAACTCCGCATCGAGCCATGTTGACATGATTACGGCGGTTGCCTACTCTCCCGATGGAAGCTGTATCGCGTCGAGCTCAGAGACGAATGCCGTTCGAATATGGGATGCCCGGACTGGAGGTCTTTCCCTTGCGCTTGACAGGACGGACGATGGCGCCGGGGCTCATTCAGTGGCCTACTCTCCCGACGGGAAGCTCATCGCGTCTGCTATTAATGACAAGACGGTTCGTGTATGGCACGCTCAAACGGGAAAGGCAGCATTCGGCGGTATGGTTGGCCATAGCGACATCGTTGAGTGCGCGGTCTTCTCCCCCGACGGAAAAACCATTGCGTCAGGCTCAGCGGACAGCACCATTCGATTATGGGATAGCCATACAGGAGAGCCTCTTGGAGATCCAATGACCGGGCATTCTGCTGTGGTATACACCATCGCATGGTCCCCCGATGGGAATCACCTCGTATCATGTTCAAAGGACAAGACTGTTTGTGTATGGGATCTTACTGGCGCGCAGCGTGTCTTCGAGCCCATGACGGGCCATGATGATGTAGTGTGGTCAGTGGCGTACTCCCCAGATGGAAAGCATATTGCCTCGGGTTCCAGAGACACAACCATTCGCGTTTGGGATGCTGAGACAATGCGCTCCGTCTTCAATCCTATAACTGGCCACACAGAAGCCGTCTTGGCCGTTGCTTATTCGCCCAACGGAAAGTTCTTAGCTTCGGCCTCTCACGACGGGACTATCCAGCTTTGGGACGCTCGAACAATGAAGCCTGAATTGGCTCCAATCATTGGGCATGGTGCAGGGATCCACTCTCTGGCTTTCTCCCCGACTGGTGACCATATCGCCTCCGTGTCATTCGACACCACCCTTCGGGTCTGGAAGCTGCCCCAGAGCATATCAATGCTGGTAGCGTCGCCCATCCAAGCCTCCCAGAGTCATGATGGTATGTACCTTGCCTTCTTGCCGAGGCCCATTACAATTGTGCTAAGCATTCTCCAATAGGCGACATATTCTTGCACGACTATCCGCACGGTACCTATACCATTCGAAGAGACGGATGGGTGCGAAACTCATCGGACGATCTCCTCCTCTGGGTCCCTCCTGCCTGTCGTAGCGGCTTATATTGCAGTGGTCTTGAGCATATCATCGGAAATATCGCCACCACGAAAGTGGAACTTAGCAGGGCCATCGCTCATGGTGTCGACTGGCTCAAGTATGTTCTTCTTGGCTTTATCTTTGTCCAATATGATCCCCTAACCTTTTTGTTTTTAATGTTTTAGGTGTAAAGAGTCTACATCGCCTCATGAATACCTGCATCGACCGTGGCCCATCTGAGCTCGTCGGCTCTTGGTTCATCTATTCTATCGATACACCCAATCTAGCTCTGACGCTAGACCTCCTTCCTTACTCCTCCTCTATATACCCTGACCTGTAGTGTGTGTGTGGTAGTGATCTGAACCCGCACCGCGTAGTATCTAGTTCTTACGCTCCAGCCATCCCTGCCGTCCTTTAGAATCCTCACTCCTATGCCAGCTACGCGCCCTCCAGTACTATACACACGTTTTCTTGCTTAGCACGACACCTCATCGTCGTTTGTTACTATAGTTTTCTCCCTATCCTTTCTCTCTCACTTACCATGAAACTTCTGCCGCTCCTTCATGTGCGATAGACATGAGCGCTTCGTGGTACATGCAAACCGCATTCCTTCATTTGCGCAAGAAACTAACGTCGATACAAAATAAGCGCCCGTAACACATGACGAGAGTGCGGGATCTCGCTTCGCTAGCTATACCATCTTCGCGCCCAATTCCCGCCTTTTTATTGTACAATAAGCAGTAGACAATAGCTGCAGGTAAATCGGGCATTTTGTGGGTGATCCTGGACCGTTGCTAGGACCAGCGTACCAAACTTTTTATTCTCCAGCGCCGCTGGTCCTAATAAGATGCCAAGTTCTCTGAATCCCCCTTCTTTCCCCAATCCCCACCCGAAGGACTACTAGTGGTATGAGTGCAGAAGACGACGACAGCACGCACGACAACATTGAAAGCCTTGATTTTGACGACAGCGACGAAGAGACGAAGTCATACATTTCCTCACCATCAGCGTCGCAGATAGCAGAAGCAGAACTGGACCTTCAAGCACTGCTCTTCGCCATGGATCCCAAAAGTAAGCAGCCCCAACCCCATCACACCCCTACAATATGACAATCCCCAGAACCCCGCAGACTACGTCGAGGACTTCGACTACAGCGTCTGGGACCTCACCCCCGAAGAGGAGCGATACTTCCCCAAAGGTATGCCTTCGACTATTTCTTCACCCCCACCGAACGCCATCTCACACCAACTATCCAACCAATCCGCTCTTAGGGTTCACTCGCAGCCTCCTTCCGGAATACCGTCTCAAGAAAACCAAGCCGCTCGACACCGCCCTCCTCCTTCTTCTCTACGCACAGCAACCGCAGCCCCGTGTTTTCGACCCTTGCTCCGGCACCTGCCTCGCCCCCAACTGCTGCGAGCTAGACTGGGATGTCGACTCCGACAACGAATCTGAGTTCCCAAGCGACCCTAACTGTTCCCCCGAACGGTATGCGAAGATGGGTTGGAGGCGCTGGGCGGAGGCTGAGTTGAAGAGGAGAGAGGAGCCGGACGCTCCGTGGTCGCGCGCAATGCAGGTGCTCGTGGCTGAGAGGGAGGCCGTGTGCAAGGGCAAAGACGAGGATTGGGTCATGGAGAGCCATTTTCGGTGGTACAAGGAAGCCAACAAGAAGGCCAAGGAACTGGCGGAGCAAGAGCTCAGTCTTCGTAGTAAATCTGTCATAGTTAGCGATCCTCAATGAGCTCGGTGGAAGGGTAGATAGCAAAGAGCGAGCAATGTATTAGTAAAATACTAGGGGAGATATATCAACAAATGCATCCAAAACAACGATACCATAATTTTACGATGATGAAGCAGGGGCGTCGGTGGGTTCGGACTTGCCGGAGGGGTGGAGGAGGTTGCCCATGGGCCCACCCATGCGCTTGGCGACGGTCGCGACTTCCTCGTGGAAAGCAGGGGGCAGGCCACCTCGAACGAGGAGGTGAGGGAGCATACGAGTGTGGAAGACCCGATGGGCAACGGAACCGCCCTAGAAGAGAGTAAATAACAAGACAAAAGGAGGAAAATGGGAAAACGCACGAATTGGAAGTAGATCCCCCCTAGCGTCGCTGCGACGGCATCACCCTGCACCTTGAACAGACCTATCCGTCGGACCACGGCCTCGGGATCCGTCGCAGCCTCAAGTTCCGCGCGCGAAAGCGCCGGGGTCCACTGCAAGACCTTGTTGAAGTTCCACCGCGTCCCAAGTTGTTCACCCAGCAGCTTCGGATGCAGCGCGCGCTCAGTGATATCCGACACGTCGTGTGTCGCGTTCAGCTCCTTCGACCCCGTCAGGAACAGATTGAGGTAGCACTCCATGACACGTCGCCCTGCACGCTGGGTCATAAGATACCGAGGTTATGATATAAGCTCTAGCACATACCGGTAAATGTCAGACCCGCGTTGGCGCCGTACTTGGCTGCGACGTGGCCGGTGTGGGTGAGGATACGGTGGGCGAGGTCTGGCGGGAACTTGAGGGGTTGGAAGAGGTCGTTCAGGTGTCCTGCGAGGCGCTGTGACGACTCGACCTGCGATTGCGGCTGTTCGGACCCGAACACCCCCAGGTCGTCCTCCCGCTCGTCCACCCGCTCCTTCCTCGTTCTCTGTTTCTGGTATCTTTCCTGGGGATCTTGGAGGACGGCTTCACTGTCCCTGGATGGTCTTGAAGCTAACGCTGCACCCTGGCCATAATACCGCGCCGTCGCTGCGTTCCGGGCAGGGTTTGGTCAATGACGTTCAAGACAGGTGGGATTGGAACTCACCTGGGATACGCCTCGAGACTGACGCGGCTGGTCTACGAGAACCGGCACCCGCGACCTTGAGAGTCCGTAGACATGAGTTCAGACAGCGAGATGACATGGTATTGCTGGCGTCGGGAACGTCGCGAACAGCGAACTCGATGCTCAGAAAAAAGGAAATCATGTGAGCCTTCCCAAATGGGGCCACATCAGATCCGGCCGGCAACGGCCGAGAGGCCCCTGTCTCGTTCGTCCTTGCCCGGGCGCTTAGCAGGAACAATCGCAGTGGTGGTTAAAGCAGGAATCGTCTTAAATCGTAAACATCCCGCTTTTTATGTCGTTAAATTTGAAAGGCCTGTGATCCGCGGGTTTGGATAGCGCTAAACTCTGGCTTGGATCAACTTGAACATGATGACAAGATATTCGCGCACCTCTGCCAGAAAGAGCGAAAAACTGCCCCACCTACATCCAAGCTCGAGGATATCAAGACCATTTTTAACCTGGGCCTTCTCTCAGGAGCTCTCTAAAATCAACACTTCGCCTTCAACTTCTGCGAGCGTCTCTGTCCTAGTTGTGTATAGACAAGACTGTCAGAGGAAGGGGTCTCACCAATTTGAACGAGGGGCCATGTATAACGGAGTCGTTGACGCTTAGTAAAGAGAGGTATAGGTTAGGACGGACATGGCTAGGGCGGGTATAGATTAGGGCGGGTGTGGGTCCCAAGCCCTGGTGTGAGTTACGAAAAGATTGTCTGTGTTTCGCGACGTCAATCTTTCCCCAACCCTCTCCATGACAAAGCTTGTCATTGGACCTCGTCGGTTTTGATCTATCGCTGAATCGGAAGACCAGGGGCGCTCTTTGGGCGGCGAAAGAGAACACATCATAATAAGGCTTCGCTCAGCTCCAGCTTCCCACAGCCCGGGAGGGAAAGGTAAAGTGCGAGGCAAGTCACCACAGTTTTGGGCTTTCTCAGTGGTGCCAAACAGGGCGGCCAAGCAATCGACTCGAGAGGTTAAAGAACTCACTGACAGTGAACTTATCCTGGATATACACCTACGGACTACTCGGTCGCCATTTTCGAGGATGAAGTACACACAATGGACCCACAAAGCCCGCGCAAATCAGTCCAGTGATGCAGACTAAGTGCGGTTGAAGGCCGACCCCTTGATTCAAGTTGTTTGTAGGTAGCTGCTACGGGCAGAACGGAGCGCCCATAGACGCAATTAAAAGGTATAAAGCAACGCAGTAAACGCCAGGATTCTTCAGAACGTTTGACACGTCTCCCCCAAGCCAAATACTAATCGCTGGCCGATTAAAGAAATACACGGGATACCATGAAGACCATCAGCACCCTCACCGCTGTCCTCATTCTCGCACTTGGCGCCCTGGTTCTAGCCTCCCCAATTCCGTATGGGTCGATGCAGATCGAGACTCGGTCGGAGGTCCGTATCTCTCTCTCAAGGTCTTGGTTCTATATAATAGATTCTTCGACTGACACCTCTACTCCTTCGCAGACCGACCTCTATCGCCGTAGCGGCAGGCTCATAGGGAAGATCGGCAAAAAATTAGTGGAACACGCCGACGATATCAAGGACCTGGCCGAGCAGGCCTACGACGGGTATACAGCGGAGCCTCAGCCACCTCCAATGGGCCCTGTGTGCGTAGAGTTGCATCCCAGTCACTGATATCCCCCACTAACCGCTGTTACATTCCACTCCTTTCTCAATTCAGGATTCAGGAAGGTATGCGTAGACAAAAGGAAGAAGAGGCTGCGCAGAAGGCCGCACAAGAGTATGTCAAAGTTCCTTACCCTCATCGACAAGATTATCTAACTATGTCATCTGTCGGTTACAGAGCAGAGACTCGTAAACGGTTAAAAGAGGTGTCGGACCAGGCTAGGGCAGACATGAGGATGATGCAAGCGAACAGACTGGGGCCCGTCTCTCAAGCGTACGTTGCAACGGCCGTTTCGGAGCTCAGATTATTAATTTGAAATCCATTTCATTTAGAGCAGCGCAGTTAACCCCCAACTGGAATGCTCCCGCCCCAGGCGCAGGCGCAGCCGCTCAACCCGCCCAAGCACCTGCCCCTGCCGCACCTGCCCCTGCCGCTCCTGCCCCTGCCGCACCTACCCCTGCCGCTCCTGCCCCTGCCGCTCCTGCCCCTGCTCCTCCTGCCCCTGCTCCTGCTGCCCCTGCTCCTGCTGCCCCTGCCGCCGCTCCCCAAACCACCCCGTCATCAGCACCCAGCGTGTGCTCTCGCGCAATGGGCGGGTCATGCTCCATCGGCTCAAAGCCTGCTCAGAAGGCGGCACCCGTTTCCACCAAGGGAGCGCCCCGTGCAGTTCCTAAGGGAGCACCTGCAAGCAAAGCTGGTGCTACGCCCAAACGCGCCACCGCCGCCACCTCGAAAGCCAAGTCCGTCACTCCAAAAGCTGCTACACCTCGTCGTGCCGGCGGTGCCCCGAAGACCGTTATTCCCAAGAGCAGTTCCAAACCTTCGACCCCCAAACGCGCCTCGACTCCCAAGGGTGCCACCCCAAAGAAGGTAGCCACGCCCAAGCGCGCCTCGTCTCCCAAGAAGGCGACTCCTCCGAAGAAGGCCGTTGCCGCGCCCAAGCGTACTGCCGGTCCCAAGAAGGCGAATACTCCCAAGCGTGCAGTTGCTCCCAAGAAGGCGACCACTAAGGCGACCACTCCCAAACGCGCTGTTGCACCCAAGAAGGTCGCTACTCCCAAGCATGTCTCGTCTCCCAAGAAGGTCGCTACTCCCAAGCGTGCCTCGTCTCCCAAGAAAGCGACTACTCCAAAGAAGGCCGTCGCCAGGCCCAAGCGCGCTACTAGCCCCAAGAAGGCCGTCGCTTCCAAGAAGGTGACGACCCCTAAGCGTGCTGCTGTTTCCAAGAAGGCGACTACACCGAAGCGCGCTGCTGCTCTCAAGAAGGCTACTACGCCCAAGCGCGCCGCTAGCCCCAAGAAGGTCGCCGCGCCGAAGCGCGCTGCAGTCCCCAAGACGGCCGTGACTCCGAAGAAGGCGACTACTCCCAAGCGTGCGGCTGCACCCAAGAAGGCCACCACTCCCAAGCGTGCTGCTGGACCCAAGAAAGCCGGTACCCCCAAGCGCGCCGTTGCACCCAAGAAGGCGAACACGCCCAAGCGCGCCGCCACTCCGATCGCGAAGAAAGCTGTCACTCCGAAGGCGACTACTTCCAAGCGTGCTGCTACCTCCAAGAAGGCTACTGCCCCCAAGCGTCCCGTCGCTCCCAAGAAGGCTGCTGCTCCCAAACGTGCCGTCGCTCCCAAGAAGGCTGCTGCTCCCAAACGTGCCGTCGCTCCCAAGAAGGCTGCTGCTCCCAAACGTGCCGTCGCTCCCAAGAAGGCTGCTGCCGCACCCAACCGCGCCGCCGCTGCACCCAAGAAAGCTCCTGCCCCTAAACGCGCCGCCGCCCCTACACCCAAGACGGCCCCTGCACCCAAGGCTGCTGCTCCTAAGGCCGCCCCTCCCAAGCGCGCTCCCGCCCCTAAGGCTGCTCCTCCCAAGGCTGCCGCTCCTAAGCCAAAGGGAAGGAAGTAGGTATGCTACATACCCCATTCCAACTGTGATAGTTACAGTTGTACCTTGCTCTCCATATTCAAATATTGTCGTATCTACACCCGGGGTTTGAAAGTGCCGATTTTGGATATATATTGGGTGCTTGAAGGTATGAGAGCACAAAGGTCATAGCATGTACGCACCTCAGACCCTTCCAATGACCTTGACGAACTCCACTCTGATCCGTTCGACTACGCCTTGCGAATGACCACTTACCTTGAGACTCGAGCTTCGGCCTCAGGTAAGATACACTGTCGAGAGCAGGCAACTCGACGATGAAGCTGAAATTGAACCCTTTTCACGACCTGCTTGCGATGCTGAAAAAAGTTCAGAGATCTTGTCGTCGTGTTTCGAATCAAAGCCCAAGGCAACTAACTCATTCTGACCTGAAATGAGGATGTAAATCTACGAGATCCAATGGAGCGAGACCAGAGATATTCACCTCTCGGCAGGGAACCTTTCAGGCCGGCCACTCGATTGTGCTTCATGCAGTGTAAACGTGTTTGGGGCTACGCGGCAAGACGCGCCAGTAGCGAGGAGCACTCAGTCAGCCGTGAAAGTCGCTGAAATCGCGTCAGGATCGTTGGCGCGATAAGCCGTGTGAAGTGTAAAGCGAGGCAAGAAACGCGATGTTTTGAAGGAGACTCAGACGATAGGCAGTGAAAGGAGCGGAAGAAAGAGAGCTTGCGCCGCTCGGACCGACCCTGATGGGATTAGGCGTGCGAACCAAGTGCTTGTTCGGGCCAGGCTGGTGTCATCTCCGCCGCCGCGTTGCCCTTTCCTCTCGACCAACACCCTCGTCGGGGCTCGCGACGTCCCCTGCGCCAGGAACACCGTATATTGTCGCACAACAGGCTTACGATGCTTTATTTTATTCTGGAGAGAGAACACCCGCAAAGTTTGGCTTCGTTGCCCCAATCGGCCTTGGAATCCGCGACGGCAGACTTGGGTGCACTGTGTAGATGTTATGACTCTGTAAAAACGTCCTCATTGGCTGCTGATACCGACTAGGCAGAGGAACGACACGTCATATAGAAGGTAACGCGCGCCTCTCTGGCAAAGAAACATAAAATCGGGTTTGGAGAAGGAACGACGTCGACACGCCCCCGAGCTTTGTGATCGTCACGCCTTAGGTTCTGGTTCTTCAGTCTCACACCCGGGTCTGACTATGATGCGTATGTGGAAGCGGGATCTCGACCCACAAGACACCCTCCTCAGTGCGTTCGCACCCTCTGGCATGTGCTCTCCTCACTCCCCTCGCCCATACGAACGACATGGAGACTTTGACCTACCGAAGTATTTCTCAGGTACCTAGCCAACGCTCCCTCAGCATATCATGACTGATACTTACCACCTTCCAAATTCCAATCGTCGCGCGCATCCACGTCTATTATGATGGTTAACTATGTCGCCGAAGCAAATCCGATAGGTCGAAACTTTGGACTGGGCAGCGGAACAGTGCGAGGTGAACGCCGAAACGACCACAGCAGGAGGTTGAATAGCCTATTCCACTCGTACGTCGTTACCTCTTGCGACCTCCACGTTCGCCGCACCTATCCTGTTTTGATCACTAGACTGCTTCTGGTGTGGCACGGAGGTTACCAACGGGAGAGTGCCTCGGGTAGATGAAACAGCAGGAATTAGGAAGGGGCTCCGAAAGTGAGATAAAGTAGCTTCAGACCCCGGAAGTTACACACGCTGAATCTCATTCCAACGGACACACTGCCACGATATTCGAGTCTTCGGAATACTGCCACATGGAGTGAATATTCACTTGCGTGAAGCACAGTTATGAGTGTGTGAGTTTAAGCCTGCATCTGGACCTGGACATACGGCACCCTGCCTCAGGTATGTCCTTCAGGTGTCAGCTATACTATGGCTTTCGAGGCTTAAATCTGACAGGATACAACTCTCGTCGTATCCCGCATCTGTAGAAGGCAAATTTACACCTGAATCTTGCCACGGACGTCCGTTCATGGTCGACTCTAACACGCGCGGCGGTGGGCGCTTATCCAAGCGCTTAGTATGCGCCTCCTGCGAATTCGTTCGACGGATCACAGAGAGTAGTTCTAGACACGCGGAACACATTTTATTGAGCTCCAACTCGGTGATATACCCCACTGCAACTGGAGAGACTGTCGGTCAGTAGCCAGAAGCTGCGAATCAATGATCATCGCCCGACACAGTCACTGCGTCGTTCTCTGTTGGGTGTTCACCAACCATCCTATCAACGATTGCACACATCAACCACAATGATACATGAGAAACGGTTATGAATCAGATTGGTGTCCCAGCAGTCTCGCTTCAAACAAGTGTCCGGGCGCTTATTTAAACCTGTCGTAGAATGCATCGTACCTAGAGGCTCTGGATGGGATAAAACTAGACGTTCCGTAGCAGAGGCTCTATACTATGGTAAAAAGCGGAGTGGAAGCAGCGCACTGTGGGTATGAGGATGTCCGAAGGTAAGGTATGTATGTATGATATCGATTGAAATGAAGAAGGAGCGACGAGGATCAAGGGACGGATAGGCATGACGCCGTATCAATGCTTGCGAAACAAATGGATCTCGGCGGGAATGGCATTAACTACCAATGCGACTGGAGAACAGAGAGCATGTGAAATCAAATAAATAAAGCAAGGTCAGTCGAGGGAGAATATAGAAAGGTAATAATGCAGGGGACGTGGAAGAGTGAGACAGATAATTGGAGAATACATGTAGGGCTATAAATTCGCAATGGAGAAAGCATGCAGAAGGTCCATCAGAATAAAAACTTGGTGCGGTTGCAAAACGAGGATATGGGGCTGGTAAAGGGGAAAGCCATAGCGGATAGACTTATCGAGATATCAAGCGGGCCACGGCCGGTAGTGGGCTTCGTCACGCAATGGAGGATCTCTGCACCTATGAAGGTAATCAAAGCTGTCAGAGTTGCGAGCGGGTATACTAAGACTGTGTGACTTACTCAAGCCAATTCTCTCCATGTGCGACAGCTTTCGTGAGTTCAACTTTTGTGGTGGCAATATTTCCTATGATCCTCTCAAGGCCACCACAATAAAGGCCAGAACGGTGAGTGTATGGGATCCAAAGCAGGAGATTGCCTGCTGAATTTCGAATCCATCCGTCGCTTCTCACGGTATAAACACCGTGCGGATAGTCATGCAGATAGACAGGACCTGCGGATAGTTTAGCAAACAGGATGCAGGGCTTAGGAAGACGGTGGTACATACCATCCAGGGTCAGGGGTATGCGCGGCAAGTTCTCCTGGGGCGGCTTCCAGATCCGTAGAGTGGTGTCCTCCGACCCCGACGCAATTCGGCCACCAGTCGGGGAGAATGCCACTGACATCACCGGCGCCCCATGACCGATGATTGGAGAAGAGAGAGGCGCCCCTGTGTGAGCGTCCCAAAGCCGAATGGTGCAGTCGTATGACCCCGAAGCAATGTAACTTCCATCGGGTGAGTAGACTACGGATCTCACCCAATCTGTGTGGCCAGTGACAGGTTTTCCAACGGGCTGCCCCGTCTTCACATCCCAAAGGCGAATAGTCTTATCCATGGAGCCCGAGGCTATATGCCGGCCATCTGGGGAGTAGGCCACTGACCAAACTTCGTCAGAGTGGCCCATCAAGGGCTCAAATTCACACTGAGCGCTGGTGAGGTCCCAAACTCGCACAGTGTTGTCGTCTGCGCCTGACACGAGGTATTTCCCATCGGGCGACCATGCGACTGTGTTGACCTCGTTGGTATGCCCAGTAAGTGGCTCGCCTAGCGGTTCTCCTGTTAGGGCATACCAAAGTCGAATTGTTTTGTCCGACGAGGCTGACGCAACGGTGCTTCCATCCGGGGAGAATGCCAGGGAATAGACAACCCCCGTATGACCTGACATGGCTTCGGATGCAGGTAAGCCCGTTTGAGCATGCCATAGGCGAATGCTCCCGTCATTCAGGCCATTGGCAAAGTATTCCCCGTCGGGGGAGTGGACTATCGAGCGGACCGGCATGAGGTTGTTCATACGGATTGGCGGGTAAGAGAGGTCCCCGGTTTGCACATCCCAGACTCGGATGGTGCCATCTTCGGAGCCTGAGGCGATGTACTTTTCATCAGGAGAGTAGGCAACAGCCCGAACTTGGCGACTGTGACCAGGCTCAGAACCAGAGGCAGGCCGGTCCATCTGAGCGTCCCAAAATCGAATGGTATTGTCGAGAGCACCTGTCGCAATGCACTTTCCGTCAGGGGAGTAGGCCACCGACACGACTGCACCAAAGTGGCCTTCGAGGCGCTCCGACAAAGCCTCCCCTGTTTGAGCGTCCCAAATTCGCACTGTTTTGTCGTCCGAGCTTGACACCACAAGCGTCCCATCAGGGGAGAATGCCACTGAGCGGACCTTGCCTGTGTGGCCCGTCATAGGCCTTACGGTCACCTGTCCTGTACGTGCATCCCAAATTCGAACCGTCGAGTCGTGTGAGCCGGACACGATGTGCTTTCCATCTGGAGAGTATGCCACTGAGCTAACTGTGTTGGTATGTCCTGTGATGGGTCCGAACGCAGGCCTCCCCATCCGAGCATCCCAAACTCGAAGGGCGTTGTCCGCTGATCCTGAAGCTACATATCTGCCGTCGGGGGAATAGGCGACTGAGAAAATGGCACCTTTATGGCCCACAAGCGGTTGATGGACAGGCATCCCGGTTTGTGCATCCCAAAACTGCATGGTCTTGTCGGCGGAGCCTGAGGCGATATACCTGCCGTCAGGCGAGTAGGCCACCGCCCAGACTGTATCGGTATGTCCCCGCAAGGGCTCAGAGGCGGGCATCCCTGTCTGGGCATCCCAGATTCTGATGGCTCCATCGGTTGAAGCAGAGGCAATGCAGCGCCCGTTGGGAGAGTATGCGACGGACCGAATGGGACCAGGATGATCTATAACAGGGGTTTCTGGGGCAAGGTGGCCTCCTCGAGTGTGAACTATGAGACTGTAGGTCCCCAATGTTGCTGCGCTGACGGCAGCAGCGAGGTATTTGCCATCAGGAGAGAACACTAGGCAGCTGCAACCCCTATGATTCCCAAGTTTGATGCTGAGAATCTCACGTCCTGCGCTAGGACGATGATGGACAACAGGAACAGATTCCAAGGTGGAAGTCAATATTTGGGCCTCCGCAGGTAGCACGCTGGAGAACGGAGTTGCAGACAGGTATAAATGCGGAGCGCTGTGCGAGATAGGTGTCTCGAAGGCCTGAACAAAGTCTCCGAGCTCGTTTGATAGGGTTTGGAGTTCGGTTGAGGTCGCTTCCTATTTCGAGTGTCAGTCCATTATCTTTTGCCAGGTAAGAATACCTGCCTCCGATATTTTCCAGAGTGTGGTATATCCATAGTTCACAGCCTTCACTGCGCTCAAGGCCTCCAGCCAGTACCAATACTTCTCTCCCTTCAGAAACGCCTTGACCTTCTGCTGCCGCGGCTCAGACTCGAGTCCGGCATATATGACGTGGTCGCCCCAGGCGGTGCAGGCGTACGCCAACTCGGAAGCAAGTTTTAGAGGCATGGGTTGGTCATCGTTGCTCAGGTACGACGTCTGGGCGCCCGAAATACCGAAGCAAAGCATCAAGTCCATTATGCGGAAGCACGCATCACCCACCTCTGCATGGGCTATTGCCTTCTCGACGGCCCATTTTTCCTCGCGCTGTGTATCCGAGGTGACATAGTCGACAAAGGACGCGTGGTAGATCGAGATGCTGGCGTCGTCAAGACCTTCTTCGGGGACCTGGACGACCGAGTGGAGTGCCTTGAACGCCTCTCGGATGAGCGAAGTGTTCTTCTTGAGCAACTTGCCGTAGTCGTAAGGCGAAAGCGGTTTCTGTGCTGCAACAAGGAGCGACAGACACGACCGCACAAGGTCCTGCTCCCGAATTTCAAGACCCTTGAATGCTTCTGCCATGATTCCTTTGTAAAGATCATCGACTGCGCTGGCGCCAACTTGAAGCTCAGATGGGCGCCGAGCAAAGTCTTCGAACCTCTCGAGGCAGATAGCATTAGGAGCCGTGATGTACTTGAAGGCAGTGAAGGCGACGATGAATAACTTCCCAGAGAATGCGGCGATTTTTTCGATCTCAGGAGGAGGCCAAGTATTTTTGTAAGCTTCGAATATTGCAGGCACAGCTCGAAACTGCTCAGTAAGGAAGAGGATGACGTCGGCCTTGACGACGTGTTCCTCGATGTCGTAGAGACGTAGTTCCTTGCCGGATGAATGAAGTGATGTCCTCAGCGCAATCTCTGGCCTGCTGGTGAGGAAAAATTTGATGTGGACGGTCGGTTTACGCGAGAGCGTGGTGACAAGCTTCCTGATGGCATCCTTGTCCTTGCACTCGTCGAGAGCGTCTATGCAGACCACGAGAAGATCATCGGGAGTGAACACCTTTGATGCAGGCTCAAGGATAAGCTTCGAGTACTGGTCGTCCAACGACATCGTCTTCGGACTTCTGCAGCTTCGGTCGTTCAGTAGAACCTGCTCCAAAGCTTTGCCAAAGTCGGGTCGTTCCTCGGCCAGGATCTTCGCCACGGTTGGGATAATAAGGTATACGTCCTGCAGGTCTTTTTCTTGGACCGAGCACATGAAACTGCCCCCATAGGTACCTCGCTGGGCAAGCTGGGCGCAAAAGGTCTTGGAGACCGCCGTTTTTCCAGTCCCGGCCGGTCCGCTAAGCCAAAAGAGATGGGCGGAGTCTCGGTCCATAGCCCAAATGAGAAGGGTAGCCAGGAGGGAGATCCTGGTGCCAGGGGTGCAGCCGCCACCGCGTTTCTGATTGTCGTATTCGGCCCCTTCCACCTCCCCAAGTTTCCTCAGAAGCTCTGTTTACATTCAATCAGCAAGGCACAAGTAAACTCAAAAACAGCACTCACCAGATTTCCGTAAGAACTCGATGTCTTTCTCCATGTTGCGCATCCCGCCGGATGCTTGCTCGATAACTTTAGAAGCTTAGAGTTAGAGCTTGAGGAGCACGACAGCAGTATGGACAACGTACTCGTGACGTGATCTTTCAACCATTGAATCTCACTGACGGCTTGGATCGTCCGAACTTCGTTCTGGGTAACCGACGTGAACTAGAAAAATATCAGTATCGGGCGTGACCACAGTGTTGAGGATCCCACCACCGCGATCTCAATGATCATCTTGATCTCCTGTGTGAGTTTCATAATCTCTTCCTTGTCCTGAGCAGAGAGGATCACTCTTTCAACCCTCGACCTATTCTGGAGCTTCTGTTTCAACGACTCCTCCTTCTCAAGCAGTGTGCTGGAGCCAGAAGTTAAGCCGAAGGACCCGAACACTTTTAGATTATGCTCTTACAGTGAGAGACCACGAAATCGATCGAGCACCTCTTCTGGGACATCTTTTGGACATGATGTAAGGATTGCTGATAGGACCTTGACCCTCTCAAGGAGCATGTTGAACTCTTCGTGGTTCTCTCCATATGCCTGGCCTTCATGTTAGGGAAAGACTTTCATAGTTAATTGGTCGGAGGACTCACATCGATAAGGTCGAAGATAAAGAGCAGCCCTGCAGCAGTGCTCTTCACCGGCGGAAAGACGTCGCCCATTTCGACCACCAATCGCAACGCAGTCTTCACCGACCCATAGATCTTGCTCCCAATGTCCTCTGATGGAACAGAAATGTAGGCCTCGGGGCTAAGAGCAGAAGAAACACCCATCGGAACGGCGTCGACGCGGGAGTCCTTGATCAGAGGTCGCTCGGCCGCTCCTTTAGGGTGAGCGCAGGCCAATTGGGGAATGGTCCCGGTGTTGAGCGGCACTTCTTGAGAGTCCTGATTCGAGCGCCCATCGAGAAAAGCCGATCCTGAGCCAGGTTCATGGCGACTCCGGGTACTTGGAAGCTTGAGCCCTTCAGCATTCGTTGCAAGGCTGGGGGTCTCCGACCTCGGCGTCTTTGACCCGGTGCCCTTCCAGAAGTCCGTGATACGCTTCATCCAACCCCGTTTACCTTTCGGTTTCTTCTTTCCTGGTATTTCCGTCATCTGAGTGGATCGAGAGGCGTGGTTGAGGGTGTGGTGGTTACGGACTGAACTTGGAAGATTGCACACACACACACACGATGGAGGGAAATCCCGGATTCGGACTTCCGACTCCGCTGTTTCGCCACACTGTGTCCAGGAAGCCGGTCGAGCTCGATAAAACACCGAAGGTTCCTGGAGTCCATGTCTATACCCTCCTTAGGAGTATGAGCGATTGCGCTTACTAGTCCCATTACTATCGCGAACTGGAGTTAAAGAGTAAGCGAACTCAGAAGCCCCCAAGTCCTCCACAATTAGGCGCCCATGGCGTCATGGCTGAGCGAGACGGCATACGCACCAGACAATCCCTCGCCGTGAACTGTTGTTGACGCAGACAAAGCGCTCTTCCCGAGCATGCTCGGCTGAGCTTTGTATCAAAGAGCGATGGTGTCGCGAGACCCAAAAGGATAGTGGGCATCAAAGGGGTTGTCCGAGACGCGAAGGCCAAAGAAACTCGCACCAGCAGCTGGAGGAAGGTGCTGAGACAAGTTGTCTCGGAGCAGGAGTAATGAAAGGAGGATGTGGAGGGAGCGGAGACAGACTGGACCTTGGCAAGCTCTAGAGTAGCCGTCGCGACTGATCTAGGAGGTCATGCTGGGAAAAGGTATCCATACATAAAAGCAATGATAAAATTAACGAGACATAGCAATAAGATAAGAGTATTGAGATAGATGAAACCGTTCGTGACATATCGTTAGAAGGTCTGGTAGTGGGATGAAGATGAATGTATGAATGTTCCAATGGAAGATGTGACAGATTGTCCTAGGTAGGGGAGGTGTGGAGGATGCGAAGAGTGGATAGGCGAGCAAGCAAAGACTGTTAAATGAAATATGGAGCCATAAAGAGATGGTGAGCGGAGTGGAAGAAAGAGGTAGTGTGGTATCGTATCTTCCAAGAAGTCAGGGCTTTCAGCGAAGGCGAAGGGTGAGGAGACTCGTCGTTGTTAAATATTGTGACGGGCGAAGCCCGAAGATGTCTGGAAGAATCCGGAAGGAGTAGAGGCGCAAGCAAAAGACCCGACCATATTAAAACTGGCATCTCCTGGAAGCGGGAAAGAGCGGATCGAGAGGTGCATGATCGTTGAGACAGGCTGAGCTGACCCACCCGGGGATGTAGGCGACGCAGGAGAGGTCGGCAATGTGTAGGGAGCTTGAGACCTTGAGAAGAACGTTAGCGAACACAACCTCAGACAGCTGAACAGGAAGTCTCACCTCGCAGTGTATCATCATCCTGCAGCATCCGCCCGAGATACAGAACACGGAGATACGACGGAGCCGGAGGTTTCTTCTCCACCTCCTGAGCCGCTGAGGTTGTTCCGTCCGTAGGGAGATGTCGCGGCAGGGGCGGACCAAGCCGTCCAGACGAGCTCCTTTACATGCCCAATCGTCGTATGGGGGTCAAAGTTCATCACCCGCCTCCGACCACTGAGAAAGAGGAAGGTGATGTACGTCTGGTGCGTCTGTGGGACTGGTACTTCGAGATGAAGCTGGGGCTGCGGTGTGGAAGTCGGCTGACTTCTCTTCAGAGGGCAATGCCGGTGCTACTGCAGTGTCATCCTCCTCCGCCTCCTCTGGTTTGGCCGTCGTTGACAGAGCAGTGTGAGATGAAGCAGCATGAAAGTAGGGAAGAAAAATGACAATGGAGAAGAGAGAGCCTGGGCGGCGCTGGCCCTGGTTGGGCGTGAGAACCAAGTGCCTGATCGAGCCTGGCACTCAGCCTGTCAGGGCATCGCCCCCTTCCTCCTAACCGACACCCTCGCGACGTCCCCGGCGCCCCGAATAACACCTATTCCAGCACGCCGCTCCCACTGGCACCAGGTTCGCGATTAACCTGAATACTCAGCGCCATCTTGGAGAGAGAAAGAACACAGGTCCCGCGTTCCGAAGCTGCATTCATGGAGCGTGGGGCGCCTCCATCTTGGAAGAGTCAGGGTGAGCAGGACTATGGACGGAAAATCGGGAACTGGTGGTGGTTCATTTTGAAATTTAACCTCCTCAGCGAGCACAAGGCTGAGTCGTTTTATCTGTCACTGCGTTTGCCCGACTTCAAATCACTCATCTGCCAGACTATTCCGATGCGCCAATCAATCTTGGCCAGGATGCGAGGAGGTCCTATGTACAACGCTGTGTAACGTCCTCACTGGCCGACTTTGAGACAGACTACTCAAAGAGACACGACCTCGGGCATGAGGGGGAAGGATGCATTACAAAGCGCGTTCATCGGGCGACCGGTTCTTAAGAGCTTAAGTCTCGGATAGTGTGTTTGCCTAGCATATATATGCCAAAGCGGGATCTGGGCTCGTTGCAGCAAGGTTGCAGGCTCCTCGGTGCGTTCATCCTTCACCGTCATGTATGCTTCCCTACTTCCCTCGCCCACACAATCATGATCCGCCATGTATCCTGCTTCTCACATCGCCTTCCAGGTTTACTATTTTGGCTATCTGCCCGAATCATCGCTCACGGCATGCAGAGGTGACCTGACTGGCTGCGTCGCCCTTTCCTCTCAACTACGCCCCCTCCGAATGCGGCAATAATTCACCGCCCTTACCTCCTCGCCACGAATCGGACCTCACACCAGGATCTGTTATCTCTCCACGACTATGCAGGTTTCTCCCGCTCGCAGCGTGCGCCAAGGTCGACGACGCGGAGCAATGGCACGCCCGCATGGACGATTCTCTCTGGTTGCTAGTTTTCGGCGAGAAGCTCGACAGGGAGTACGCGGCTGCATCTCGGTGCGCTGTGAATGAGAAAACCGAGTCGACTGGGAGGTCTGCGCCGGGCTCAAGTTCCTTACCTGGCTCATCCATCCTCTTTTCTTTGTGTGTCCCCCTCCGTCCCCTCGCCTAGTCCAGATATGTTTCTGCGAGACTCGGAGTCTCGCAGAAGCATATCTTGCCTCCGTTCCCCCACCTTCAGGCTGACCAGGTCATTTGGGATCTCTCGCGCCGTGAGCATGTTGACTACGTCGCGAACGCGATTCAGCTGACCTTCTGGCATTCGAGATGGTAGTATTCCGGTTGCTGTTTTAACTCTTCAGGATTGCAGATGCATTTACATAGTGACGAGCGGGGTTTGGAGGGGGAAAGCTTAAGTACGACTCAACTTGAATATGAGGTGAGTGTTTCATGTACCCCACGTACTTCAATTTACATCGGTCATGCATTAATCGCACAGAGTGGCTCGTGCGAGTAAGTTGACGGTTGAAAGTTGTTGGGAAATCGCAGCGAATGTCAAGGCTTGGAGCACGTTGCACTGCCCTCCTCCGTTGAACGGCCAAGAGGGCAAGGTGTCTGAGTAGCACTGACTTTGGGAGAGATGAGATGAAAGCGCCGGAGCGTCGATTGACTTAGTGCTCGCACATCGCGCACATTCGCGCCGCTCTTGCGTTTTCGTTGCGCTTATGCGAGCCGACTGCTGTCAGGATATCGAACGTGCGGAGGGCATACGGTATCCATTCAAAAAGGTTACAATACTGGGGAGTTAGGTAAGGCTAGCGAGTTCGGATGGTTTCCCTGTACTTAGTTCAACTAATATAATACAACCAAGCGTCATGGGCACCTATTCTCTGAGCACTTCGGGATTCGAAGTTGACGTGGGCTTTGAATGTGGCTCACATGTAGAGTAACGGTGACCCAGGGGATGAGAAACTCTTCTCTAGCCATATTATTTAGGGGCGTGCAGTCGAAGTATATCCAGAGTTTATCGACCTCAATAGACATACTTGCATCTCCCTGCTACATGCTAAGCTCATCCAAGTTCCTGCCGAAATCAGATACTCTGAGTCCTACCTAAGATTTCTTCCTCGCTCTCGCTACTCAGCGAGCCCAGGTTGAAACACGACAACATCGAAATTCGATTATGAAGATCTGGATACAACTAGGCTATGTCACGGCTGAACACCTATTTCCTTCACGTGTGCCTACCAGCCTTGGCCTGGTTTATGCTGAAACACACGTCAAGTTAGTTCTCGAGCTAAGGACCCTAAAATCGATTTTCACACGCACGCGTTGGTCACGGGCCCGGGCTTTCCCGACTTTAGTCTCTCCACTTTCTCCCTGTCGGCTTGAGACTTGGCGTGGGCATCCTGCACCGCCTTCTGAACTGCGTGAGTTGGGGTGTCTAGCCTTTGAGCGGAATGAAATAGTTAGATAAGCTCTCGACGCGGGGAAGAACATCGACTTACTTCTTTGCATTGGCTTTCCGTTCGGCCTCTGCTTTCTTTTGCTTTGCCTGAATATCGTTGACGGCTTTGTTGCTGAGTTGAGGAAAGAGTGGGATGTAACAGTCGTTAGCGGAAGCTAGCAGAGATCGGGATATGGCGAATATACGTACGCCTTCCCACCGCCTGCGCGCTTTGGACCCGGCTGTGCCTCATCCCACTTATCCTTGAGGTCGGGGGCGTATTGGTAAACCTCTTTAGCAAACTTTTCCAATTTCCCAGCAGCGTTCTTGCCAGCGCGAGTGAACAGTTCGGTCTGCTAATGAGCAAGAATATCAGCTATCCGTCCTATTACAGAATCGTAGGAAGGAGACACGCACGTCCGACCGAGCCTCAATCGCCCCGGATCCATACGGAATCGGGGAAGCCGCAACCAGGCCGCTCAGAGCGAGAACGAGGACAGCGGTAAGGGTGTTGATGACAGACTTCATGGTGTTGTGAGCGTTTCGTGAATCGACCAGCGATTGTAGTGTGTGAGAGGGGACGTATCAAACGTTCTGAAAAACCCTGACGGTTGGGTCGCTGCTTTATATCTTTTCGAAGCGTTAAGATTGCACCCGGAAGACCTCGCCATGCTTGTGTCGCTCCAATCCGATGGATGGAGCGGAAGATACAGCTAGATAAAGCCGGATATGTACCTTGTGCGCTACGGCGGCCACTGGCGGCCACCGAGGAATCAGAAAGTTCGACGCTCGTGCTGATTCAGGGATCTCGAGGTTCAAATTTCGCGACAAAACGGCCTCAGTATTGCAGTTTACATATACCCGCCTCTAACTGACGGTATGAATTAGGATCTCGAGAAAGTCCAAGCGCCCAAAGGAAGTGGGATGCTGGCCGGCGGTCTGAATGATCTGACACCACAGTGACATACGTCCCATCACTGGCATCAACTGGCATCAGGGGAAAATCATTCAATGGCCTATTCGGGCAAGCTAAAATCAAGTGCACGAGATTAGCCAGGATTAGCCTCGGCCTGATTTCGTCATTTCGTCCGTTTCCATTGTTTCCAGGCGCACCCTGCCAAAACAAATCACTCTAAAATCACACGCGTAAGGCCGCCTGCGTTCGAACCGAACTTCGTACCGAATAGGCCCTAAATATTGCCACTGACTCCTCCCAGCTCCTCCCTACGTGGTGACCTGTACATGCCCTGAGGTTTGTAGGTCGGTGGACGTCGCTCCCTGTCTTGAATGTCAATCTACACACTTTCATCATGGCGAAGGCAAGGAGACCTGCCGTGGATATGCTCCAGAGTATGCTGTACCCCTATTCCAAACCCTATTTCAATAGCCATCAGGAAGCTCAGGTCCTCCGGCCAGGGCCAATCCGTCTCCCCCGTCAGAAGCACTTCGATCCTCTGATGGCGCATCTCAGATTCGACCCAAGCGTGGTCGCCCCAGGCTGTTACAAAGGCTCGTACAGGCTCGTACTGACCCACCCGTTACTTCGAAACGCTCGGTGAAGAAGAGGATGATTTCGGCCTTCACGACATGGGCCACGATATCATAGAGGCGCAGCTGTTTATGACTCGGAATGCTGGACGACTCGGAGGATTCTCTGAGAGCTATCTCCGGCCTACTGATGGGGGCGCACCTGGGCGCACAGAGTCGCACTCACCGTGGCACCTTATCGTGCAATGGTCTCGACTCTCAGGAAAGAAGAGGCAGGATTCGCGTGGTCACGGTCAGGAATAACCTCGAATTCGAGCTCCGCTCCCTGCTCACGCCGCTCACACACGCCCGGCGCCAACTCGGTTGTACTCATGAGCATCGGTGACATTCTCCTACCGACCAGTTGAAATCAGGGGTGGCTCTGAATCTCCACAAGATGCACGGAAGGGGTTTGTGGTCTCCACCTGCTGAGGCTGTTGCCGTCGGATTCCGAAAAACACCTACGTTTCCTAAATAAATAAGCGCCCGCGACGAGCCGCGACGCTTGAGTGTCAATTGACCTGTATTTCCTCGTTCATTGCAATGAGTGAGAGAATCTGATGTTTGAAAGAGTGAATTCGAGATATCTCGTGGTCTCGGATCGCAGGCCAACAAAGGATACTATCCAGCTCCACGGCCAAGCTTGCTTTCCCCCCGTCCTATGCACCATCATCGACAGGCGTTGAAAAACTGTCGAATAAAGGCCAGATAATCCAAAATAATCCAAAGATTGGAGCCTGGAACGTGCATCCACGAGTTAAGTCGCAGATCTTTGGCGACAACGGCGGGACTACGTGCGAGACGCGACGACGGTTGGGCCTGCTATGATACTTCGCGCCGAGAACGTCCGGTAGCGAAAAATTCCTAGGATCTCTGCTGAACAGTTGACTTGATAGCCTGGATCGGCGTGAGCAGCCGGAATATGACGACCGATTAGTACTGCGAAGCATCCTCAAGCATCCCGTGCTAAAGATCAAAAGTGCCCTGGACTGATAATATATATGCGCAATACGACGAAAAACATGAAATCTAGAGAGACATCGGCACAGGATCCAAATAAACGAAGTGTGCCCCAACCATGCATACGCCTCCACCATTAAGCTGCAGGAGCTGACGACGATGATGCATCCTCCTTCTCCGCCTCTTTGGCGGGTTCAGAGGCTTCAGGTACCGGGTTCTCCTTTACTTCTACCTCTTCCTTCGAGGAGCCACCCTCCACCTCCTCCTTCTTACTTTCCGCCTTGACATCAGGCTGCTCGGTCGAAGGAGCATCGGTGGCGGTCTCTGACGCATCGGCTTCAGGCGCAGGCGGCGCGGGCTCCAGGGTTGCTTCCTCAGCCTTCTCTACCTCCGCCTTGGGTTCATCCTGCAGCGAAGGCTCATTTGTCGGGAGTTCCTGAGTAAATTCTATGGAACTCGTCAGTCAATTTCAGGGACATACTATACACCTCGACTCACCAGTTGAAGGAGGAGGAGCCACGCCCTCAGGTACAGCCTCCTCTTGCTTCGCTTCCGCAAGCTCAGCCTCAGGGTCAGCAGGCAGACCAACCGGTGGCTCCAAGCCCGGTTCATCCACGTGGAACAGCTTCACCTCATCGGCAGGGACTTTCTCTTCGTCCTCTTCGTCCTCTTCGTCCTCGTCCTCTTCTTCCTCCTCAACCGCTGCCTCCACTGTGGGTATATCAGCCAGCACTTCCTGGGATATCACACTCTCCACCTCCGGCCGCGCCGTCTTGATGCTCGGCGCAAACTCGTCCTCGGTCGGGCTCAGCAACAGGTCCGCTGGCGTCTCCGCCGCACGCGCCGCGAGCTCCTCGATGATCGAGCTCGCCTCGCTCGGCACCATCGTGTCCGTCCTGTTTCGCCCTCGGCGCGGGCTGTTCTCTGCTGCGAGCCCCGGTGGGCTCGGCGAGGGAACCTCGAGGCTTAGTCCGTGCGACAGCAAGTTGGGCTCGCTGGGCTGAGCTTGAAGATGGGGGGCACCCGCACCGCCTTCGCCAGCGGCGTGGTGCTCGACGGCGGCGGCGTTAAGACGCGGAGCAGGGACGGGGCCGCGGTCGTGGTTGTCTTCGTCGTCGTGCGAGGCGTTGAACGCCTCTGGGGGAATTGGAAGGAACTCGGGCGGTACGAGTTCGAATTTGGAGGAGAGCGCGAGGAAGCGCGCGTATAACGATGACTCTACTTCGGCTTGCTCGAAGGCTTCGCGGTGGTGGAAGTACGCGTGGGCGAAGATGCGACCCAAACGGCGGGCGAGCGAGGAGAAGTGACGGTGCGAAGTAGCGGGGATCTGGAGACTGTAGAACCCAGTTAGCAGGGGTTTGTGTGGAGGTGAGAGTTCGACATACCGAGAAGGGAAGGCGCGAGGTGAGTTTAACAACGCTGTTGCGCTGTCGAGGGTATGCAGAATGTAGTCGATGGCGCAGCATTGCTGTTGACGATGTTAGCGTTGGTACTCGAGTACAGACACCACAAGAGGGAGCGTGATATTCGGTTCGGCCGATTCTCTTGAGCCACGTCCCATCTCTCAGCGACTCGTAGAAGTGGTGTATACAGCCTTTATTCATGCAGGCCTTGGTACTGCGCCCATGCTCTCCCTTGTGGTGATAACGCGTGAGGACTCACCTCCATTGAACCCTCATTGCCGTGGGCGACACACAAGTAAAGCCACTCGCCAGCTTTCATCTCCGGACACGAATTTCGGGTACATTCTTGTTGCAAAGTTGTAATCAAAGGATGCGTCAAATCCTGAGCTAACCGTCTATTGAGAATGAGCGCCTAGTCATCGGCCAGGAGTCAAGCAGTGCGCACCGTAGCTGCTCGTACACCCAGCACGCCTCGTCAACATTGACCTGCTTTTCGCCTTCCTTCTCCTCAGTCGCCGTATCTGACGACTCTCCCTCCTTGTCTTTTCCCGGCAAAGAGGTAATAGCCTCGACGTCGTGTATGTCGAGCCGAATCAAGAGCGAGATGTACTCTTGAAGCTGGAAGGCGCTTTCCAGGGATGCCAGCGACGGCAAGGTTTTGATGGGGTAGAATGTCGAGATCCTTGAGCCTCGAAGTGGTCGTTGAATGCCTGCCGCCATCGTTCTAGTGTGTCTGGTCGCTGTACAAGAGCACGTCGACGCTGTCCGACAGTGATGAAACAGTGATTATGTAAGCATTTCCCCTAAACATACGGGCGCTTTTCTTCAGCGCTCTTTCTTCCTACTTTCATGCCCTAGTTCATCCGAAACGCCCAATTTAACTTCGTACCCCATATACTGGTCTCACACCTCCCCTTTTACCCGCGAGCAGAAACCCGAGATCTTGAGTCTCCGCGCAAACGAGATCCTGACCGCTGTTACCCATGGCGCAAGGAAAGAAGAGTCGTACGTGTGCCCCCCTTTCCCCTCGGTTATCTGCAACTGAGGTAATTTTGCAGTTGACGGTCGCTGGAATGAAGCACCCCGATGAAGGTGTGGCCCTGCAAGCTATTGTGTTCTGGTCCACCGTCTGCGAGGAGGGGATCGAGCTCACGCTGGAGGCCCAGGAGGTGAGCTTATTAGACTTTTGATTGGCCCGCGATTTATTCGAATCGGTGTACTATTGGTGGCAAAAGATGACGTTTTCGAGGACAGCTTCGAGAAGCCGAGCAGCTTGGGGATCTCTGTATCCATTTCTGTACATTGGGTGAATGTTGCACCTCGCTAAACGAAGGTCTCAAAGCACCCGCCCCGCCGAAGGAGAAGGAGCTGTTCCCCTGGTTTTCGCCCTGAATATGTTCGGGGCTGCTACGCTCCCATGTAATACAATTTCATGTCGCTTTTCGGAAGGGGAATGGCAGCCATCACGCTAAGATTGAGCTTACAGCGAGCCTCGGGCTTCTTTCGAGCTCGAGGCGAACTCTGACAGCGACGACAGCACCTCCCCAGCTCTCTTTCTCCCTTCCATGACCCCGAAATAGTGTGCAGACCGTCCAGGTGCGCCCGCTACATCTTTCCACGATTTTATTGCATTTTCATGACCCACCTTCCTCCAGATATGCGGCCATACTCGTTTCATCGCGCAGTGTTCGAGGACGTCTCGAGCAACGAGGCAACGCCACGTTCGCGGGCCCAGCTAGAACCCTTCCGTTCTTCGCCGTCTTATCACCAGGACGCTTTCTTCCTAGGGAGCAAACGGGACAGCGTGCAGAGCTACAGCTACGGCCACGTCAGGTCTGGCTCTCTGCACTCCTCCATGAGCACCCCGAGCATCTCTGCATCCCCTTCCGACGGGTACAGCAAGATCCCCATCCCGAGCCGCCTTAACAAGGGGTTCTACGTCGTGAGCCGGAAGAATGAGAACGAGAACGAGGAAAGGCGCAGCGCCGATGTGGTGGGGAGCGAGTCAGTGGCAGACGTAGACGCCAGTCCTGGCACGATATCTGCAAAGGCCTTCCGCCGCAGCGTCGCCGGCAGCGGCGTCCACCTCGAGCTGCAGCACGTCAACATGTCGTCGCTCTCGATCAACGCACCGCCAGCCCCAGCGCGCCGTTCGCAGTCGCAGTCGCAGATTCCGCAGCCAAAGAACCGGAGGACGGTGAGCGACTCGGCGTACGACGGCATACAGCAACACCCGCCGCCTCTAGCCCCGCACACGCCGGACGGCGGAAGCACCATCTCCATCGACGACGCCTCCAACTTCTCCGACCTGGTCGAGAACACGTCTTTCTTCCGGGAGATCATGGACAGCAGGCCGCTCTCTGAGCCCCAGCAAACTCCCCGCCCTCACGACGCCCCACGGCCAGCATTGGAGTCCCCCCGGCTTCTCTCCCCCACCAGCGTCCCCCAGTCGCTCTCCAAGCCCTTCCCTTCCATCCAATCCAGCAACTTTGTCCGCATTTCGCGCCGGGCCAGGGCGCCTGCTGTGCCGGAGATCCCAAGCAAGAAAGGCAAATCGCCTTCGCCTCTCATGCGTCTGTTCTCGCCTTCGAAGCCACGGAGGTACAAGCCGATCACACCGATGGACAAGTCGGTGCTGACGATTGGCGCCCGCCCGTCGTGGATCACGGGCACGTTCGTCATCGATCCGAGGCTGCGCGTCCCGGGTGGCATTCTTTCCTCCAGCGGGCGGCGAGCGGGTGTGGATGGCGAGAAGAAGAATCTAGTGCTCGAGGTGGAGAATGGGGGGATCGATGTGACGGTGCGGTTGGTGCCTTCCGACTCCTTGCCTGAACGTGTTCGGTATACGAGTATCGATCTCAGGCTGAAGGGGTTCGCAGATGTACTCGGGACGAGTAGTTCGGTGAAGCAGCAGAAGGACGGGAAAATAAACTCGAAGAAGGCTAAGCCGGAAGTCCAAGTGCTCGATAGTTTCCCAATTATTGCCCGTGTCGTGAGTTTCAATCTCTCCTTCAATATGCAAAATCCTGATCATCCACACCAATGTAATATAGGACGCGCCTCACCCTCGTCCTCCGATCTACCTCTATGCCAGCACAATCGACCGCCCTCTTGAGACTCCCCAAGCCAACCATTCTCCTCCTACACCTGGTACAACACCAAACAGCGTTTCAGTGGACAGTGCTGGCTACCATCCCGACCATAAGAGTGAGCCAGCTTTGTCTCGGAGTCCCACCGCGGCGACGATCGCCACAAAGCGTCTAAGCAAAACCAGCGGGCCGAGGCCGTACCACCTCCCATCATCATTGGTCTCTCCCTCTCCAGAGACCATTTACTTGCACGGCGCGGGCTTAGTCCCCCCACAGGCGACGCCGCCTTTCCCAGCTTCGATGTATCTACCACCTTCTCATTCCAAACCGAATGTTACGAACGGCAACGGGCATGGGTTCAGTCCCAACTCCTCGATCGGCGGACGACAATCCGCCCCGCATGGGCATTTGCTGTTCCCGAGTTTGCACCCAACCTTGAACGCTTCGCTTGCCCCACCACAAGCAGACTCGGACTCCCCCATTCACCTGCATCTGCCCCTCTCGTTCCGAGGACCTATCACAATCATGGTTCACCGCGTGACAGAGGAAGGCGGTGTCGGGGCACATGTCATCCTCTCGACAGGCGTGCAGAGGCAGGCGGTCCTGCTGCAGGAGACGGAGTGCGGTCAGGTGTACTTCGTTGGAGGGTTGAGGAGGGACGCGGAGGACGGCGAACCTGCGATCCAAGACAAAGAGACGATCGAGGAGGATTCAGGGACTGCCGAAGGGGACTCTCATGGGGATGAGGAAGAGCTGGATGGGCTGACTGGAGGGAGGAGCCCCGTCCGCAACCCTAGACTGGCGATGTATAGAGGGCTGTCGAATGGGTACGAGGCTGCTAGTAGCGTTCTGGATAGCCCAAGTCCCAAGGAAAGGCACCATCGGAGGAACGCTTCGTCGACTTCGACTGCGACGGCGGCGACGGGATCTCGGCACCGTCGCGCACATTCGCGGAAGGCCCCGCCGAGCGACGATGGGGAGACGATTAAGGTTTCGAGGCAAAGCGCAAGGCATGTACATGCGATGCAGCAGCCTCAGGATTCGTCAAATGCGTCGTCGGGGTCCGGTGCTGAAGGGACTTCGGAGGGTCAATGCGATGGTAGTGGCAGGTTAGGGAATGGGGGTCGCTTGGACGTGGGGGCGGGTTTTGGCAATGAAGGGGAGGCCACTTGGATGGGGGATAGAGTTGATTTGGTTGTTGGGAAAGGGAAGATCAATCTGAGGTTTTTCGATGAGTGAGGTTATGGTCTGTAGTTGTTCCAGTCGGACCGGCGCCGTGTTGTCTCCTGTTTCGCTCCTGGACTGTCTTTCTGTGACGAACTCTGCTGTGTTAGTTTCGCTCTTAAGTGAAAAATGAGGTCGAAGTCATGTTTTAACTTCGCCACACATAAAAGTTCGTCATGGGTAGAACGTGGATCCAGGTACTGGGTAACCAAGAATTTAGGCGCTCACAGGAGTTTGGCGTGGGACTGAACGATGGAGATGGAGACTTTTACCACATTTACAACGGCCGACAAAGTCCACGACGTTTCTCTCGGCGATGAGAGGCGCTCATTGATGATTTCAGTTCTCTAAGGAACACTCTGTGGCTCAACTTGCCGCATTATTGGGCGCCTCTGGAGATTGACGGTAAACCCGCAACCACAACTCCGATTCTTTCATTCCCAACTTGGCTTGCGACCAGGGTCTTCTCCCATCGCCGTTGGGTAACGCGAGGCTGCAGGCTATGGGTATACGAGACCGAATTGAAGGAGGATAAAATATACAGGTCTTATGTATAGTCTAAGAGTGAGAAACTGGATGCTGGCATACATGTTTGGGCAGTGGAGCAGACGGTTTGAAGAAATTGTTACGGTGCTGAGTAGTTCCCCGAGAGGCAAGGTAGAAGGACAATTCTAGGCATAAGGGTGTTCTATAACATAGTACCAGCCAGGGGGTGCCTGGACACCAATGATATGCTGAGGCTAGTAGTGTTCGATGAAGCGCATCTGTTGTTCTGTGTGCACAGGAATTGCGAAGACCTTTGGCCGAGACTTCTTTCCCGTAGTTGGGTGGATGGCTCCAATGACTGGGGGCGGGTATTGAGAGGCCCTGGTCACAGTCATTGGAATTTCATCGACGTCGGGGAAAATGAGGAGGTCTTCCCTCCAGAGATTGCGAGGCCTGGTTCCAGAGCGAGTGAGATTTCGTTTAAGCGGAGTCTAGGAGATATCACGAGCTTACATTTTCGGTCGTGGAGAGCGTGTGACAGCTGAAATTGCAAGTGGACGTAGCGAAGAGGGACGAACCACTGGCAGTGGACAGCGATTTAGGTATCTCTGAACGGTTGACAAGGTTCGCGCCCTCGTGCCTCCGTACTGCAATAATCGTCTACTATACGTCAATTGTCAGCGCTTCCTTGGCTCAGTTGGTTAGAGCGTCAGTCTCATAGTCACGTGAGTGGGATTACCCATGCAATCTGAAGGTCGTGAGTTCGACCCTCACAGGGAGCAACATTTTTGGATCTTGAAAATTTATAGGCGCCCGTCTTTCTTCAAAATTTGTTTGCCAGAACAGTATGTATCTATATGCTTGCGCAGGACACCTCAATTCCCAGCCAGACATGTATCCTGTCGCAAATCCGATCATGGTAAGGCCATCTTTGGCACGGCCTGGAGGCTGGGAATAGGCGCCGTTCATCTTCGTCCAATTTACGGCTGTTTAGTGGTTGCTCACAGATGACATGGATCTCTCAGTATCCTTACCTCCAGTGTAATGTACCTTATTCCGTATCCCAGGCCACCTAGATCTGCCCATAGCCTTTCGATACGGGCCGCCGAACAGCGGAGTACGCAAGCTCGAGCTCGCCTTGCAATGGGAGGCACTGGTATTCAGTAGGAATCTGAATCTACATATATGCATGTAAGTACTTCTCACAGCACTCATCGATTGGGATCCCCTCTCGAGCCATGTCGGCGGAGTTGAAGAGCTGGACCCAGGCCATTGACCATGTCATAACGCTATCCAGGTGTTTTTGGATTTAAATATTTCTATGATACACACGGTGGATGATAGTAGCACAACAGAACCAGTGACAGTAGCGAAAGCCCGATGCAGACGATAGAGGATACAGAGCGATGAATGCGGTAGAGTCCAACGAAGAAAGCAGAGAGTGTGGTTTGCGAACAGCGAATGGGGAGAGCGAGCCCGGTGCCCGAGCCGGGTGCCAGCGGAGAATATCACGCTGGGCGAAAATTGTCTAGTGAAGCGAAAGGTGGCTGATGAAGCCAGAGTCGAATGTCGAAGGGTGGAGGGCGAGGAAAGGACTGGTAGGGTTTTGAAGGCGGGATGCGGGAGTAATAATGATAGGGATGGCGCTCGAAGGATTGGGTGGATGGTGCCTATGTGGCCCAATGAGCTGGAAGGGACCTTGGTCTCTTTACGGAGACAGTCTGGTCGAATCTGTTAAGGATGTTTAGTTCAATTTGCCTAATATACGGAGAAAAGCTGCTCACCATATGATAAATTGTAGGATCCAGACGCCAGTTTAGATGCAGGCGTTGATCAGGCGGCAAGCAGGCTCCCGCGCGACGACTGGCTGAGCGGCTTCAGGCTGAGGCTCTGCGACAGGAATGGGCGAGGAAGACACCAATGCAGCGACTGTACATAGAGTGTTAGTTCGCTGAGCAGAACGTGCAAAATCGGGTACGTACAGCAGAGAGCGACAACAGAGACGAGGGTGGCGGAGAAACGCATGTTGGATGTGGTTTGGTTGGTTGGGTGGAAGTGAGAGTGAGTGAGAGGCGAAGTCGGGCTTGGGCTGCGAGAACTAGGTAGCTGGGATGACTGCAAGATGCGAGTTGGAGTTTCCTGCATCTCCCCTGACCGTATATATACAGCATACCCCATGGTTGCGAAATTCCGTCTGGCAGCTGGAAAGAACACAAAGAATGTACCAAAAAGGGGCGTTACGAGATTCGCATTTACTGATCTCTCTCGCAGTCATCGCGTCAGATGTGGCGAAGGCAGCAAGACCGCACTGCTGAAGGAGTTGATGGTGGTAGGAAGGCAAAACGCTTGGAGACCAGATAAACGCCCTTCCTAATCCGGACATCACCTTGTCCCATCGAAGGTCGCACGCGCGCTAAAAGGGACTTCCGTTTTGGGCCATCATCAGCTCATGCTTCGGCCTGCCTCCAAAGAAATGGGTGTTCGAAGTTGGGCGAAATGGCGGCAGCGATAAGGAAGGCAGACTCGATAGATGGAGTGTTGAGCATTCGCCCGAGGATACGGGGTGCACCAGAGAATTGAGGTGCTTCGGTGAGGAGTGGAAGAAATTCGCTCACTTGGACGACTAAGGTATCGCTTGATGCAGTAGTTGCTTTGAGCAGCCGGATGGATAGTCACCTTCCGAGTGGAAGAGTGTGGCATGCAGCTCGCAAGCCCTGGAGCCCACTGGGCCTGTTGGTGCCGGCGTCAATTGGCCGCGGACGTGCCTGAACTGAGCGCCAAAGACGACTAAATGAATTGGTGGATATACGCAATAGCAATAGGACATAGGCATTCCTCAATTGACTAACAAGTTTGTACATACCTTCAGTCAGGTCAGCGCAGGGTCAGTGTGCTGCTACGCTGAGTAAGTGTGTGTGTGTGTGTGTGTGATTATTCAAAGGTAGCTACGCCAATTACTGACAGCCACCCCCAGGACGGCTAATGAGCGGGCCCGACTCAGCCAGGCTGGTAGCTGAACAGGTGAAGCATCTTACGAGAGCGATAATCAGGACGATATGTGCCAGTGTGCGAACATTACTTCTGAAATGTCGTGTGCGTCGTGTCTAACATGGCCCCCAGGTCCAGACGTCGATGTTTCTCGTTCATGGAGAGAAGATATGGTAACAATGCCAGAACGCTGGAGCGTGGCTCTGTAAGGGGCCTGTAATGATACAAATTCTATGATACACGGATAGCGGAATGAGGTATAGGAAGGCGAAGACAATCCTCACAAACTTGGGGGTAATGGTACAATAATGCCTATGAGATAAAAGATGCAGCGATTATGTAGAGTCCCGGTAAGCGAAGACGAGACAAACGGTAATCGAAAAATGAGTGTGGGGGAAGGGCGTTAAGCGCCTGGGTGCAAAATGACGAATCGAAGACTTCTAGATATGTATGCGAAGGAATGAAGGAGAGTGGTGGTTCTTAAGACTGGCAGTTGATCCACTTGGAGAGCGTCAGATCAATTCAGGGAGCGAATATGTGCGTTATGCAGTGTCTGGAATCCTGGTCCATTGGGCCAAGGAGCCGACGGAGCGTATTTCGACCGGCGTGCAGTTGTGCGTGTAGAGTCATATTGAGGGTGGGCTACGATAGCGCACTTCCAGGTCAGACTGGAATCTCGACTGATCCGTGAATGAAGACGCACCTGAGATCCCAATATAATTCTTCCTCCCTCCACCACGCGACAATTCTACACCGTGCTGCATTCATATGCACGCATTGATCAACCGACATCTCCGTGAATCGAGTTCAGGGTTCGGCGGAGTAGGGTGTGGCTCGGCGATAGGGATGGGTGAAGCCGTGACAGAAGTAAGGGCAGCCACTATATTGAAAATTGTATTAGTTCCTTGAATACATTTGACGGATGTGGTAGTGGGACTCACGGCAAACGATAAAGGCAGAGACGAATCGGGATGTGAACTGCATGTTTTCGAAGTGTGTTCTGAGAGTCCGAAGGAATGTGGTGTAGGAGAAGAGGCAGCGACAGAGAAGTACGCTGAGAGGAGGATGAGCACAACGGAAACACACGAAGACGAGTCTGTTGAAGGCACCCCGAACATTGCAGCATTGGGTTATATACCGCCCTAACCTCTGCCCAGCATACCCTTCAAAATACAAGAACCTTGAAAGCATACCGTACAGTAACGCATGGATTACAACCGCGCATGCGCATTGCGAATCAGGTTGTTCATCGCCAAATCCGGGGCACCGGGCTGGAAGTTTGGTGGAGGGGATATGTCCGGCATGCCCTCGGCGGGTCGTGGGAATGATGCTATCACGCACGAAGGCCACAAACGCCGCCATCCTCCGTAACGCCCTGGAATGCCTTGTTCTGCAGCGGGCGGTCCTCACAAAGGACAATCCGTTTTGGTGCAGTGGATCGAGAGGCTTAGGGAGGAGTGAACGCATGATGCAAAGGTATTCTGGGGCCTTATCGCATCATTGACATCGGATTTCTTGGGAGTGAGTTCCGGATTGGAGTCGCTGGAGCAATGCGAGGTGTAGTTCTGTCCTAATCATGCCATGCGCCGGAGAGTATGTTCGCGCTTTCCGACTGTGTTACAGTAGAACCTCCCTTAAGTCATACCCTGAAAAGTCATAACCGCCAAGAAGTCATAGCCTCGGCAGTCCACCGAATCTCTTGCCCCCGCCAAAACAAAATGACCCCTGAAAAGTCATAACCCCCAGAAAGTCATAGCCTGAGGTGGGCACCGAGGGGTATGACTTATGGGAGGTTCTACTGTATTCAATTCAGCTTAACACATAATTAACGGACATAGAGAAAGACGTTGCGCACCATACATTCCCATCGGAGAAAGCGGGCTGTCATTCACTTGTCCGTCATCACCGTTACTTGAAGCTGTCGGACAGGGCGAAAGCTCGTGTAAGCACCTAGGCCTGGGCTATCACATAAGGTGGTCACTCCAAAAGGCAGTCCGTTGAACAGTCGGAGGCTTCACATGAGGGTGGATTATAATCTCCGGATATGACATGAAAACTATCAGAAGGGGTCAGGACGGAGCCGTTGAGTGCGCCATTCGGCGACAAGGATACTGAGGATTGTGACGGCTGAATAGAAACCTTGAGCCCGACGGAGCCCGACTCTTCTCCTGCTCCCAGCTTGCACCTGGCAGGAGTCAGGCCGGTATTTTCGTACGACAAAGGTCCAGACGGATGGGTGTAGTTATTTCCAGACACCAAGAGCGGCGATTGCGAACAAGCAAGCTGAGAGTGATAACTGGGGCACAAGGAAGGTGCCGGTAAGCCTCCAGCTGCTTTTAGATGATGTCGTACCCTGCACTTTTCAGCAAAGCGTCGTCGGGCGGACGGTTCTCTTCCAAGGTCGCCACCAGCCGCCAGATCGATGTTATGTTCGTTCTCGGAGAGGGACCCAGCACTCCTATGGAAGAAGACCATCGCAGGGGAGGCGAGTACCGGCGTCAAGAGGGATTGCCGGTGAGTAGGTAAACCGCGACTCTAGATCAACTATTGGCTGGGATCGACCAGTCTTTCAGATTCGAAGACAGTCTCGACAGCTCGAACAGCACAACGTCCAGGGAGAGATGAGCGTACGGAATGTATCCAGGTGGACTGGAACGCAATTTCGGCAAGAAACTTGGTCGTTGCTCGTCAGTCGAAGTTCAGAGTTGTCGGCGTGTTGCAAATTCCCTTGGGTTCTTTGGGCGCTGTTTCTTTGGGAGAGGATCCGGAATGCCACTGAGTGTACACGCACGAGACTTGGAACCTGCGTCTTCATGATCAGCCAGCGATATTATCGTTCGTGCCTTGCTGCTCGAGTCAAAGCCCTTGGATGACCCTTCCTCCGTCTATCATGGGTCGGATGAAGTGCCACCCGGTGGATATCATAACGGCGGGGCTCACGAAGATTTTCAGTCACCGAGATACACTTATTGCCAAGGTTGACAGTGACATTCATCCGAAGAGTTAGAGATAGGTCGCCAGCTTGGAGTTAAAGGCAGCGTTTCATCGGGTCAAGACCCTTAGATGCCAGAGTTGCTGAAGAGGATTGGCGTAGGGCAGAAAGGGTCTTCCAGAGCCACTGAGGATTCCAATCACTAGATCTCGGCGTTCTTTCGTCCTCAGCATTGTCGCTCGTTGGTCGCTCGAGGTCGATGAGCCCACGACTTCATCGGACTGGTGCAAGGACTCGCCATCGAGGGGAAACGATTCACTTCTTCAGAAATCTTGCTCCATAGAGGTAAGAATGAGTTTCCAGGAAGCTGAACTTTCAAGAGCTAAAGAACTAGTGTCCGAGTCCGAAGGTGATGAGAGTCCAGGAAGAGCGTGGAAGTTTGGCAGGTGCTTGCTGGTGCTTGTTACAGCAGCTGCTTACTAAGCCACCTGCTCATTGTGCTCAACGGCGACGACGGCGACGACGATCTCCTCAACCGACAGGCCTGACGACGGAGACGACGACCGAAAAGGCTCAAAAGCGACCCTCACCCCTTGCTCTACCCTACGCCGTCGAGGCCAGACATATTCTTATCATCAAAACCAGCGTTTTCGGAGTGGACCATCCACACGACCTCGAATCCAGCCTCCAACCCTCCTAGTCTGAGCAGGGATATCTAATCTTCGGACGCAGGTGCGTCTCTGTATTCAATCTAACAAGCTCATGAGCCTGAATACTGCGAATTCAAGCCCCGGAGCACCGTCGGCACTCTCCAACCGCTTGGCTTATATCCCGCACGGATAGGTGTATAAGTCTCAGACCCATGGCGACCGAAGGAACGACACCCCAGATCCCACCGCCGGACGACATGGAAGCCAACACAGTAACTTCAAAGCCAGAGCTGCTCGAGCCAGCTCCGAAACTAGACGAAGGTACCGCGACCACCAAACCGGGGGAGGCGAAGGAGGATGGCACTGCAACAGCACCGACATTGCCCTCTAACGAGAAGTCAGCCCCCGAATCGACTTCCACACCGCAGCCCCAGCTTCATCTCGAAGTACCAGTCCCACAGACGCACCAGACGTACATCACCTTCCTCTTTCTCAGTGGTCGGAGGCGGGTGATGAACTTTGACCCCGATACGACGATTGGGCGTGTAAAGGAGCTCGTCTGGACGGCGTGGTCCACCCCTGCCGCGACCTCTCCTACGGACGGAACACCCTCAGCGGCTCAGGAGGTGGAGGAGAAACCCCCGGCTCCGTCGTATCTCCGTGTTCTGTATCTCGGACGGATGCTGCAGGACGATGATACACTCCGAGGTGAGACTTCCTGTTCAGCTGTCTGAGGTTGTGTTCGCTGACGTTTTTTCAAGGCCTCAAGCTCCCTACACATTTACCGACGTCTCCTGCGTCGCCAACATCTCCGGGAGGATCAGCTCAGCCTGTCTCAACGATCATGCACCTCTCGATCCGCCCTTTCCCGCCTCCAGGAGATGTCGATTCAGGGAAGAAGGGGCGAGGATTCGGACGAGGTGCGTACTTCTTACATTCTGTGTAACGCAACGCTGAACACCCAATAGTTGGGACTGCTACAGGCACGGCTGACGCTGGCGACAACGCCAATACGGGCTGTTGTGGATGCGTCATATGCTAGACGAGGCCACGAGCTCAGTCCGTAGCCGCTCCCAGCGATTCGAAACATGTGCTATATTTGACAACCGCAAATTGGGTCCGGGTCTTCTCTGCTCTCTGGCCCTCCTCTTGGAATTCTTCGTCGAAAGTGAACGAGAGTTCCACTTTGACAGGCCGCAGTTTTAACATGGTCTGGTCTTTTGCTTGCGCCCCTACACCTTCCGCATTCTTCGAGACATCTTCGGGCTTCGCCTATCACGAGGAGTCTCCTCACCGTTCGTCTTCGCTGAAAGCCCTGACTTCTTGGAAGATACGATACCATACTCCCCCCTTTCTTCCACTCCGCTCACCATCTCTTTATGGCTCCATATTTCATTTAACAGCCTTTGCTTGCTCGCCTATTCACTCTTCCGTCATCCTCCACACCTCCCCTATCTAGGACAATCTGTCACATCCTCCATTGGAACATTCACCCATTCATACATTCATTCATCTTCATCCCACTACCAGACCTTCTAACGATATGTCACGAACGGTTTCATCTATCTCAATACTCGTATCTTATTGCTATGTCTCGTTAATTTTATCATTGCTTGTATGTATGGATACCCTTTCCCACTATCCCGACCTTCTAGATCAATCGCTTGGACATCCAGAACTTGCCTGTGGATAAGGTCCAGTCCGTCTCCGCTCCCTCCACATCCTCCTTTTATTACTCCTGCTCCGAGACAACTTGTCTCAGCACCTTCCTCCAGCTGCTGGTGCGAGTTTCTTCGGCCTTCGCGTCTCGGACAACCCCTTTGATGCCCACTATCCTTTTGGGTCTCGCGACACCATCGCTCTTTGATACAAAGCTCAGCCGAGCATGCTCTGGAAGAGCGCCTTGTCTGCATCGACAACAGCTCACGGCGAGGGATTGTCTGGTGCGTATGCCGTCTCGCTCAGCCATGACGCCATGTGGGCGCCTAATTGTGGAGGGGGGGGAATTCTGAGTTCGCTTACTATTTAACTACAGTTCGCGATGGTAACGGGACTAGTAAGCGCAATCGCGCGTACTCCTTAGGAGGGTATAGACATGGACTCCAGGAACCTTCGGTGTTTATCGAGCTCGACCGGCTTCCTGGACACAGTGTGGCGAAACAGCGGAGTCGGAAGTCCGAATCCGGGATTTCCCTCCATCGTGTGTGTGTGTGTGCAATCTTCCAAGTTCAGTCCGTAACCACCACACCCTCAACCACGCCTCTCGATCCACTCAGATGACGGAAATACCAGGAAAGAAGAAATCCAAAGTTAAAGGGGGTTTGATGAAGCGTATCAAGGATACCTTCCGGAAGGGCAGTGGGTCTAAGACGCCGAGGTCGGAGAGCCCCAGCCTTGCGACGAATGCTGAAGGATTCAAGCTGGGGGGTCCAAGTATCCAGAGTCACCATGAACCTGGCGCAGGACCGGCTTTTCTCGATGGGCGCTCGAATCAGGAGTCTCTAGAAGTGCCTCTCAACCCCCAATTGGCCTGCGATGAACCTAGAGGAGAGGCCAAGCGACCTCTGATCAAGGATTCCCGCGACGACACCGAGCCCGAAGGTGTTTCTTCGGCTCTCAGTCCCGAGGCCGACATTTCTGTTCCATCAGAGGGCATTGGGAGCAAGATCTATGGGTCGGTGAAGACTACGTTGCGATTGGTGGTCGAAATGGGCGACGTCTTTCCGCCGGTGAAGAGTACTGCTGCAGGGCTGCTCTTTATCTTTGATCTTATCGATGTGAGTCCTCCGACCAATTAACCTCGAAAGACTTTCCCTAACATGAACGCCAGGCATATGGAGAGAACCACGAAGAGTTCAACAAGCTTCTTGAGAGGGTCAAGGTCCTATCAGCGATCCTTACATCATGTCCGAAGAATGTCCCGGAGGAGGTGCTCGATCGATTTCGTGGTCTCTCACTGTAAGAGCATAATCTAAAAGCGTTCGACTCGTTTTTCTAATTAACTTCCGGCTTTAGCACGCTGCACGAGAAGGAATTGTTGTTGAAACAGAAGCTCGAGAATAGGTCGAAGGTTGAAAGAGTGATCCTGTCTACTCAGGACAAGGAAGAGGTTATCAAGCTCACCCAGGAGATCAAGATGATCATTGAGATCGCGGTGGTAGGATCCTCAACACTGTGGTCATCTCCGATACTGATATTTCTCTAGTTCACGTCGGTTACCCAAAACGAAGTTCGGACGATCCAAGCCGTCAGTGACATTAAATGGTTGAAACATCACGTCACGAGTACGTTGTTTATCCTGCTGTCGTGCTCCTCATGCGCTAACTCTAAGCTCCTAAAGTCATCGAGCAAGCATCCGGCGGGCTGCGCAATATGGAGAAAGACATTGAGTTCTTACGGAAATCGGGTGAGTGCTGATTTTGAGTTTACTTGTGTCTTGCTGATGGAATGTAAACAGAGCTTCTGAGGAAACTTGGCGAAGTGGAAGGGGCCGAATACGATAACCAGAAACGCGGTGGCGGTTGCACCCCTGGCACCAGGATCTCCCTCCTGGCTACCCTTCTCATCTGGGCTATGGACCGAGACTCTGCCCATCTCTTTTGGCTTAGCGGACCGGCCGGGACTGGAAAAACGGCGGTCTCCAAGACCTTCTGCGCTCAGCTTGCGCAGCGAGGTACATATGGGGCCAGTTTCCTATGCTCAGTCCAAGAAAAAGACCTGCATGACGTATATCTTATCATCCCAACTGTGGCGAAGATTCTGGCCGAGGAGCGACCCGACTTCGGCAGAGCGCTGGAGCAGGTTCTCCTGAACGACCGAAGCTGCAGGAGTCCGAAGACGATGTCGTTGGACGACCAGTACTCGAAGCTTATCCTTGAGCCCGCATCAAAGGTGTTCACTCCCGATGATCTTCTCGTGGTCTGCATAGACGCTCTCGATGAATGCAAGGACAAGGGTGCCATTGGGAAGCTTCTCCATGCGTTGTCGCGTAAGCCGAACGTTCCCCTCAAGTTTTTCCTCACCAGCAGGCCAGAAATTGCGCTGAGAACGTCACTCCAGTCGTCTGGCAGGCAACTGCGCCTCTACGATATTGAGGAGCACGTTGTCAAGGCCGACGTTATGCTCTTTCTCACTGAGCAGTTCCGAGCCGTGCCTGCGATATACGAAGCTCACAAAGATACCTGGCCCCCTCCTGAGATCGAAGCAATTGCAGACTTCTCGGGGAAGCTCTTCATCGTCGCCTTCACCGCTTTCAAGTACATCACCGCTCCAAACGGTGTCTGCCTCGAGAGGTTCAAACACTTCGTTCAGCGCTCGCCCGATCTTGGGTCGAGTCCTGTCAACACCCTCTATGACGGAATCATGACAGAGGCATTTCAGGATCTCCACAGGGACGAGCAGGGCTTGCTGCGCTCGTGCCTATCACTCCTTGTCTCAGCGCAGAAGCCGCTTTCACCATACGACTACGGCAAATTGCTCAATACAGACACCTGTCTTGTTCGGGAGGCGTTCAAGGCACTCCACTCCGTCGTCCAGGTCCCGGATGAAGGCGTCGACGGTGGCAGCATCTCGATCTACCACGCTTCCTTCGTTGACTATGTCACATCGCCTACACAACGCAAACAAAAGTGGACCATGGAGAAGGCTGTGGCTCACGCGGCGACAGGCGATGCCTGCTTCCGCATCATGAACTCAATGCTCTGCTTTGGTATTTCGGGCGCCCAGACATCGTACCTGAGCAACGACGAGCAGCCTACTCCTCTAAAACTTGAGTCTGAGTTGACGTACGCCTGCACCACCTGGGGCGACCACGCCATATATGCTGGGCTCGAGTCCGAGACGTGGAAGCAGAAGGTCGTGGCTTTTCTGAGAGGGGAGAAGGTTTGGTACTGGCTGGAGGCCTTGAGCGCGGTGAAGGCTGTGAATTATGGATATACCGTACTCTGGAAGATATCCAAGGCAGGTCTTCATATCTACGTATGACGACAGTTAGTAGATTGACATTCAATATAGGAAGCGACCTCAACCGAACTCCAAACCCTGTCAAACGACCTCGGAGACCTTGTACACGCCTATGAGACACCTATCGCTCACAGCGCTCCGCATCTGTACCTCTCTGCGATTCCATTCTTCCATGCGCTTGGTGCGGCTCCCCATATATCAATTCTCAGCTTGGAATCTGTTCCTATTGTGCACCATCTTCCTGGTACGGGGCGCGAGATGGTCAGCATCAACCTTGAGACTTACACAGGGTGCGACTGTCTGGTGTTTTCTCCTGATGGCAAGTATATTGCAGCTGCTATCAATGGCAATGGTCCAGGGACCTACAGTGTCATAGTCTACACACGAGGAGGACACCGTGCCCCAGAAATCCCCGCTATGATGCATCCTGACCATGTTCGGTCCATCGCATACTCCCCCAACGGGCGCTGCATTGCCTCTGCTTCAGAGGACGGGGCCGTCAGAATCTGGGATGCCCAGACAGGGACGCCTGCCTGCGAGCCCTTACGGGACCATACCGGTACAGTCTATGTGGTGGCCTACTCGCCCGACGGCAGGTATATTGCCTCAGGTTCCGCCGACAATACCGTACGGCTCTGGGATGCCCAAACAGGGATGCCTGTGCTTCAACCTTTCATGAGTTCAAATACCATTGGCTCAGTTGCTTACTCTCCTGATGGGCAAGATGTAGTTTCAGGGTCAGCAGACAACACCCTTCGAATATGGGATCTTCAGACAGGGCGGGCTGCATTTGGGCCAATTACGGGACATACTGGCATAGTCAGTTCAGTGGCATACTCTCCCGACGGAAAGCACATCGTATCTGGCTCATACGACTCGACCGTTCGAATTTGGGATGCATGTACTGGGCAGGCGACTGTAGGGCCTATGACGGGCCACACGGACAACGTCCGCTCAGTGGCATTCTCCCCTGATGGAAGGTTTGTGGTGTCATGCTCGAACGACAAGACGGTCCAGATTTGGGATGCGCGAACGGGGAAAGCTGCGTCGGAGCGCCTTAAAGGCCACGTTGCTGCAGTCATATCTGTCGCCTACTCTCCCGACGGAAAGTGCATTGCGACAGGTGCTCTCGACAATACCATTCGATTTTGGGACGCTCAGATGCACCGACCTGCCTCTAATTCCGCAGCAGGTCACAGTGCCACAATTTGGGGTATTGCCTACTCTCCCAATGGAAAGTTTCTCGCATCCGGCTCACACGATGGCACTGTTCAAGTCTGGGATGCCCAAACCGGGGACCTCTCTTTCCCGCCAATCCGGATGGACAACAACATGCCTGTCAACTCGATAGCCTACTCCCCTGACGGGGAATACCTTGCCTGTAGTTTGGATGACGGGGACGTTTGCCTTTGGCACACTCAAACGGGCAAACCTGCATCCGATGCCATGTCAGGACATACAAAGGTTGTCTGGTCCGTGGCATTCTCCCCCGATGGAAGCACCATAGTGTCAGGCTCGGGGGACAAGACCGCTCGGCTTTGGGATGCCCGAACAGGAGAACCCCGAGGCGAGCCACTGAGTGGGCATACAGACGAGGTCAACGCAGTCGCATGGTCTCCCGATGGGAAATCCCTGGTGTCAGGTGCAGACGACAAGACCGTGCGAGTTTGGGACCTCACTGGCGCTCAGCGTGTCTTTGACCCCATGGCGGGGCACACTGCCATCGTTTGGTCGGTGGCCTACTCTCCAGATGGCCGGCATATAGTCTCGGGCTCCGATGACAAGACTATTCGCTTGTGGGACGCCAAGACGAGGCAGCCCATTGGCAAGCCGATTACTGGCCACACAGAGGGGGTTAATACCGTAGTCTACTCACACGACGGAAACTGCATTGCTTCGGGGTCAGACGACTGTACCATTCGGCTTTGGGACGCCCAAACAGGGGAGCCGCTCTCTTCTCCAATCATCGGCCATGGTTCATCGGTGACGTCAGTGGCATTCTCTCCGACCGATGGTCGAATTGCCTCGGGGTCCGTGGACAGCACTCTACGGATCTGGAAGCTGCCCCAGGAGAACCCGACGCAGATGCCGCGCATACCCCCGACCCTGCATGGTATGTACAACATTTTTTCAAGCCCTGCATTTCGCTGAACTATTCGACAGTGCCGGTCTATCTGCACGACTATCCTCACGGTGTTTATACCATTGGAAGCGACGGATGGATTCGAAATTCAGCAGGCCATCTCCTGCTTTGGGTCCCATATACTCATCGCACCGGCCTTTATTCGAGTGCCAGCCTTGAGCGCATCATCGGAAATATTGCCACCACGAAAGTGGAACTCACCAAGGCTGTCGCACATGGGGAGAATTGGCTCAAGTAAGTCCCTCACCCACATATCCCGCTCGCAACTCTGACAGCTTTTTTTATCATCACAGGTGCAGAGATACTCCGTCACGCGGGGAAGCCCACTACGGGCCGTGGCCCGTCTGATATCCAAACACCTCGATTTGCTATACCTTTCCCTTGAACCAGCCTTATATTCCTCATCTTACAGCCGCACCCAAGCCGCACCACATGTTGTATCCCTACAGCCCTTTTGTGTCCCTTCTCCATTCCACATTTTTGACCCACCATGTATCCCCCAAGTATCTGTGCCACCTTACCTCGTCTCCTACGTTATTACCTTTCTCCGTTCGTTCTCAAGCAACCTTATTTTACTTCCATTTTCAGTGTTCACGAGCCCAACATTCTTCATTCGCAGTCGTAGTTATGTGCCATCCCCACCGAAATCTACTCGTTTCTTAAGCGTTGCTTTAGCCTCGTACCCGCCCTCTCCCTTCTACCTAGTCCCTTACACGTACCGTGCTCCTTCACTTCAAATATTTCACATACCCATTGACACTAACACTCGCTCATCCTATCCTTCCTCATACCCAGGGCCCTCTGTTTCCACTCCACCCTTCTCCACATAGTCCATTATTTCTAATATTCCTCCGGCTTATCCGACTCAAAGTCTCTACTAGATGCGATGCGTTCTGCGTGACAAGGTGAGCCCGCGCAAAACAAGCGCCCGCGCTTGATTAGGCGTTCGGAGCGAGGTTGAAATATAATAATTCCGATGCGGCTTGGTCTCGACTTTATCCATCGCCGTCTCTCAGCTCTCGGTATGACTGGTGTGTGCAACTGAGGATAGGATGGGCGGCGGACACCCCACGCGGACCAATGCACTAATTGTGCGGGCAATAATTTGCAGCTTCTTCTGTCTAACGACGGATCGACGGTCTCTCCTACCGCAGTGAGGTGTATCACCGTGTGTGAGCTCGATAAAAAAATGCTATCTGCATGTCTAGAAGTGCCCCCTATGACCCGCCGAACGAACTGAGACAACTCGCAGGAGACAAGTACTGAGCGCTTGAATAAGCGCCCGCCGGCGTGCTTCTGAAATTGGTCTATAAAGGGATTTATTTAGGCGACGAGATTCATACACAAATCTACGTTACACTAAATCGGATATTCCAAGCATGTATCCCGTTATAATTATTTCTCGAAAGCGGTAGTATACCTGGTATGTGAAGTACCTAGGTGGCCAGGCCCGATACATACGTGAAACATGTATGCCATGGGGTGCTAACTTCGCGTCAATCTGTCCACTAAACGCAGGCTCGGTATCCAATATCTCTCGGGCGATGGGAACCACACCTACGCCATACTCGGCGCTCTGCTTTCTCCCTTTTCACCTAATCGAGACCCTCTGCTATTAGTCATCTCCGGGCCTGACCACGAAGCAGTCTATTGGTCAGAGGACGGCTGAGAATACGGAGCTTGCAAGAGGTTGCCACCGACGTACCGGTGACTCATGCAAGTCGATCATCGGCTGTGGTCGTTTCGGCGTTCACCTCAGGCTCGCACTGTCCGCTCCAATTTTTTTCGCTGGCTCAACCTGTCGCTTCGGATATCGTTCTCCAATTAGTTTCGAGATGTTGCGCTTGTGTCGTCGCCGCAACTACCAACTGGACGAGAATGCGATATATCAGGCATGATGCCGAAGAAATGTCGGCGAGGTACCTGTCCATTAAGCTGGCAACCCGAAGCCCCTCGGTCAAAGGTCAGTTCCAGTACGTCGAAATCAGACATCTCCGACGATACACGCCTTGGTTAGAACCTTTGCCCCGATTCGTTCCTATGCATTTGGACTGTGTATGCGAGTGCAGGCCGCGGCGTAACTGAATGGATAGATGGCACTCAAATGGCGGATACTCGCCGAATCGCGTGCTATGGGGTATCCCAGGCTGAAGGTCTTGAGTCTGGTGTGCTGGTATTGTCCATGATAGACTATGATAGAGGTTTTGATGTGTTATGGACTAGGAGGGTTGGTTTGGGACTCCGAGATTCGCGTGAGATTCAGTCGTGCATGGTCGGACAGGAAGGCAAGATACACTGAGACAAGTCGACGGGGAGCCGAAGGACACGCGGGAGTCTTGGTGGTAGTGGGCGAGGGGGAGTGAGAGGGAGACGAACGCACCGAGGGGCCTTCAAGCAGGCTCCGGTAAGTCCATAATGATATCCCACTTCAACACCAATACTCCAGCTACCCACAGTCTCCGAAACTGTGGAATTCAAGGCGTGGTGAGTGCCAAGCCTGGGTGCGCGACGTTTTCCCTCCATGCTCGAGATTGTGTTGCTTTGTCAGGTCGGTTGGAAGCTGGGCGGTGTCTTCTTCGCGGTATGCTATGCTTCTGATGAGTACCATGACGGGAGATAATATACTAAGGTTTGAATCGACCACGTTGATAATTGAATGTCATGGGCGCTTATTTCAGGGCTTGACAGATCCCCAACGTTGTGGGCATGAACTCGGTCTACACACACATCGGAGGCTCAAAGTAGTTCGAGTGGCATTTAGATGAGGCGTACTTACTATGAAGGGCAGAGACTCAGATGCCGTGGTGGACACTATGTCAAGACAGGACGAGTCAAGACTTATCTAGTAGGAACTCGCACAACCACAGCATCTTCTACGCCCCACCTTCAATTGAGCTGTTGCATCGAAGAATGCTAGACGTCGCCGATACTTGTGCTGAGACGTGCCCGGGGTGTATGAGGATGCAGAGAGACGTTCGAGGTCATCGCTTGAGAAGCTGTACAGGGTCGTCGAGTTGCTCTGGGAATCGCTGTTCGTCCTATTGGCTGCCCGTTTCGACGCGAGTATCCCCAGCTCGTTCTTCCGCTCGTCTTGTCTATTCTCGTTGTGACTCCGATTCTTGGCTCGGGTCTTATTCTTGAGATGGCGATGAAGGGCAGCGGTAAGTTGGAGCCGCCTACACGTGTCCTACTGGTGAAACCGACTGTTCTTTCGGAGGACGATCGTCAATTCTCGAGAACGCGGTATGAGTAACGTTTCGAGGCTATGGATCGAGATGAAGGATGAGACCCTAGACTGATCTGAAGACGCATAGTGGCATCGAGTTACTTGGCTGAGATGTCCAGGGAGTCGAGAGGTCTGAGTCAGGAAAGCTACCGAAACCCGATTCCTCGAAGGATGCGTACGCGTTTCGATCCGCGTGGTGGTGTTGAGATTCTGGAACCGATGGCGCAGAACGAGGCAGAACGTCGCGCCGTGAGTCGACATCATAGCCAAGATGGACCAAAGATAGACGACACCGAATGGAGTCACACTTTTAGAATACTTCAGATCAAGATTGAGGCTTGTAACGGCATCTGCAGTCCTGGAGAGCCCAAGGTAACCCCAGTATACCACCCCGAATGCAAGAAGATCAGTTCTGGGCAAAGGGAGGTGAACCGCGCCGCAACCAACGCGTGCACGGCGCGAGAGATGGCCCGGTCAGTGACGATAGCGGGCAACGGAGGCGAAGACTCGCAGAAATTATATCTGGGGGCAGGGAGGGTGCACACGAAGGAATGAGTACGAACGAGCCCGGTGAGGGATTTGAGACCGGCGCAGCACTCCCAGTGGACCCAGTTTTCCCATTCACAGAGCACCGAAACGCACCCGCGACCTCCCTGCACGAGATCGAGGTTCTTCTTCTACTGGCGTCGAAAGAAAGCGGGGGCCAGCAGCCAGAGGGAATCGTCCTTGCTGGTGTACATTCCCCCGCGTCGTCGAACTTGGCGCACACTGCGAGAAGCTTGTGTAGTCGTGGAGGGACGACAGATCTCGGCATGAGGCCCGATTACGCGTCGAAGGGATACCGATGCTTCTTGCGAGTGGGTTTTGCTGCTTTCAGGTGCATCGAGGATGCGACGGCAGCGACGTCGACTGCTCAGGGTGTTGGTCGAGAGGAAAGCCCGCGCCCCCGCCAGGCTCGAAAAAGGGCTTGGTTCCCACGCCCAATCAGGTCGGCGTCAGTCGCGGCGCAGGCTCTCTCTTCCGTTCTACTCACCCCAGAGCCAGTCGTCCCCTCCGAAACCCGCCCTTTCCCTAGCCTTCTGCTACCGATATGCGGTCAATTACGCCAGCGACGTATCAACGATTCAACCGATTCAACGACCGACTGAGCCTCGTTCCTCGCCCATCTTCCACGGTTGTCACCTCGAATACAATCCGCATTCGGAAAGCGAGGGAGTGGCCGGCCTGAATGAGTGTCTGCTGAGAGGTAACTAGAGCTATCTGTCGTCCTTCTTGACTGGATAGCATTAACTGACAAACTCGCTTCAAGGCTTATTCCTGCCTATTTCGCTCTGCCCACCAACCGTTGGATTCGGGACCTACTTTCCGGCGGCTACACGCACTGTAGGATGGTGGCTATAGTTCAAGAAGCGCCAGGTCTTTGCCGCCTACGCGTTTGGGACGGTTTCAGTCCAACAGAACGAAGACCCCGCGGCGGGAATGAGAGGTCAGTCATCGTCGATTGCATGCGTGTACGCCGGCGGCTCACCTACCTGCTGGACCAGCTCATATACATCTTGACTCGTTTCAAATTGGGACACAGGTCGGATGGGCGACGACTAGAGTATAATAATGGAAAATGTGAGTTAAGCAATCGCCTATGCAAACGCGAAAAATGTGTGTGCTAACTCGACGATTCAAGTTGGATTCAAGTTTCTTTCCGAGAAATTCAGTCAGGACACGCCAGCCACACCACTACCTGACTTACTCGCCGTTCTGCCGTACCAACCATCGCTCCCAATTCAATCCGTCGTTATATTTGAAGAATTGCTCACTCGCTCGAACTACGACCCCGCCTAGCGTCCACTCGCTCTCCTTCTCCTATCAACACCCCATCCCTCCGCCTCAATCACCGGGGAACTCTGAGGACCGTCGAGTACAAACGCAGGACGAACCCACCCATTCGAACTCGCAGCCCAACTACTCGACGGCCGCCTGGACGAATACGGCGGAGTTACCTTAGAAGAATCACACACACACACACACACACACGGCCCATTTTGGAGGAGGCATGGGGGCTATTTACGAACATCGAGTCACAGGGCATTGAGGGACTTGCGCGAGAGCAACTCAACGTCGTCGAAGGCATGTAGCTCCGAGAGCGATGGCACGGAAACCATGATTCGTCACGGACGCTGTCGACCTCACGCCACGATCTTCATACCCGGCCACGATCGTCAGAGTTCACTGTCCGATAACAGAACACGGAGCGGTTCAAGCAGAGGGTCGCTGTTGGGGACGAAATTGGAGGCGGAGGCAATGGGACGCGAGGTGAGTGAGCTTACGATGGGCATTGCCTGGATGATTTACTTACCTCTCGCAGGGCCTTTCGCTCATCGCTTCTCACACGGAGTTTCGCCGTTGCCGCCAAAGTCCTGCGGCTCACCTCGTGCCCGGATAGTCGAACCCTACCAAGAGTTCGAGACGACGGCCTTACCTCGACAACCTCCATCTCATCAACCGACCGGCGAGAGTGTATAGGGCGGTGTGAACCTCGCTGGGACTGGGATTCCTTCGGCCGTTTCTTGATGAGTGACGGTTGACAGTGCTCTCGGTTCGCCCGAACACCCCCACACCTCGGCGCTGCTACTGTCGCCGTCGTCGGTGGCCTGCGAATGACGACGAGGTTTAAGAACGATGATATTGTTGGGCGAGGGTGATGGGGACCGAGGGTTAGTCGAAGCGAGCGAGCCTGTGGCCTGAGAATCACCGTTCCCGCAGACCACCAGCCTATCGCCTCTCGCGCGCAGCTTCTGTGTCCAGGGATCTGGAGCGCAACACTTCGGGCGAATTTCTTGGTCACTGATTGCATATCGACCGACTACAACTTCGGTGTCCTCGCTAGACGGTAGACCCTCCTTCTCCTCGCTTCTGCCGGTCGCTGAAAGCTTTGTGGACGCTGGGTGACAGTGACTTCACCTGCTCAGCGCTCGGCGATCATCATTCGTTCGGACACAGTCGAGGCTGCTGGCTTTGGTGGAAGCTGACCTTGCCAGCATCTCCTGCTCATCTCACCTCCGTGTAAATCTGCGCCGATGGCTGCTGACGATCCCATGCCGGTTGAGCGCACGCGAGGTACCATACCAGTAGCGCCTCTTGGATAAGGGGTGTCGGAATTTCGGGGGGTTGGAATGTCTGGTTAAACACGTACGGGGTAGAATCAGTCGAGACTCATACAGCTACTCTTGCGGCCTATCGACACGTCATTGCAAAAGGGATTTCTTCTGTACATTTGTGCATCTTCTGTACTTTTGATGATTAACTGGCTTACGATCAAATAAAGAGCCGTTCTTTCGGGGCCAAGGTTCGAATTTTACGCAAGCAATCCGCCAGTGGATCAAGCTTCGTGGGCGCTTATTTGCTCAGTACCTGTATAGTAGATCTTTGAAGTTTGAATCTATGTAGAGAGGTGTGTGCGTCCACTTATCATCCCTCAATCCAAGTTTGTAAGCTGCTCTGGGCTCCAGAAAATGTGCGATGAGGATGAGCACAGCTGATAGGGCGTTTGAGGCTAAGCTGCGAGGGCGGGAGGCGGAGTTTCAATCCGAGGTTGACCTCTTACCATCACCTCCCCATCGTCTGCGCGAATTCCCCTTGCCTATTCCTGGGCGGTCTGCCCCCATACCACCTTGACGAAGCATCCAACAATGGATTCGCGCTCAGGATCACCTAAGCCTCGAAAACGAGACCGAGTTATGCATGCGCTCGGCCTCGATCGATTCAGACGCTCGGCCTCCCCGTCGCCTCGTGGTTCCACAAGTAAAACCCGCAAGAAGCTATTTGAGGGGGTGAAGACAGCGCTGGAGACTGTGGTTACCGTGGCAGATGTGTTTCCGCCGTTGAAGAGTACGGCTGCTGGATTGCTGGTCCTTTTGAAGGCAATCGATGTGAGTCTTCGGGGGACTGCTTCAACGATAATGACTTCTAATGTATCGATAGGACTACGGGGAGAATCGGAAAGAGTTTACACGTCTTTCTGAAAGACTGAAGGTTCTGTCGGAGATTATGGTGGCTTTCCCGTCCGAGTTTCCGGAGGAAGTGGGGGATCGCTTCCGTGGGCTTGCAAGGTGAGCATCGGATTGGGCTCACATATCCCTGTGTTCTACTCTAACTATGTGTATTTATAGCATCGTGGAAGAAAGTCAGAAGGTACTTGAAGAGAGGCTCGACCCGAAGAGGTCGAAGATAGAGCGCTTCATCTTGTCTCCTCGGGACAAGGAGGAGGTCCTGAAAATCACCCAAGAGATCAGTTTTGCGATCGAGATTGCGATGGTGTGTGCTTCACGTATGTTCACCTCTTCCTTTCGCTTACGTCCGCCAGTTTCGATCCACAATCCAGAATGAGTTCTGTACCTTGCAAGTCGTTGAAGGAGTCGGTTGGTTGAAAGCACGAATTAATGGTAGGCATTCATCACCGGATGTGGGTATAGGACTTGCCTGACTTCCTCTAGTGATTGAGGACTTTTCTGGGACAATTCGCACCATTAAGAAGGACGTCAAGTTTCTGCGCCGATCAGGTAGGTTATCTACGCTCCAGATCTACCTTTGTTTCACTGACCGCCCGCTTCAGAGCTGTTCAAGAAGCTCGGAGAGGTGGCAGGGGCGGAATACTCGAACCCCGAACGCGGGACTGGCTGCACTCCTGGATCCCGACTCGCCCTTCTAGCCAGGCTTCTCGTTTGGGCGACGGACCCAAGTTCGCCTCACGTTTTCTGGCTCAGTGGGCCGGCTGGGACGGGGAAGACGGCGGTGTCGAAGACGTTCTGCACCCAGCTACATGAACGACGACTACTCGGGGGCAGCTACTTCTGTACTCTTAAAGAGCGGGACTTGCAGGACGTCTATCTGATAATCCCTACCCTTGCACGGATCTTGGCCGAAACACGACCTGACTTTGGATCCGCCCTCCAAGATGTTCTAGAGAGCGACGAGGATTGTCGAACCCCGACCAAGATGGCACTTGATAGGCAATACACTAAGCTTATCCACGAACCTGCGGAGAAGGTCTTTAAATCTGGAGACCTCCTTGTCATCTGCATTGACGCCCTGGACGAATGTAGGAACACCGATGCTATCGCGCAACTCCTCACCGTACTCTTGAGAACGACGACTAGATGCGTGAAGTTTATGCTCACCAGTAGGCCGGAGATGGCTCTCAGAGAATCTTTCGAGTCGTCGACCATTCATAGCCAGCTGCGCCTATACGATCTTGAGGATCATATTGTCAGGGCGGACGTCATTCTGTTCCTCACCGAACGGTTCCGAAACGTTCGAGCAATCTACCAGCATTACCAGGACACTTGGCCACCTCCGGAAATCGAGCAAATCGCCGACTTCTCTGGAAAGCTGTTCATCGTCGCATTCACTGCTTTTAAATACATTACGGCCCCCAACGGAGTCTCCATCGAGAGGTTCAAGGAATTCAACCGGCAGTCAGACGGTATCGAGGCTATTGACAGTCTCTACTCCGACATCATGGAGGAAGCGTTTAAAGGATTGAAACCACGCGAACAGGAGCTCGTTCACTCTTGCTTGTCCCTTCTCGTCTCGGCACAGCACCCGCTCTCACCCCACGACTATGGTAAATTGCTTAACAAGGATATACACCTTATCAGAGAGGCGTTCAAGGCGCTCCACTCTGTCGTCGAGGTCCCTGAAGAAGGCATCGACAACGGCGCAATCTCGATCTACCACGCCTCCTTCGTCGACTATGTCACTTCGCATACACCACGCGAACAAAAATGGGCCGTGGAGAAGGCTGTAGCCCACGCAACGACAGGCGATGCCTGCTTCCGCATCATGATTTCGATGCTATGCTTTGGTATCTCAGGCGCCCAGACATCGTACCTGAGCAACGATGACCAACCCACACCTCTAAAACTTGCTTCCGAGTTGGCGTACGCCTGCACCGCATGGGGTGACCATGCTATATATGCTGGACTCGAGTCTGAGATGCGCCAGCAGAAGGTGGAGGCGTTTCTGAAGGGGGAGATGGTTTGGTACTGGCTGGAGGCCTTGAGCACGATGAAGGCTGTGAAATACGGATATAATATACTCTGGAAGATATCCAAGGCAGGTCTTCCTACCTATGTAAGACGAATGTTGGTGGATTGACATTTGAGATAGGGAGCGACCTCAATGGAACTCCACACCGTGTCAAACGACCTCGGAGACTTTGTTCATACCTTCGAGATGCCTATCACCCACAGCGCCCCACATCTATACCTCTCTGCAATTCCATTCTCCAGGGCACTGTCTACGGAAGCCCAAATTTCATTTCCCACCTTGGAATATGTTCCTATTGTCCATCATCGTCCTAACGCGGGACGTGAGATTCTCAGCATCAACCTTGGGAATCATACGGGGTGCGACTGCCTGGTGTTCTCTCCCGATGGCAAGTACATCGCCGCTGCTATCTACTTCCAGACATTGGGTGCTTCACGTGTCACAGTTTACACACGAGGAGGACACCATGCCCCAGAAATCCCTGCCATGGAGCATCCAGCCCGTGTCTCGTCCATCACATACTCTCCTAAAGGGCGGTACATTTCCTCTGCTTCAGAGGATGGGTCCATCGGAATCTGGGAAGCCCAGACAGGGACGCCCGCCTGCGAGCCCTTACGGGGCCACGGTGGTGAAGTCTATGCGGTGGCCTACTCGCCTGACGGCAGCCATATTGCCTCAGGATCCTCCGACAAGTCCATACGGCTCTGGGATGGCCAAACAGGGCTGCCTGTCCTTCAACCCTTCATGGGTCACACAGATTCCATTTGGTCAGTCGCCTACTCTCCCGATGGCAAATATGTGGTCTCAGGATCCTCGGACCACACCATTCGAGTTTGGGATGCTCAGACGGGGCGGGCTGCGTTCGGGCCCATAACAGGACATACCAACTTAGTGCGCTCAGTAGCATACTCACCCGACGGAAAGCACATTGTATCCGGCTCGTTCGACTCTACCGTTCGAATGTGGGATGCACGTACAGGACAGGCGGCTATAGGGACGATGACGGGCCACACAGACGAGGTCCACGCAGTGACATTCTCACCTGACGGGAGGTTTGTGGTGTCAAGCTCGAGTGACAAGACGGTCCGGATTTGGGACGCTCAAACAGGGGAGGCTGTAATGGGGGGCCTTGAAGGCCATAATGGTGAAGTCACGTCGGTAGCCTACTCACCTGATGGAAAATGCATTGCGACAGGGTCACTGGACAACACCATTCGATTTTGGGACGCTCGGATGGACCGGCCTGCCTCTAATTCCGCACCAGGCCACAGTGCCGACATCTGGGCTGTTGCCTACTCACCCGATGGAAGGCATCTCGCATCAGGCTCAGAAGATGGCACCATCCGAATGTGGGACACCCAAACGGGGGACCTCTCTTTCCCGCCAATTCAGATGGACAACAACAGGCTGGTCCTTTCGATAGCCTACTCCCCTGACGGGGAATACCTTGTCTGTGGTTTGGATGACGGGGCCGTTTGCCTTTGGCACGCCCAAACGGGCAAACCTACATCCAATGCCATGTCAGGTCATACGGGTACTGTCTGGTGCGTGGCATTCTCCCCCGATGGAAGCACCATTGCGTCAACCTCGGAGGACAAGAGCGTTCACCTTTGGGATGTCCGGACAGGAGAACCCCGAGGCAAGCCACTGACTGGGCATACAAAGGTGGTCATAGCAGTCGCATGGTCTCCCGATGGGAACTACCTCGTGTCAGGCGGCGGCGACAACACCGTGCGAGTTTGGGATCTCACGGGCGCTCAGCATGTCTTTGAGCCCATGGCGGGGCACACTGACGTCGTTTTGTCGGTGGCATACTCTCCAGATGGCCGGCATATAGCCTCGGGCTCCGGGGATAAGACTATTCGCCTTTGGGACGCCGAGACAAGGCAGCCCATTGGCAAGCCTATCACTGGCCACACAGATGCGGTTCGATCCGTACGCTACTCGCCCGACAGAAGCTGCATTTCTTCGGGGTCAAACGACGGCACCATTCGGCTTTGGGACGCCCAAACAGGGGAGCCGCTCGCTTCTCCAATCATCGGCCATGGGGCACCGGTGACGTCAGTGGCATTCTCCCCGACGGGTGGCCGAATCGCCTCGGGATCCAAGGACACCACTCTACGGATCTGGAAGCTGCCCCACGAAATCTCGACGCCGATGCCGAGCACAACCCAGACAATCGATGGTATGCACGCCGTTTTTCCAAGCCCTGAATTCCGTTTGTTAAAGCATCCCGCAGGTCCTGTCTATCTGCACGACTATCCTCACGGCGTCTTTGCGATTGGACGCGACGGATGGATTCGAAATTCAGCAGGGCATGTCCTGCTTTGGGTGCCATATACTCATCGCACCGGCCTTTATTGCGGTGGCCTTGAGCGCATCATCGGAAATATCGCCACCACGAAGGTAGAACTTACAAAGGCCTTCGCACATGGAGAGAACTGGCTCAAGTAGGTTGCTCACCCACATATCCCGCTGGCACATCTAACAGCTTTCTTTATCTTCGTAGATGCAGAGATCCCTCGTCTGGTGACAAAGCACACTACCGGCCGTGGCCCGCTTGATCACCCAACATCTCTGTTCGCTTGTTCGCTATACCATTGCCCTAAACCAGGCCCGACATTCCTCATCTTCTTACAACTGCATCAAAAGAATTTCATCCCAGCAGCGGTTTTGTGTGCCGCTTCGTCACTGATTCAATACTTGACATGTATTTCTCGAGTCTCTGTGCCAGCCTTTCTCCGCACCGTGCCATGTTATTAGCTTCTTTCTGCATTTGCTCTCAGCTGATTTTGCTTTATCTATCTACTAAATTGTCGGAAGCCAGCTACCGTTTGCAGTCGCATTGGTAGTCAGCCATATCCCACGCCGGCACCTATTATTCCTGTAGCTAGTGATTTACCCTCGTATGTATCCGCCTGTCGCTTCTACCTAGTCTCTTACATACTGTCTCTACTTCTTCATTTTAAACGACATTTTATATACTGACACTGCTCCTTCTTTCTCCTCCTACCCAAACCGCTCAGTGTCTACTCTTCCCTAGACAATACATCATCTTTGCTCAAACACCCAGCATTATCCCAGGCAGAGGATCTACATACGGCGCATTCTTACGTGACAGGGTAGGCCCGTTGAAATAAGCGCCCGGACCTGGAAGGCGTTTTCGGAAGGGAGCTTGAAGTTCAACACTGTCGATCTGGCTGGGACATCGACCTGATTATTCACCACCTCGCAGGTTTCAACTGATTGGCGTGTGCGACCGAAAATAGTATGGTGGGAGGAACCCAACGCAGACCAAAGCAGTGACTGTGCGGGGCAATGATTCGGAGCTTCCGCCGTCTTGTATATAACGACGGATTGACGGAGTCTACAGCCGCAGTGGGGTGCATCTACTATCTCGGAGTGTAATACCAATAGATTGACGTCCACATGTCTAGAGAGATACACCTTGTGACCCTCCGAACGAACTGAGAGATAGGTCGCAAGTGGTGCATGCTAAGCGCTCGGATAAGCGCCGGCCGCCGGGCTTCTGAAAGTGGGCTATGACGGATGCCAGTGGCGAGATTTAAATTTGAGCCTGCCTTCCATAGAAGCGACGTATGCTATGACTCGTATCCTTCTGTTATATCAATCTCCAAGACGATAGTATACCTTTGGGATACGTGGCCTGTACGCCGCATGGGGGTGCCGTATTTCCGGATCTAAAAAGCAGTCTCATACTAAGGTACCTATTCGAACCTACACTGCCAGCCCGTTGAAATTTCCCTGACATATTCCCCGGTGATCAATCCCGGAGACGTACCGGGTATGTGCCAGGAATATTTCCGCGACGGATGTCCTGATATCAACCTGATGAGAATACACCTGGGATAAGGAGGTATATCCCAGGTATATCTTGCCTCGGACATCCTTTTTCAATAGCACAACGCGTACGGGCCTTCCCGGAGCACCCCGATTCCTTCCCGTTTCGCTTTCTGTTCTGCATTCATAGAAATACATGATATTGTTCAATTTGTAGGATTCTTGTGCCCTATGCGACTACTTGGCGACTACTGTACATGATGGATGGATGGGCTGAGCTCAGCTACAGAAGTCCAAATCTGTAGGCACGACACAAAGAGACTGGCGTTCCCATCGCCGGATGACCGTGCCTCAGTGCGTACTACTGGCTGTCCATGATTCTACAGGATATGTGGTGTCAGATTGTGAACCGAAGTCAAAAGGAAAGTATCAACTCACTGGTGAGGTTTGTGTAATGCGAGACTCGTCTAATCGTCAAAGGATGCGGGAGAGCGTCAGGAGCTCATGGACCGACAGAAGAGAACAGAGTGGGACTCACTTTGTGGTGAAGAAAGGATGCGCGAGAGCGTCAGGAGCTCATGGACCGACAGAAGAGAACAGCCGGGACTCACTCTGTGGTGAAGAAAGGATGCGCGAGAGACTCAGGGGCTCATAGACCGACAGGCGGGAACAGACCGGGACTCACTTTGTGATGAAGCAAGGACAAAGAACAGCTTATGAGGAGCAATAACGTGAGAGATGGGCAATGGAAGTCGTGGCTTGAGCGCCAAGTTGAGAGGATGGTGGAGGAAAGGAAGAAAGAAACGCGGGAAATCACCTGTTTCGTACTTCGGAAAGTTCAACACTTTGACTGTTGTTTGTACGATCGTTGTCCCAGGTATTGTCCAAGCTAGATGCATGCCTGGTGTATTTCGTCGGGATATACCTGGGACAGATCTGGGGGATGATGTGCCAGGTGCGCACCCGGGACACATCAAGAAATAAACCTGATGGGATATTCCTGGCTCACCCCCGGTATGTATAGGGAATAAATGTTATTATATTCCCGGGACAATCACGAAAGGATGTCCCAGGTGAGTGCCGAAGGTCTGGCAGTGTAGGGCGTGGAACCATCTGTGCTTCAAGCAAGTTAATTTCCGCTCTATGCAGTGATTGTGGCATTGGACAATGGACATCCACTCGGGTCGCCCCTTCCGAGGACTCGAATATCGTGACAGTATGTCCATTGAAATGAGATTCAGGGTGTGCAATTTCGCTCGGAAGCCACAGTTATCCCATAGTCGGCTCTCCTGCTTTCTGCCTCTTCACCTCTCAGAGGCACCTGCTGTCAGTTATCTCTGCCTGACCACGGAATAGTCGTTTAAATCAAAGGTCAGGTGAAAATGCGGAGGTTGAAAGAGGTTGTCGACGTACGAGTGACTCATGCAATTCGCCTGTCGGCTGTGGTCGTTTCGGCGTTCACCTCGCACTGTCCGCTCCGAATCCTCCTGTCGCTTCGGATATCGTTCTAGAATTAGTTGTGAGGCCTAGGTGAGGTGTTACGCTTGTGTGGTCACCGTACCAACTGGACAAGGATGGGGTATACCAGGCGTGATGCCGAAGAAATGTCAGCGACGTACCTGTCCATTAAGCTGGCAACCCGAAGCCCCTCGGTCAAAGGTCAGTTCCAGTACGCCGAAATCAGACTTCTCTGACGATACACGCCTTGGTTAGATCCTTTGCCCCGATTCGTTCCTGTGTATTTGGACTGTGGATGCGAGCTCAAGCTGCGCCGGCGTGACTGAACGGAATGCAGGGCACTCGAATGGCGGATACTCGCCGAACCGCGTGCTATGGGGTATGCCAGGCCAAGGATCTTGAGTAAGGCGGGCTGGTATTATCAATGATAGACTTTCATGGAGGTTTTGATACGTTTTGGACTAGGAGGGTTGGCTTTGGGACTTCGAGATTCGCGCGAGATTCAGTAGATTCAGTCGTGCAATCGCTGTGGGCGATAGTTCAGACAGGAAGACAAGGTAAGCACCCGGGAGGCATGGTGGCAGTGGGCGAGAGGGAGAGAGGAGACCCGATGTCATAGGGAGACGAACGCACCGAGGACCCTGCTAGCAGGCTCCAATAAGTCCATATCCCGCTTCGACACCAGCATTCCAGCTACCCACAGTCTCCGAAACTGTGGAATTCAAGGCGTGATGAGTGCCAAGCTTGGATGTGCGTCGTTTTCCCTCCATGCTCGAGATTGTGTTCCTTTGTCAGGTCGGTTGGCGGTATCTTCCTCGCGATATGCCATTCTTCTGCATAGTGCAACATCGGCTTTAGGCGTCCAAGTCTTTTATCGCCATATTCTAAGACCGATCGGTGCAACGAAGCCCAAGTCTCCTACCAGATGAGTCCTGCGGATCTGAAGGGGGCCACTGAAAGACTTGAAGTCGACATAGATTCCCGCAAGTTCCCGCCTCCCCATCCATAGCCCAACCAGCTCTACTAATCTCTGAGACGGAGACACCCACAACTCGATGAATGTGCTTGCCTCGGAATCGATTCAGAGTGAGTGTTCTCTCTCCGTCGTCCGGATGGTACTTCTTCCTTGAGGTTGATCGCGAGCTTGGTGAGTCTATACTGCTGCAATAGATGGTGTTCCAAGTGCCAGAGCCTTCGCGAGCACCCGACGCTGACTCAGGGTGTTGGTCGAAAGGAAAGGGTCGGACCTCCATCCGGGCCCGAATAAGCACTTGGTTCTCACGCTCAATCAGGTCGGCGCTTGCCATCTTCCGTTCCGTCCACCTCAGAGCCAGACCTCCAGTCCTCCCCTTTCAATCATGCTCTTTCCCTAGCCTCCCGGTACTGCATCTCGCAGTACACGCTGCCCATGGCACCAAGGACGCTGAAACGCCATCATGCACCGATTTCAACAGCAGACTCGCGCTCGCCCCACGGACCAACCGTCGCCCCCAATCCAATACTACGCGTTCACAGAGTTCGATTGAGGGAGTGGTCGGGGTGAATGGTGCCGTCTGAGGAAGTTGTGACTTATTCGCCTCGACTGCCGGACAGCAATCAGAAGAGCCCTGCTATGAGGAGAGGCTATCTCTTTTGCAGCATTCCTCACGTATCCTCGAACGGCAGCGAACGATACAGGGGATCGAGAGAATGGGGGGAGAATGGCTTCAGCGTCCTCGCAGGTGTGAAACATTGAAGGCGATGGAGCGGACATTGTGGCTTCTAGCAGACATCCGCAACTTCTCGCCCACGATCTCGAAACATGCCCTTTCCCTAGCATCTCGTTGCCGCGTCTCTGGCTCATCGCGCCAACGACCCAGAATCCACTACCCCGCTATACAGTCGAGTCTCTCTTCGCCCAAACCTCGCCCATCTAGAGCAGTTGTCGCTCCAAATTCAATAGACCTTTCTAGAGTCTGATCGTGCAAATAGCTGGCCTGAATGGGTATCAACTGAGGAGGTGACTATCTGTGGTCTCCCTCGGCTGGATGCCCTGACTTACATACTCGTTCCAGAACTCATCCTCACCCATCCCCCATTCACCCACCGCACTGGACCCGAGACCCAACTTTTCAGCTGCTCGCACTATCGGCGCCACTTCCACGACGATGGAAACACCTTCCCCGCCGTCCACGGCTTGGAACTACCTCCAGCCAACCAAACCAAGGTCACGCGGGGCCAGGGGATGAATATGCCAGTTAGTCCGTCGATTGCATAGGTTGAGGTGGCTCACTTACCTTTTCTACCAGTTTGTATCTATCCTGACTCGCGCTCAGTCGCTAGATACCTTGGATAAGCGACTGCGCAAGTGAAACACGGAAAAGGTGAGTTCAGTCAAGGGGGCAGCAGGCGAGCAATCCCGATTTACAACATCACCCGTCGCCTCCCTTTTTGATGTTCCGGGGTCCTGCCCCACATTCGATATGCCTCGAGTCCGCCTTTAGCTCATGGACTGGGTCTACGGTCACATCTGCAAGAGGTTCTCTACCAGTTAGATGCCTACTCATGGTACAACCTAGTACATTTATGCTAACATATTCCAAGACCGCCTCAGTGCGCGATGTTACCAAGGCACCCAGGCCATAGCTATAGCAAACTGGACGGCTGTCCCACATCCTTGGACGGGTATTAGGGTTTAAGCTAAGACTCAATCCTTAAATCTATCGAATACATTGTGTTTTCACGTTGAATATGCAGTTAGAACTATGTGATGTCTGTGTGCTGAGTGGGGGTCATAGGGGCTGAATCTCTATATTAAGGGAGGGTAGCGGCAGGACCCCGGAACATCAAAAAGGGAGGCGACCCAGGTAGTAGGGTGCGTGGGATTGCTCGCCTGCCGCCCCCTTGAGTTCAGTAACCGCCTATCCAAACGCGAATATGTGTGCCAACTTGGTCAGCCATTCTCTTTAGAGATTCAATCGACACAGCCAACACTACACCTAGGCGCCAGTCACAGAAGCGAACGAAGGACCTCGGGGCACGCAAACTATGACCGCACCCCAAACTGAATCGCCCTCCTTCTCCACACTCTACCTCTACCGCCCCCGCCTTTATAACCAGGTATTCCTAGGAAGCGTCGAGTTGGAACGCGGGAACAAAGTGGAACATCCGAGCCTGCGCTTCGACTACTCCGAGACACTCCAAATCGAAGAACCCGGCCAAAACTGGGCCCATTGTTGGAGGAGACCTAGTGTATCCTCGTTGCTCGACCAATCATCATCAGTGGAGTCGTTGCTGGTGTAGCGGACCCGGGCGATGGTGCATAGAGGATGAGAACTGGCTTCTGGGGGCCGCCATCGGTCTCTCGCTCGCGATCTTTCATACCGAGCGAGTTCGGTAGGAAAGCGCGAAGAGGCTCAAGGCATTTTCGTTATTGGGCGAGATGGGAGGCAGAGGGCTGGGGTGATGGAACGCGAACTGAGCTTGCGGTGGATCTTGCTCGTACGGTATACTTACTCGTATCAGGACCTCCTGCTCATCCCTTCTTGCACGCAGACCCGCCGTTGTTAATTCTGCTCTTGGGCGGGATGGGAGGCAGAAGGCGGATGGATGGAACGCGAAGAGATCGCTTGGCGATCAGAGAGCAGATATGCGTAGAAGGCACGACGGCCGTACATTAGATCTCGGTGAGTGCAGTGATTAACCTCAACGCCTCAGCGACCGCCGACGTGCTCACTACTTATCTAGCGTTCTTGTCTTTAGATGCACAGCCGGCACCTGACAACGTCGTCCGCGACAGCGACGAAAGTGCATTCGATCTGTGCAAGACAAATTCGTCTATCAACGAGACGCCTGGCCGACATACTTTTTATGAGAATCCAGGGCAGCGCCATTCGAGAATGAGGATCGAGGTGGGGTGTTATGAAGGAGTCCGCCCAATCCGAAGATAGAATGTATACTACGTGCCGTAGGTACAATAGACTGGTTTACGAGACACCAAAAGCTAAGTAGGGAAGGGAATAGATTGGTCACGGTTGGGCGGGATGGCACCTTGCATCTACCAGCACAGAGAAAGTTGACGATGGCTGCCGAGTCCGCATGAACGCAGACTTCGAGTCGAGACTCGAATTCATACGAGTTCGCCAATCTGAAAAGGCGAAATGGGTACCAGCGGGGGCCAATACACAGAGGTTTGATTCATTGACAATTATGATTAAATGTCGTGGGCGCTTATTTCGGGGTTCGGCAGACGCCCAACGCTGTGGGCATGCACTCGGTCTACCGACACATCGGCGGCGAAAGGTCGTCCAAGTGGTTTTCTCAGAACGTGCACACGTTTCTAGAAAAGGCCTAGATTCGGGTGCCGCGATGCTTACTACGACAAGACAAGACAAGACTGCTTGCCCAACCCCGCGCATTTTTCTGTGCTCCACTTTCCAACAAGCTATCACATTAAGTACCGCCAGACAGCGCCGATCCTCGGGCTGAGACGCGCCTGTGGTATATGAGGGTGCAGAGTGACGTCCGCAATCATTGTTCGAGAGGATAGAAGGGGTCGCTGAGCTGCTCTGTAATCGCTGTTGGCTCGATTTGTGAGTGGCAGTTTCGACGCGAGTATCCCTAGCCCGATCTTCCACTGTCTTGTGATTCTCCTCTGGGTCTCGATACCGATCCCCTTCCTGACTTGGGTCTTGTTCTTAAGGAGGCTAAAGAGGGTGTCGCGTTAGGACAGTTTCAAGCTGGACCCTTCCTTGTATATGCGACGTACCTGTGGACTAGACTATTCTTTAGGAGAACGGATGTCGACTGCCGAAGTGTCAGTATAATAAAAGTCAGACGGGAAAAGATGGAAAGGGGGTACGCCAGACTGATCTGAAGACAATAGGTGAGTGTATGGGCGGCGAGACCAGCATTACGTTCCAACTTCCTTGGCTGAGGTGCTCCTGGGGAATCGAATCGAAATATCCGAGGCAGGTATAGCTATCGAATATCGATCGCTCGGAGACTCCTGTGCGTTTCGTTCGATAGCTCACGCCTGGGTGGTGTTGAGACTCTGGAACGAGCGCTAGCGCAGAACGTCGCGCGCATGAGCCGACATCACAGCCTAGATGGGCGACAACGAATGCCGCACCTCGTAGAGTACTGCAGAGAACGATCGAGGGATGCAAACGCGTCTTCAAGGCGAAAAACCTGCCACTGTATGGCATCGCAAATGCGACGTAAAGTTCCACGCGAGAAGCTGAGAGCCACACCGCGGTCGACCGTGCACGACACCGAGGATACGTCCTAGACAGCCTGTGGATGCGGGGGGCGGCGGAGGCGGAGTCTCGCGGACAGTATATACGAGCCAAGCGAAGAAAAGCGGGGCGTCACACGAGGATGTGAGTACGAACGATCCCGGCGAGAATTTCTAGACCGGCGCAGCACTCCCAGTGAACTCAGTTTTCCCATTCACAGTACACCGAAACGCAGCCGCGTTCTCCCTGAACGAGATCGAGGTTCTCCTTGTACCAGCGTCGAAGGAAAGTGGGACCAGCAGCCAGAGGGCATCGTCCTTGCTGGGGTACATTCCCCGGGTCGTTGATCTTGGCGCAGCCTGCGAGAGGGAGAAGCCGGTGTAGTCGTGGTGAGACGACAGATCTTGGTGCGAGGCCCGATTCTGCGTCGAAGGGATACCGGCGCTTCTTGAGAGTGTGTTCTGCTGCTTTCAGGTGCATCGAGGATGCGACGAACATCGACACCGACCTAGTCAAGTGTTCGTCAAGAGGAAAGGGTTCTGACGCCAGCCAGGCTCGAAAAAGGGCTTGGTTCCCACGCCCAATCAGGTCGGCGTCAGTCGCGGCGCAGGCTCTCTCTAAGTCTCTTCCGTTCTACTCACGCCAGAGCCAGTCGTCCCCTCCGAAACATGCCCTTTCCCTCGCCTCCCACCGCTGCATCTCACACTACAGGTGGCTCATCATGCCAATGACGCTGAGTCGACAACTAGTCGACACCCCTACGCCCGTCGCCGACTATCAACGGCCGACTCGTTCCTGGACCAGTCGCCACCTCAAATCCATACGCCTTCGCGTAGTCCGATCGAGTGGCTGGCTGACCTGGCTGAGTGATATATGGAAGGTAAGTATCGCCGGTCTTCCTTGCCTGAATACATTGCTGGTGACTTACACCCTGGTTTCCAGGACATATCGACACTACTGGACGATAGCTACACTCTAGGAAACGTACGCTTATCGAGGTCCACTGCGCCTTTTTCTTTCCACCAAGACCAAGACCACACGGCGGCTATGGGATGAAAATGGATGAGGTTAGTCAATCGTCAACTGTATACGTTTATGTGGGAGACTTACCTTCTGTACCAGCTCGTATTGATCCCAGTCGCCACATGCATACCTCGGATGGCTGGCGGCTCGAATACATTACTGAAATGGTGAGTTCCTCCACCGCCTATCCAAACACAACGATGTATGCCAACCAAATCAGCCAGTCTCTTTCGGCCTTCAGTCAACGCTGCCACTTCGGTATGCGCAATGCGCAATGCGCCATTCACACCACCGCCCGACGTACGCGCTATTACGCCGTACCAGCCTTCGCCCCCATTCGATCCAATGATATATCTAAAGAATTGTGATATCGCTCCACCTACCCCGGCACCAGTCGAACTACGGCACCGCCCAACCGACCCTTACCCAGCCTGCTCCCGTCCGAAACCACACCTCTATGCCCTACTCATAGCCATTCCCTGGAATTCTGCAAAGCGTCGAGTGGAAATGCAGGGACGAGTTGGAACCTCCGAACCTGCGCCTCGACTGGCCGACAATCCAACAGAACAGACTGGATACGAGTAGAGGAGACTGCGTTTCTTCCAACATTGGCGACCGATTCTGAAGATCGCCAAATCGGCACGAGAGCGAGTTCACTGTCCTCGTCCGTGCGAAGGATTGGGGCGGTGGTGCAGAATGTTTGAAACCCTGGCTGCGAACGGACAGCATGGACCTCTCGCTCCGATCTTCGAGTCCGAGAACAGAACACGAAGCGGGCCAAGCAGAGGGTCGCTGTTTGGGACGAGACTGGAGGCATAGGCAATGGGACGCGAGGCGAGTGAGCTTACGATGTGCATTGCCTGGATGATTCACTTACCCCCTCGCAGGGTCTTTCGCTCATAACTTCTCGCACGTAGTCCCGCCGTCATCGCCAAAGTTCTGCGGCTCACCTCGTACCCGGAAAGTCCAATCCGACCAAGAGTTTGAGACGACGGCCTTACCTCGACATCCTTCCTCTCATCAGCCGGTCGGCGAGAGTGCGTAGGGTGGTGCGAACCTAGCTGGGACTGGGATTGCTTCGGCCGTTCCTCGATGATCAGTCAGACAGTCAACTCTGTCGGTTCGCTGGAGGCTGTCCTTCCCTGCTGCTTCAGAGAGCCTTCTGCTCGTCCGAACACCTCCGTCGTCGATGCCCTGCGAGTTGATGCCACGAGATACAAGGCGACTGGCGCCAGGCGACCATATATCCGCCGCAAAAAGAGTGATTCGCTCGGGATTGGGATATGTTGGACTGCCTTTCGGAGGTTTGAAGCACGTCGGCGGTAGACTAGAGTCCACCTTTCACTGACCACTTTTTGTCGTTGGCGGCCAGGCTCACGACCGACGTCTTTACATTTCTGTGTGGATGGTATGACTATCCACCAATCAATGATAAATTGAATTCTTCTACTTACTTTTCGGAGCTTGAGGCATCGACCTTCTGGGAGTGTCCAGGGATGGCTGAAGCAATGTCCTTCTATTCTGGGGTGAGGGTCATTCTACGCATACATCTTGCATGAGGACCGTGAGGCGACCTCGACAGAGGCTGAAGTATAGCCATAGATCTAACAGGTAATTGAAAGCCAAATGGGCAGCGCTGGCCCAAACGCTGCGGGCGCTTATTTACGAAACGTGGGCGTCACCGTTTTCGAGTCCCAACTGCAGCAGACGGAGGCCACGGGGCCCACGGTTTCATTTTATCGTATTCTATGGGCAGTAGCCTCTGGAACCAGATGCTCTGCGGGAGGGTGCGCGATGCTGATGACCACGACCGATGTGGCGGGTCGGGAGTGCTGTGAGCGGGGAGCGGAGTTCAAATCCGAGGTTGTTCCTGACCGTCACCACGCCCTTCATTGCGCGAATTCCCCTTCTTCTTTCCTGAGACCATTGCACGGGTAAAAGCCGTCCGAAGCAGGCCAGGATGAGTGCGCCCACTGCGGGACCAAGCAAACCTCGCAAACGAGACAAAGTGAAGCAATTCTTCGGAATCGATCGATCGAAAGGACCGATTCCACCCCCGCCTGCTACGACAACGAAGGAGACCCGGAGCAGAAGCTTCGAGGGCGTGAAGACGGTTTTGGAAACGGTGGTAAGTGTGGGGGATGCATTTCCACCGTTGAAGAGTACGGCGGCTGGGATGCTGGTTATCCTGAAGGCGGTTGAGGTGAGTCCTCAACGTCCAGAGCAGCATGGGATCGTTTCTCAGACAAAACTATTAGGCTTATGGGGAGAACCGTGAAGAGTTCAGAAAACTTCTAGACAGGTTAGAGGTGCTTTCAGAGATAATGACTTCTTGCCCGGCCAATGTTCCGCAGGGGGTGGGAGATCGATTCAGTGGGCTTGCACGGTGAGCAGGATCTCGTTGTCGTGGTGAGGCTCATAATTAAACATGCGCGAATATAGTATAGTTGAAGAAAAGAAGGATATACTGGAACGCAGGCTCGACCCAAACAGGTCATCGTTGGAGCGCGTGATTCTGTCTCCCCAGGACAAGGAAGAGGTGTTGAAGATAACCCAGGAGATTAGGTTCGCGATTGAGATTGCGTTGGTGCGATTCTCCCTAGACACATTGGTGCCGACCTCCGTGACTAATATCTACGTACCCTCTAGTTCAAATCCACATTTCAGAACGAAGTTCGGACATTGCAAGTTGTCGATGGAGTCGGATGGCTGAAAGACAAGATTACAGGTACGTGTGTGCCTGGCCCCATTTACCCTGCCCAGCACAGTGCTTAAATATATTGTTTAGTGATCGAGGACGCCTCTGGTGCCATTCGCGGTGTTGAGAGAGACATCAAGTTCCTTCGCCGATCAGGTAGGTCGTTATACTGTTCCTTCTTTGTGTCAAGTTACTAAGTCCGATATATAGAGCTACTCAAAAAGCTAGGAGACGTAGAGGGAGCGGAGTACTCGAACCCCGAACGAGGGACTGGCTGCACGCCGGGATCCCGACTTGCGCTCCTCGCTATGCTTCTCGTCTGGGCGACAGACCCAACGTCGCCGCATGTTTTCTGGCTTAGTGGGCCAGCTGGCACAGGGAAGACGGCGGTGTCGAAAACTCTCTGTGCTGAGCTCGACGAAAGACGACTACTTGGCGGCAGCTTCTTCTGTACTCTCAAGGAACGGGACCTGCAGGACGTCTACCTTATCATTCCTACCCTAGCGCGGATCCTGGCTGAAACACGACCCGACTTTGGATCAGCTCTGCAGGATATTCTAGAGAGCGACCACAAGTGTCGAACTCCGACGAAGATGACGTTGGACAGTCAATACACTAAACTTATCCACGAGCCTGCAGAGAAGGTCTTTCAATCTGGCGACCTCCTTGTCATTTGCATCGACGCCCTGGACGAATGCAAGAACACCGATGCTATCGCGCAGCTCCTCACCGTACTGTTGAGAACGACGACTCGATCGGTGAAGTTTATGCTCACAAGTAGGCCGGAGATAGCTCTCAGAGAATCTTTTGAGTCTTCAACCATCCATAGACAGCTGCGCCTATACGATATTGAGGATCATATTGTCAGGGCGGACGTCATTCTGTTCCTCACCGAACGGTTCCGGAACGTTCGGGCAATCTACCAGCATTACGAAGGCACTTGGCCTCCTCCGGAAATCGAGCAGATCGCCGACTTCTCGGGAAAGCTGTTCATCGTCGCATTCACTGCTTTCAAATACATAACCGCCCCCAACGGAGTCTCCATCGAGAGGTTCAAGGAATTCAACCGGCAGTCAGACGGTATCGAGGCTATCGACAGCCTCTATTCTGACATCATGGATAAAGCGTTCAAAGGACTGAAACCACGCGAGCAGGAGCTGGTTCACTCGTGCTTGTCACTCCTCGTTTCGGCGCAGCACCCACTTTCACCTCACGATTACGGTAGATTGCTTGGCAAGGACATACACCTCATCCGGGAGGCGTTTAAGGCGCTCCACGCTGTCGTCCAGGTCCCTGAAGAAGGGGTAGACGATGGAAGCATCTCGATCTACCACGCCTCCTTTGTCGACTATGTCATATCGCATGCGCCACGCGAGCAAAAGTGGGCCGTCGAGAAGAGTGTCGCCCACGCAGCGACAGGTGATGCATGCTTCCGCATAATGGACTTGATGCTTTGCTTCGGTATTTCGGGCGCCCAGACATCGTACCTGAGCAACAACGACCAGCCTACCCCTTTGAACCTTTCCTCTGAGCTGGCGTACGCCTGCACCTCCTGGGGCGAACACGTCGTATATGCTGGATTCGAGTCTGAGGCACGGCAGCAGAAGGTCGAGGCGTTTCTGAACGGGGAGGCGGTTTGGTACTGGCTGGAGGCCTTGAGCGCAATAAAGGCTGTGAACTACGGGTACAGCATACTCTGGAAGATATCCAAGGCAGGTCTTCTTACCTATCCATGGCAAAGGATAATGGATTGACAACCAAAAATAGGAAGCAACATCAACCGAACTCCAAACCCTGTCAAACGACCTCGGGGACTTTGTTCACACCTTCGAGGCACCCATCTCCCATAGCACCCCCCATTTATACCTCTCTGCAACCCCATTCTCTAGTGCACTGTCTAGGGAAGCCCAAATATCATTTCCCACCTTGGAATCTGTTCCTATCGTCCATCATCGTCCTAGCGCGGGACGTGAGATTCTCAGCATCAACCTTGGGTCTTATATGGGGTGCAGCTGTCTAGTGTTCTCGCCCGATGGCAAATACATCGCTGCTGCTGTCGGCTCACAAAAATTGGGGACCTACAGTGTCATAGTTTACACGCGAGGAGGACACCATGCCCCAGAAATCCCTGCTATGATGCATCCTCACCGTGTTCGGTCCGTTGCATACTCCCCCAATGGGCGCTGCATTGCCTCTGCTTCAACCGACGGGGCCATCAGAATCTGGGATGCCCAGACAGGGATGCCTGCTTCTGAGCCCTTACAGGGACATACCGATACAGTCTGGGCGGTGGCCTACTCGCCTGACAGCACATATATCGCCTCAGGTTCCGCCGACAAGACCATACGGCTCTGGGATGCCCAAACAGGGCTGCCTGTCCTTCAACCTTCCACGGGCCATACCGGTACCGTTTGCGCTGTAGCCTACTCCCCCGATGGCAAATATATTGTCTCAGGATCGGCAGACGACACCCTTCGAGTTTGGGATGCTCAGACAGGGCGGGCTGTGTTTGGGCCCATCACAGGACATACCGACATAGTGCGCTCAGTGGCATACTCACCCGATGGAAATCACATTGTCTCCGGCTCATACGACAGGACGGTTCGAATTTGGGATGCACATACAGGACAGGCAGCTGTAGGGCCGATGAGGGGCCACACAGACAAGGTCCGCTCAGTGGCATTCTCCCCTGATGGGAGGTTTGTGGTGTCATGCTCGGACGACAAAACAGTGCAAATTTGGGACGCTCGAACAGGAGAGGCTGCCTCGGAGCGCTTTGATGGCCACACTGCTGCAGTCGTTTCAGTCGTGTACTCCCCTGATGGAAAGTGCATTGCGACCGGTGCACTCGACAATACCATTCGATTTTGGGATGCTCGGATGGACAGGCCTGCCTCTGATTTGGCGCCAGGTCACAGTGCCGCAATTTGGGCTGTCGCCTACTCTCCCGATGGAAAGTTTCTCGCATCGGGCTCAGGCGATGGCACCGTTCGAGTCTGGGATGCCCAAACCGGGGACCTCTCTTTCCCGCCAATTCGGATGGACAACAACATGCCGGCCATTTCGATAGCCTACTCCCCTGACGGGGAATACTTTGTCAGTGGTTCAGAGGACGGGACCGTTCGCCTTTGGCACGCTCGTACGGGCAAACCCGCATCCGATGCCATGTCAGGTCATAGGTGCGTGGCATTCTCCCCCGACGGAAGCACCATTGCTTCAGCCTCGGGGGACAAGACCGTTCGGCTTTGGGATGCTCGGACAGGAGAACCCCGAGACGAGCCACTGACTGGGCATACCAACATGGTCAACGCAGTCGCATGGTCCCCCGATGGGAAACACCTCGTGTCAGGCGCAAACGACAACACCGTGCGAGTTTGGGACCTCACTGGCGCTCAGCGTGTCTTCGAGCCCATGACGGGGCACACTGACACTGTTTGGTCGGTGGCTTACTCTCCGGATGGCCGGCATATAGCCTCGGGCTCTGGGGATAAGACCATCCGCATCTGGGACGCCGGGACGAGGCAGCCCGTTGGCAAACCTATCACTGGCCACACAGAGGCCGTTCGATCCGTAGTCTACTCGCCCAACGGAAGCTGCATTGCTTCAGGGTCTACCGACCGCACAATTCGGCTTTGGGACGCCCAAACAGGGGTGCCGCTCTTTTCTCCAATCATCGGTCATGGGGCGCCGGTGATATCAGTGGCATCCTCCCCGACCGATGGCCGAATTGCCTCGGGGTCCATGGACATCACTCTACGGATTTGGAAGCTGCCCCAGGAGAACCCGACGCAGATGCCGCGCACACCTCCGACCCTGGATGGTATGTAAACCATCTTTCCAAGCCCTGCATTCCGGTCGCTGAACTATTCGACAGTTCCGGTCTATCTGCATGACTATCCGCACGGTGTTTATACCGTTGGAAGTGACGGGTGGATTCGAAATTCAGCAGGCCATCTCCTGCTTTGGGTCCCACTTTCCCATCGTACCGGCCTGTATTGTGGCGGCCTTGAGCGCATCATCGGGAATATCGCCACCACGAAGGTAGAACTTACAAAGGCCATTGCACACGGGGAGAACTGGCTCATGTAAGTCCCTCGCCCACATATCCCTCTCGCAACTCTGACAGTTCTCTATCTTCATGATAGGTGCAGAGATCCTCCATCGCATGACGAAGCGCACAACCGGCCGTGGCCCGTCTGATGTCCGAACAGCCCTATTCGCTTTTGAACCATCCCGATATTCCTCGTCTTACAACCGCACCACAGGTTTTATCCCTACAGCCCTTTTGCGTGCCTTCTTTGTTGCGCATTTATGACCTACGATGTATCCCCTAAGTAGCTATACAACCCTCCCTCGTCCCCTATGTTACCTTTCTGCGTTCGCTCTCGAGAGTTGCTCGAGAGGCCCTATTTTATTTATTCTATTTGCCCGAGCCCAGCATTCCTCAGTCGCATTAGTGTTTATTTGCCATCCCCGCCGAGTTGTACTCGCTTTTTAAGCGTTGTTTTGGCTCCTTACCCGTCCTTTCCCTTCTACCTAGTCCCTTACGCGTACCGTGTTCCCTCACCTCAAATATTCTACATGCCCATCGACACTAACACTTGCTCATTCTTTCCTTCCTCATACCCAGGGCGCTCTGTTTCCACTCCACCCTTCCCCACATGGTAGTAGGTACAGTATCCTTACCGGTTTATCCCGTTCAAAATCCCCAGGTGCGATGGATTCTGCGTGACAAGGTGGGCCCGTGCAAAATAAGCGCCCGCGCTTGGTCAGGTGTTCGTTGAAATTTGATAATTTCGATGCGGCTGGGTCATCGACCTTATCCATCGCCGTCTCTCAGGTCGCGATATGACTGGTGTGTGCGACTGAGAATAGGAATTATAGGATGGTTGGCGGACACCGCACGCGGACCAACGCACTAATTGTGCGGGCAATGATTTGCAGCTTCTGTCTAACAACAGATCGAAGGTCTCTCAAACCGCAGTAAGGTGTATCACCGTGTGTGCGATTGACACAATGCTATCTGCGTGTTTAGAAGTACCCCTGTGACCCGCCGAACGAACTGAGACAACTCGTAGGAGACATGTTCTAAGCGCTTGAATAAGCGCCCGCCGGCGTGCTTCTGAAATTGGTCTATAAAGGAATGTCGCCAACAAGATTCAGGTATAAATCTACCTTAAATTGAAGCGGATAACCTTAAGACATATATTCTGTTAGAATTATGTCTCGCACTGTACGCCATGCAGATCCAAACGCCGATTAATGTTCGATCTCGACATCCACCCAGGTCGCCAGTTCCAAAGCCCCCAGTCTCGCGTCGGTCTGTCCAGTTAAACGAGGCCCGGTATGCACACTCGCTCGGAAACCATACCTGTGCCATACTCGGTGCTCCACTTCCTGCCTCGTCACCTAACCGAGACACGCTGCTGTCGGTCATCTCTGAAATTGACCACAGAACAGGCTATTAATTAAGATAGCTCGGCTGAGAATGCGGAGGTTGCAAGAGGTTGTCGATGCACCAGTGGCTCATGCAAGTCAAGATTCGGCGTTGTCAATTTGGCGTTCACCTCGCAGTGGCCGCCCCGAACCTTTTTGTTGACTCGACCTGTCGCTTCGAATTTCGTTCTGAACACAGCTGTAAGGTCTCGCGATTGAAGGAAGAGTACCAACTCAACGTGTATGTCAACGGCGTGTTGCGCCTAGTACCTACGCACCTCACGCCAGTTCTTGGACGTCGAAATTAATCCCGTCTGACGGCACATGCCATGGTCGAAAGGCTGCCCCGGTCCAATCCTGTCCATATGTATCGTGGATGCTAGCGCAGACCGTGATTGACCAGGATAGACTCTCAAAATTTGAACCTCGAGAAGTTTGCCGTGTTAGGTCGATAATCTTGGATAAGCTAGGATAGAGGCATCGATGATGCTTGCTGAGCTAGGAGGATTAATTCTGGGGCTTGAAGCTCCCGAGTTGCACGACAATTCACCTCTGCGCGCCGTGAGCGATGATTCGGGCAGAGAGACAAAAGAAGCTTGGGTGGCGAGGTAAAAAGCAGGATACCGGGGGATCATGATCGTATGGGCGAGGGGAGTAGGGAGCGTACATGACAGCGAGGGACGAACGCACCGAGGAGCCTGCAACCTTGCTGCAACGAACCCAAATCCCACTTGGGCATATATATTCTAGCCGAACGCACTCTCCGAGACTTAGGGACCCGTCGCCCGATGAATGCGAGGCTTGGAAATGCGTCCTCCCCCTCCATGCCCGAGATCGTGTTTATTTTGCTAGGAGGCGTAGCCACAGTGCGACTGCTTGCATCCAAGTCTACCCTCGCCAGATGTCAAGATCGATTGGCGCATCGAATCTGATTCGAAAAGCCTCCCAGATGAGTGATGTGGAGTCAGGCAAGCGCAGTGATAGAACTACTCAGCCCAGTGCTCGCTGAGAGGCTTGAAAATCAACATGCGCCACCACCACCAGTTCCCGACTCCCCGTCCATAGTCCAGCTCACCCTGACGTCGGAGATGGAGGCACCCCCGCTCCATAAACCGGAACGCAGGACACAAGCAGGACCCGTGTTCTTTCTCTCTTCAAGATAGTACTGAGTTTTCTAGCTTGATCGAGAGCTTGTTGGAGGCCGAGTGCTGCAATAAGTGATATTCTTGGCGCCAGGGCATTGCGGGCACCGACGCCGACTGCTCAGGGTGTTGGTCGGGAGGAAAGGGCGACGCTGCGTGGTCTTGCCAGCCAGGCCCGAACAAGCATTTGGTTCTCACGCCGAATCAAGTCGGCGTCGGTCGCCGCGGCGCCGGCTCTTCTCCGTTCCATTCACCTGGACTGGCTCTGCGCTACGCCATCTTACACTTAACATGGCTCATCACCCAAGAGACGCTGAATCCCTTCTCACAACAGCCGACTCGCCCTTGCCCCTTTGGACCGTCGCCCAAAATCCAACCACGCCTTCGCAGAGTCCATCGAGGGTGGTCGCCCTGACTCAGGAATGTCTGGAGGTGATTATCCATGGCCTACTTCGGTTTGATAAGTGCTTTTGACTCACATTCGCGTTTCTAGCATCCATCCACTCTCCCCCTGCGCTGGATTCGGACCCAGCTTCCAGCGACACGCACCATCGGCACTAGCAGGCGATAACCACGCTCTGCACGTCCCGAGGATTGGAAACGTCTCAAGTCCACCAAGCGGGCGCCACGCGGCGGCTAGGGGGTGAATATGAATGTGAGATCGGTCACCCTTCGATGGCACACGTTTACAGTGGCTTACTTTCCTGCCAGTTTGTATCCAGAACACGGATAAGGTGAGCCCAGTCATCGCTCTCGGGCGCTAAAATATGTGCTAACTCGACCAGCCAGTCTTTTCCGAAGGACTTTCGAGTTTCAGTCAACGTCGGTACCCTGCTATCTGCAATTCCCAGACTGCAATACTGCCCGACATCTTCGTTGTACCACCGTATCAGCCTTCGCTCTCCATTCGATCCCCGTCATATCCGAATGGATTTGGCCTCGCTCGACCTGCCACGGTTCCATGAATCGAACTCCCCCGCTCAACACCCACTCGCTCTCTTTCTCTTCTCGGCACCCCGCTTTTACCGCTCCCACCTGAATCACTGGGGAATTCCGCAAAGCGTCAAGGAGAGTGCCAGGACGAAGCTGTAGCATCGCTTTTGAAGAAGACCTGGGTTATCCACACACATCAGCGATTGATACAGGGGATCGCGAGACTTGCATGAGAGGAGCTCGACGTTGCTGCAGGGATGGAGTTTCGAGGGCGATGATGTGGAGACCCTGGTCCATAGCGGACGCCGTCGACCTCTCACCCACGACACTCATACCCGCCCACACCAGCCATACCGAGCGAGCCGGATAACAGACCGTGAAGCGGTCGAAGCACAGGGCCGCTGTTGGGCAGGACACGGCGTTGGCTGGATGGGACGCAAAGCGAGTAAGCTCGCGATGAACATTACTTTTGATGATTGATTTACCTCTCGCAAGGCCTACCGCCATCGCTTCTCGCACGTAGTCCTGCCGTTGTCGTTGAAGGTTCTGCGACCTGCCTCGTCGAAACGCCAATCCAAGCTTTTGATCGGCTGGCCTTTATTCGACCGCCCTTCCTCATCAGCTGGTGATTATAGTTTGTAGGACGGGGCGAACTTGGCCAGGGCTGGATAGTATCTTCCGCTTCTCGATGGTCGACCTGTTGGCGTCTGTTACCCTTTTACGTTATACCATCCTGGCTACCTGCACACCTTGGCATTGCTATCGTCGCCGTCATCGGTTGCCTGCGATCCTGAGGCCACGACATATATGTAATTCACTCCGAGTGTTGAGAATCAGATTCTCTCAATCTTTGCAATGTATGATCTGGCGTCTCGGAGGGGAGAATCTAAGGAGATCCGAGGGTAGTTGTCTAGAATATATGTGGAGTGACTCGCTCAGGACTGGGATAGGTTGTAGCGTCCTTACGCACCAGAGATCTGAGGGACACTCCACGCATACATCCTAACATATCGATGTCCTGGGAAAACTGCGACTGTATCTAGAGGACAGTCTCGGTGAATGCAGCCGAGAATCGCCTGAAGGTCCGCCTGGGCAAGAGAATGGCCATCGATTCGGAAGAAGAGCGGGGGAAATGGCGGTCAATTGGCTTGCTGATGATTCAAGCGTCGCGGGCGCTTATTTACGAAACGTAGGTGTTAGGGTTTTTCGCTTTCCAACTACAACAGACGGAAACCAGGAGTCTGCAGCCTTCTCTTGCACTCTGTGTTAAACTGTCCCGGGTTCCAAATGGTCAGCAGGAGTATGTACAACACCCATGAGTACGTTCGCGGGTGTCATGGCGAACACTATGTGTGAGCGGGGAGCGGAGCTCAAATCCGAGGTTGTTCCCGACCATCACCAGGCCCTTCGTTGTGCGAACCCCCCTTCTTCTTTCCTCAGACCATTGCACGAAGGAAAACCGTCCGAAGCCGGCTAAAATGAGCGCGCCCACTCCGGGTCCGGGGCCAAGCAAATCACGCAAACGAGACAGATTGAAGCGATTCTTCAACATCGATCGAAAGAAAGAACCCATTCCGTCTCCGCCTTCCACGACAACGAAGGAGACTCGAAACAGAGGCTTCGAGGGCGTGAAGACGGTTCTGGAAGCCGTGGTCAGTGTAGGGGATGCATTTCCCCCATTGAAAAGTACGGCGGCTGGGATGCTGGTTATCCTGAAGGCTGTTGAGGTGAGTCTTCAACGTCCAGAGCAGCATGGGATCCTTTCTCAGACGAAACTATCAGGCTTATGGGGAGAACCGTGAAGAATTCAGAAAACTCCTAGAGAGGTTGGAGGTGCTTTCAGAGATCATGGCTTCCTGCCCGGCCAATGTTCCGCAGGGGGTGGGAGATCGATTCAGTGGGCTTGCACGGTGAGCATCAGATGTTGTGTCGTGGCGAGCTGATCCTAAGCATGAGCATGTATAGTATAGTTGAAGAAAAGAAGGAAATACTGGAACACAGACTCGACCCGAACAGGTCATCTCTGGAGCGCGTGATTCTGTCTCCCCAGGACAAGGAGGAGGTGTTGAAGATCACCCAGGAGATCAGGTTCGCGATTGAGATAGCGTTGGTGCGATTCTCCTTGGACGCGTCGGCTCCGTCCTCCGTGACTGATATGTACGCACCCTCTAGTTCAAATCCACATTTCAGAACGAAGTTCGTACCTTGCAAGTTGTCGATGGAGTCGGATGGCTGAAAGACAAGATTACAGGTACGTGTGTGCCTGGCCCCATTTACCCTGCCCACCAGAGTGCTTAAATCCATTGTCCAGTTATTGAGGACGCCTCCGGTGCGATTCGCGGTGTTGAAAGAGATATTAAGTTTCTTCGCCGATCAGGCAGGTCGTTTTACTGTCCTTTTTGTCGAGTCACTAATTTCGATATATAGAGCTACTCAAGAAGCTAGGAGAAGTAGAAGGTGCAGAGTACTCCAACCCCGAAAGAGGTACTGGCTGCACCCCGGGATCCCGACTCGCCCTCCTCGCTATGCTTCTCGTCTGGGCGACAGACCCAACGTCGCCGCATGTCTTCTGGCTCAGCGGGCCGGCTGGCACGGGGAAGACGGCGGTGTCGAAAACTCTATGTGCTGAGCTCGACGAACGACGACTACTTGGCGGCAGCTTCTTCTGTACTCTCAAGGAGCGGGACCTGCAGGACGTTTACCTTATCGTTCCTACCCTTGCGCGAATTCTGGCCGAAACGCGACCCGACTTCGGAGCGGCTCTCCAGGACGTTCTAGAAAGCGACCAGGAGTGTCGAACTCCGACAAAAATGGCGTTGGACAGGCAGTACCAGAAGTTCATCCGCGAGCCTGCGGAGCGAATCTTCAAGTCTGGAGACGCCCTCGTCATCTGCATTGATGCTCTGGATGAATGCAGGAATCCGGATGCTATATCTCAGTTTCTTGCTGTGTTGTTGCGTGGTCCGACGGCTCGTCTGAAATTCATGCTCACCAGCCGCCCAGAGGTCGTCCTCCGAAAGTCCTTCAAGTCGTACACCCACGACGGGCAGTTTCGCCTGTACGACATCGAGGATCACATCGTTAAAGCCGACATTACTCTCTTCCTCGCCGAGCGGTTTCGGAGCGTTCAAGAAATCTACGAACGCTACCAAGACAGCTGGCCCCCTCCGGAAATCGAACAAATTGCTGACGTCTCCGGGAAGCTGTTCATTGTTGCGTTTACCATCTTCAAATACATCACTGCCCCCAACGGAATCTGCATCCAGAGGTTTAGAGACTTTGCTCACCAGTCATCCGGGCGCAAGATGCAAGGCGTCGACAATCTCTATTCAGACATCATGGCGGAAGCGTTTCGGGACCTCGAGCCTCTTGAACAGGAACTGATTCACTCATGCTTGTCCCTCCTGGTCTCAGCCCAGCGCCCGCTTTCGCCTTATGACTACAGCAAGCTACTTGACAAGGATATATACCTCATTCGGGAGGCCTTCAAAGCGCTCCACTCTGTCGTCCAGGTCCCCGATGAAGGCCTCGACGATGGCAGTATCTCAATCTACCACGCCTCTTTCGTTGACTACGTTACATCCCATACACCTCGCGAGCAAAAGTGGGCTGTCGAGAAGGCTGTAGCTCACGCGGCGACGGGTGATGCCTGCTTCCGCATCATGGACTTGATGCTCTGCTTTGGTATTTCAGGCGCCCAGACGTCGTACCTTAGCAACGACGAGCAGCCTACCCCTTTGAAAGTCTCTTCTGAGCTGGTGTACGCTTGCACCGCCTGGGGTGACCACGCCATTTATGCTGGACTCAAGTCTGAGATGGGGCAGCAGAAGGTCGAGGTGTTTCTGAAGGGGGAGACAGTTTGGTACTGGCTGGAGGCCCTGAGCGCGGTGGAGGCTGTGAAGTATGCATACAGCATTCTTTGGAAGATATCAAAGGCAGGTCTACTGTCTTCTTACCTATCCATCATGAAAGTTAATGGATTGGCACTCAATAGGAAGCGACCTCAGCGGAGCTCCAAACCCTGTCAGACGGTCTCGGAGACTTCATTCACACCTTCGAGACAGCCATCTCCCACAGCGCTCCGCATCTATACCTCTCTGCAATTCCATTCTCAAGTGCACTGTCTACGGAAGCCCAAATATCAATTCCCACCTTGGAATCTGTTCCTCTTGTCCATCATCGTCCTGGCGCGGGACGCGAGATTCTCAGCGTCAACCTTGGGGTTAACCGGGGCTGCGACTGTCTGGTTTTCTCCCCCGATGGCAAGTACATCGCCGCTGCTATCTACTTCCAGAACACTACACACACACACACTTCCACCCATTGGTTGCTTCACGTGTCATAGTTTACACGCGAGGAGGACACCATGCCCCAGAAATCCCTGCTATGGTTCACCCGGCCCGTGTTGATTCTATCGCATACTCTCCCAACGGGCGGCGCATTGCCTCTGCTTCAAAGGATGGGGCCATAAGAATCTGGGATAGCCAGACAGGGATGCCCGTCTCTGAGCCCTTACGGGGACATACCGGTACAGTCTGGGCGGTGGTGTACTCGCCCGACGGCAGGTATATTGCCTCAGGTTCCGCCGACGAAACCATACGGCTCTGGGATGCCCAAACAGGGATGCCTGCCCTTCAACCTTTCACGGGCCATGACGATATTGTTTCCTCTGTAGCCTACTCTCCCAATGGCAGATACGTGGTCTCTGGATCGGTAGATGGCACCGTTCGAGTTTGGGATGCTCAGACGGGGCGGGCTGCGTTCGGGCCCATCACAGGACATACCGACACAGTCCGCTCAGTAGCATACTCACCCGACGGAAAGCACATCGTATCCGGCTCATACGACTCGGCGGTTCGAATTTGGGATGCACGTACAGGACGGGCAGCTGTAGGGCCTATGGCAGGCCACACACAGAAGGTCAACTCAGTGGCATTCTCACCTGATGGGACGTTTGTGGTGTCATGCTCGGAGGACAAAACAGTGCAGATTTGGGATGCTCGCACAGGGCAGGCTGTATCGGAGCGCCTCGAAGGCCACACTGCTGCAGTCGTGTCTGTAGGTTACTCCCCTGACGGAAAGTGCATTGCGACCGGCTCAGGGGACAACACGATTCGACTTTGGGACGCTCAGATGGACCGACCTGCCTCTAATTCCGCAGCAGGTCACAGTGCCACAATTTGGGGTATTGCCTACTCTCCAGATGGAAAGTTTCTCGCATCGGGCTCAGGCGATGGCACCGTTCGAGTCTGGGATCCCCAAACCGGGGACCTCTCTTTCCCGCCAATTCAGATGGACAACAACACACCGGTCCACTCAATAGCCTACTCCCCTGATGGCGAATACTTTGTCAGTGGTTCAGAGGACGGGACCGTTCGCCTTTGGCACGCTCATACGGGCCAACCTGCATCCAATGCCATGTCAGGTCATACCAGGATCGTCTATTCTGTGGCATTCTCCCCCGATGGAAGCACCATCGTGTCATGCTCGGGGGACAAGACCATTCAGCTTTGGAATGCCCGAACAGGAGAACCCCGAGGCGAGCCGCTGACTGGGCATACCGACGAGGTCAACGCAGTCGCCTGGTCGCCCGATGGGAAATACCTCGTGTCAGGCGGCGACGACAACACCGTGCGAGTTTGGGACCTCACTGGCTCTCAGCGTGCCCTTGAGCCCATGGCGGGGCACACTGACGTTGTTTTGTCGGTGGCCTACTCTCCCGATGGCCGACATATAGCCTCGGGCTCCGGGGATAAGACCATTCGTTTGTGGGACGCCGAGACAAGGCAGCCCGTTGGCAAGCCTATCACTGGCCACATACAGTCGGTTAAAACCATCGTCTACTCGCCCGACGGAAGCTGCATTGCTTCGGGGTCAAATGACTACACCATTCGGCTTTGGAACGCTCAGACAGGGGAGCCGCTCTCTTCTCCAATCATCGGCCATGGTGCGCCGGTGACGTCAGTGGCATTCTCCCCGACGGGTGACAGAATTGCCTCGGGGTCCAGGGACACCACTGTACGGATCTGGAAGCTGCCCCAGGAGAAATCGACGCAGATGCCGCGCACACGCCCGACCCTGGATGGTATGTACACTGTTTTTCCAAGCCCTGCATTCCGGTCGCTGAACTATTCGACAGTGCCGGTCTATCTGCACGACTATCCGCACGGTGTTTATACCATTGGAAGCGACGGATGGATTCGAAATTCAGCAGGCCATCTCCTGCTTTGGGTCCCATATACTCATCACACCGGCCTTTATTCGAGTGCCAGCCTTGAGCGCATCATCGGAAATATTGCCACCACGAAAGTGGAACTCACCAAGGCTGTCGCCCATGGGGAGAATTGGCTCAAGTATGTCCCTCACCCACATATCCCGCTCGCAACTCTGACAGCTTTTTTTATCATCACAGGTGCAGAGATACTCCGTCACGCGGGGAAGCCCACCGTTACGGGCCGTGGCCCGTCTGATATCCAAACAGCTCGATTTGCTATACCTTTCCCTTGAACCAGCCTTATATTCCTCATCTTACAGCCGCACCACATGTTGTATCCCTACAGCCCTTTTGTGTCCCTTTACATTTTTGACCCACCATGTATCCCCCAAGTATCTGTGCCACCTTACCTCGTCTCCTACGTTATTACCTTTCTCCTTTCGTTCTAACTTCTCGAGCAACCTTATTTTATATCTTCCATTTTCAGTGTTCACAAGCCCAACATTCTTCATTCGCAGTCGTAGTTATGTGCCATCCCCACCGAAATCTACTCGTTTCTTAAGCGTTGCTTTAGCCTCGTACCCTTCCTCTCCCTTCTCCTAAATGTGCGGGCCAATGAATCATGATTTGCAGCTTCTGTCTAACGACAAATCTTCGGTCTCTCCAGCTGCAGTGGGGTGTATCACCGTGTGTGAGCTCGATAAAATGATATCCGCCTGTCTAGATGTATCCCCTGTGACCTGCCGAACGAAGTGAGACAACTCGCGGAACAATCGCGGAAGAGGATACGAAGCGCTTGAATAAGCGCCCACCACCGTGCCGACGAAAATAGGCTATAAAGGGATGTCATTGATGGGTTTCGGGTGTAAATCTTTCTTAAACTGAAGCGGAAACGCTAATACATGTATCCTGGTAGAATTACGTCTCGAGGGTGACAGTATACCTGGTATCTGCAGTACATAGGTGGCCCCGTACACACCTGAAGCATGTAGCCTGTACTCCACGGGGTGCCGATTAAATAATGTTCGCTCTCAACATCCACCCGGGTGGCCCCTCGGGAACCACGCGTGTGCCATACTCGGCGCTCCACTTTCTGCCTCGTCACCTAACCGAGACACTCTGCTGTTGATCATCTCTGAAATTGATCACTGAGCAACCTATTGATCAAGATAGCTAGGTCGGGTGAGAATGCCGAGGTTGCAAGAGATCGTCGATGCACGAGTGGGCAAGTCAACATTCGGCGGTCATTTCGCGCCTGTTCCTGGACGTCAAAACCAACTCGCCTGATTGTACATGCCTTGGTCGAAAGCCCCGCCTAGGTTCACTCCTGTTTGAATGCTAGTGCAGGCCGAGGCGTGACTGACCAGGATAGACTCTCAAATTCAGAACCTCGATCGCGAGGTTTGAGAGCGTGCCGGGTCGGTAATCTTGATAGACTGTGATAGAGATATGGATGCTTGCTGAGCTAGTCCTGGGGCTTGAAGCTTCTGAGTCGCGCGACGATTCACTCTACATGCCGTGAGCGAGGATACTGGGTGGATCATGATCGTATGGGCGAGGGGAGCGTACATGACAGCGAGGGACGAACACACCGAGGAGCCAGCAGCCTTGCTACAATGAGCCCACATCCCGCTTTGCCATATCCATTCCAGCACACTCTAGATCTCCGAGACTTAAGAATCCGTCGCTTGATGAATGCGAAGCTTGGGAATGCTTCCTTCCCCCTCCATGCCAGATCGCGTTTCTTTTGCTAGGGGCGTAGTCTGTCTCAAAGGCGGTCAGTGAGGGCGTAGCCACAATGTATTATAGACTGTTTGCATCCAAGTCTACCCTCGCCAGATGTCAAGCTCGACTGGCGCATCGAACTCAAAAGTCTCCTAGATCAGTGATGTGGAGTCAGGCAAGCGCAGTGACGGATAGAAACGGCTCAGCCCAGTGCTCTCTGAGAAGGTTGAAAATCGACATGCACCACCACCAGTTCCCGACTCCCCGTCCATAGTCCATCTCACCCTGACCTCCGAGATGGAGGCACCCCCGCTCCATGAACGAGGCTTCGGATCTCTCTCTCTTCAGATAGCACAGACTTTTCTAGCTCGATCGTGAACCTAGTAGGAGCGGCCTGCTGCAATAAGAGGTATTCGAGGCGCCGGGGACGTCGCGAGCACCGACGCGGACTGCTCAGGTGTTGGTCGGGAGAAAAGGGCGACGCGAGTGGGCTGATGCCAGCCAGGCCCGAACAAGCACTTGGTTCCCACGCCCAATCAGCTTCACCAGGCTCTCTTCTCCGTTCTCGCCTCCTTGAAACCATTTCCCTCCTTATTTTCGCTCTTCCCCGTCTTACAATGCACATGGCTAACTGCGTCAATGACGGCCTCAACAACAGGTTCTCCCTTGCCCCTCTGGACCGCCGGCTCCTCCTCAAACACACCGTAGAGTTCAATCGAGCGAGTGGTTAGGCAGCAGGCTGACTGGGTGAAAGCTGATAGGTAGCTATCTCTGGTTCCCTTGGGCTCCCCTGGCTCACAACCCCGTTTCAAGGACCCACCACCACCCCTCCCATCCATTCGTCCACCCAGCTGGACTCAGTACCGAGCTTTCGAACGACACACACCAGAACCATGCGGCGGCTAGGGAAAGGATACGAATACGAGGTCTGTTACCCGTCGATCACTTGCGTTTACGGCGACTTACTTACCTCCTGCACCAGCTCGTACTAGATGCGACGGCCTATCCTTAGTTGCTACATACCTGTGGTTAAGCAACAGCTAGACTCATAGATGAAGGAAGAGGTGAGCTCGCCTATCCCTATCTATACGCGACAATGTGTGCTAACTCGACCAGCTAGTCTCTTCCGAACTTCTGCAAAGGGCCGCAATTCTACTATACGCAATGTCTGAATCACACCACTACCCGACCTACTCACCGCCCCACCGTCCCATCCTTCACTCTAATTCGATCCACTGCACACCTAGAGAATATGGTCTCGCTCGACCTGCCAATCCCCCGTCCGGCAATCGAACTACGACCCTACTCAACACCCAACTGCCCTGCGCCTCCCTATAACTCGCTTTCATCTCCCCTGCCTCAATCACCGGAGACTTCTACAACGCGTCGAGGAGCAACGAAGGTGGACATCTGAGCCTGCGCTCGACTATTCAACAATCCACAGCGCACGCTGAAGAACCCGCCTACGACTGCGAACCCACCTTTTGGGCTAGACCTCAGACTGGCCTCGGATACCTCAGCAAGTAATACTCGGCACCGCGAGGCCAGAACGAGAGCGAAGTCGCTGCCGGAGGGGTGAAGGCTGGTGAAGGGTTGGGGCGCTGGCGCAGAGTTTGTGAAGCCGTGGCTTCGATCGGTCGCTGCCGGCCTCTGGGTCAGGCTGAGCGAGTCCTATGGCAGAACACGACGTGCAAGCGCGGGACTGCCGTAAAACGAGAGTGCTGGGGATAAGGGGTTTGGTAAGGTGAGTAAGCCTGCAATGTGTACATCCCTGATGATGTGCTTACCTCTCGCAGCCTCTCCCATTCCTCAAACATCGCGCGTGGTCCCACCTAGATCTACAGCATAACCTAGCCTCCGTTTGCAGTACCGATGGTGAGCCAGGGGGATGGAAGCGGGGTCGTTGCGTTAGGTGAGTGAGCTTTCGATGGGCATTTCCCCTGATGGTGTCTGTATTACTAACTTTTTGCGGGGTCTTCCTAAGTCACAACATGATCATCGCCGTTGTTGTGCTAGTCATGAAGTACAAGCTCCATAGCGGGATCAACACTCTGCGCGAACTCCACCTTTCTTCTGGCCAACGATTCTTGTATTGACGGATTGCCTCTTCGGCGGAATTTCCTCGCCTCGATGACCCCCCTCTCATCTGCCAGTTGCCGAGCGTTTCTACAACCGCTCACTGCTCCGCGATCATCATTCGTCAGCCGCTCAGTCGATGGTGTCGGCCCCGGTGGTCGCTTACCCTGTTGTGCTTCACGGCGTCTCCGAACCACCGCCCCTCGACATCCTCTCGTCTGCGTGTCTGTCTTGTTGTCGATCCCATGTTGAGGGTGCGAGCGAGGTACCTGACACATAGGCGTGGCGGGCGCTTATATCGCCAAGCTGGCTCCGTCCCGTAGTCTGGCAGGCAAGAGACTCGACTAGGAGCTTTCTCGTACCTACCGTACAGCAGAACTCAAACTATCGCAATGAGCAATGCGCCTTTCTGGGGAACACTGCAGAGTGCGGCACTCGGAGTTGGGAGTATGGGTAGTTCTCCTACCATCACCGCGCACACTAGTCCGAGCGTCCGTTACCCCCACAGTTCCCCAGTGTAAATCCAACAAATGTATTCGACGTTCTCTGGCCCTGGCAATGCCTGCTGCACGTGCATCCTCGAGCTAGAATTCAAAGCGCTTGATTAAGCGCCCATCGTCGTTGGGCTTGGAATTGGTCTACCCAATGCGCAAGGTGTTCTAGAATCATTCTTGGATAGCATGCGAGCTGCAACCGAGTGCTAGGTATGAGGTTTACACGTCAGAAATAATGGTACATCAATGGGGGAGTGGAGGGGAGTGGGCTGGCTGATATGCGGCGTGATCATTGACAGCTTGGGTGCTAAACTCATACTACAGGTATCCTCAATAAGAGCCGCTGATGACGGGACTGCTCTCTACCGAGCTCGTTCTCCTTTATCTAGGTACGTGGTTATCATGGCTTACACTGGACGAAGAGTGAGACGTACAGCGCACGCAGCGCCCGGAGAGCCTTTCTTCTCCACCTAATCCGTCTGGGCTTCTCTGGACATGACGGAGGAGGATACGGGGGGCGAGCTCCGGGCTCAGAGTTGGAGGTGAGGGAATAGAGCGATGAAGTGCCTGCCAGTCATTCAGAATACGGCATAATGCCATCGGACATCCTCGAGCCATCCGTGGGGTTGAGTGGCCACTCGACCCCTGGTGCAGTTCCCGTTCTCTATGCTCTTGCAGAATGACTTCCCGTTACTTGATCATGAACATAGCGGAGTGGATTGATTAAGCTCGGAGGCCCTCGACACTTTGTCTACCGTGATCATGTATGGTATGGACCGTACCGCGGTTGATAGACCGTTTCTTCTGGAGGGTGATCTGTAGGCTTGAAAAGTGTTCGAGCGAGGGGATCCGGATTTGCTCCGGATGTTTCGAAAGATCGAAGTCTTCGGGGCAGAGGGAAGCTTCAGTTGATCGCGTATGAGTAGTACTGGATACCGGCCAAAAAATTGAGCACCAAAGCGAGGCGAGTCGCGCGACGCTCCTCCTGTGCTGTGTGAACAGGACCAGGAATTCCCCGAGACAAAGTGTCCCAAATGATTGGGGGGGACTGCGGCGGTGCGAGCGCAGCCAAGTGGGGAACATTTGAGCAGTTCTCGGGAACTTGGGGAATAGTTAGCAATAAATACGGCCACCATATCTCAATGCACAATTCAGCGAAACCCGATCGCCGAAATCAAAGTACCCAGAACTGCTCCATGAATGCATGAACACCCGGCGCGCGAACTTCGAGCGTGTGTTTTGCATGCAAATGAGATGGTGTTTCTTCATTTTGCATACTGCAGGCAATCTAACATCCTCCCCGGCGTATAGTCATCCCTGTAGTCGGTCTCGGCTGCAAGAAATAAGTGGGGAGGATCGCGGAAGACATCTCTCCAAGTCGTGAGGCTTGACAGCGTACTGGCACTGTTGGTGGAATAGAATGGGTGCCTGGGACATTTAGGTTGAAGAGGGAGTATATCGGGATGCAAAAGAGATAGTATTGCTGGCGCTGGGGATGAAACGAACACCAACACACGCTGCTCAGGTGTTGGTCGCGAGGAAAGGGCGACACAGCTGCTGATGGGGAGGCTCGATGCAGCACTCGGTTCTCACGCTTCCCCTTTCAGCGCGGCTTCAGTCTCGGCGCCTCTCTTCCCATCCCGCTCACCCCAGAAGCCGTTCTCTACCTTTTTCGCTGCGCCTGTCGCCAACGACTCGATCTCCACCGACGCCTACACGCCACTTAAACCATCTGAACGAATCCTGCGAGCGATCCCGTCCGTCTAGCTCCAAAGTTGCGCGAATCTTTGTCGAAGTCTGCGTCTACGGCTCAAGAGACGGCGCCGTCTCTGACGACCGATGCTGAACGACGCTGAGAGTACTATACACCGGGATAAAAAGGTCAGGATGTCAGCTATGCTCATCCGCCGCTATTTACTTACCTTGTGCTAGTTCGTCGGCCACCCTCTCAATTGGCAAGATCACCGCAGGCTCGGCTGGATCTTGAATGAAGGTGAGCATAACCGATGCTTCCCGACTTCGCAATGTGTGCTCATTAGTCCACCTAGACTTTTCGCAAGCGACCGACGACGTACCCAGCTACGACGACGCGAGCACGACACGCAAGAGTAAGCCCCTTCCTTCACCGATACACCTCTGCGATCTCTCATTCGATCCCTCCCAAGCAGCTTCAATCCAGCCATAATCCGTTCGTCGCTCAACGGGCACTCGCTGAATCGACTGCACTACCCAGCGCAGAAGCCCTGGCCCTTGGAACAATCCGATTCTGTCACCTCGAATACGGCATAGCCAACGACGCCATCGCTCACACCCTCCAACAACCTGTACAAGACGCCGATGAAATATTCAAGCGCGGGGCAAAGCAGCTGAAGTTCGAGCAGTTATTTCAAGCAGCTCCAATGGACACCGGTGAGCAATGTGCACCTTCTGGATACGTTCGGCTGCCATTTACCTCTACATATCCCTTTCATTTCAGATTCACCTACCCGTCCCACCAGTTCGACATCCCTTGCGATCCAACAGCGCATAGCAGCGATGGCTACATGACACGAATCTATGTGAGCTCAGTGTCGAATTCAACGTCTTGACGGCGTGCTCACTGCGGACGCAGCTCCGTCATCTTTCCGACACGCAGCCGGCATCATCTGGGCCCACCACCGCTTGTCCAATATCCGAAGAAGTTCGCCCTAGCCTCACCCTCGATCGCTTGACGCACCTAGGAGAAGACCTGGCCCCCTTCGATTGGATCCGGTGGCCGAAGTACATCGCCGCTCATCATCCACCACCCCTCTGCCGCCACGAGGATTAGATACAGCTGAATATCCAAGTCTGCGCCCTCACTTGCCATTGACCGATCGACAGTGTGAACGGAAGAAGACATCTATGAGAAGCGTGCCCTGCGATGTCGGTGACACACTGACCACATCCGATGTTCATTGTTGATGTGTTTAGGGGCGAGAGAGGGTTTGTAGACTCGATGTAGAGGAGGCAAGCACGAAATGAGGTGAGTGTGCCGGTTCCTCCGTTGCAGATCGCTCATTTGACTCACAGCATTCCCTTCGCTATCGTTGTGTGACGCACGTTGTTCCCTCCCTCGCCGAACTAATCTTCCGAAGCCAAGAGGACAACGTGTGGCAGCACGAATTTGGGGGACAACACTGGTGACGGAGAGTTAATTATGTGGCCTATTTCTACATCGCTCGCATTCCCGTCGTCCTTGCCAGCCAATGCTACTCTGGACATGAGGCCGTCGACCGCATCCTCGTCATTCACCAGCCATGATGGGGCGAGAATGGCTGGGATTGGAATGGGAGATGCGACCGTCTCGCTCAGCGGTGCCGGTAGGATGCTTCAGTCACCGAGGCGGTCGTTCCATCGATTGCATGAGTACGTCGGTGCACGGGTCTGCGAAGTTGAGGATGTTGACGTACACTATGCCCTGTGGATACAATAGACTGGTTTATGGGCTGCAGCTGTACGTATAGACATATACATCCTGAAATGCCGGAGGCCTGAAGAGCGAGGGGTCCAAGTTATGCTGATGACCAAACGTTACGCCGGGCGCCTATTCATTGAGAACGTGGAGGTTTGTTGACTTACGCTTCGAGAGCAGCTCGCGGTGGCTATGGGGTTAGTTTCTCCTATCTATTCGAGCTAACGACGCATACACTTAGAGCATACGCAGCGTTTATCGAGCTCATCGATGGCAATTTCATTTCCGGGCAAAGGTGAAGGGGACGGGAGGCGGAGTTGGAATCCGAGTTTGCCCTCTTACTGTCATCATCCACACCTTGACCACGCTTCTCAATCCGCTCAGATGGCGGATGCACCTGAACCGAAGAAACGTCGCGGTATACGGGGTCGACTGAAGGAGTTCTTCAAACGCAGTGGATCCAAAACCCCGAGGTCCGAGTCTCCAAGCCTCGTCAGGAATGTCGAAGGATCCGGGGGTCCATCAGCTCGAAATCAACCGGAACAAGGCCCAGAATCGTCTTCCCTCATAGATCGCTCAGCTCAGGACTCTCTCGACGTAGCCTCCAACGCCGTGTCACCGCCTCAGTTGACCTCCGATGGCCCGCAGGAAGAGACAGAGCAACCAATCGATGATCCTCGCGACGACATGCCCGACGTAGTTGTCCCCGCTCTCAGCCCCGAAGCCGACAACTCTGTCCCATCCAAAGGCATTGGGAGCAAGATATATGGAGGAGTAAAGGCTACGTTGCGGTTGGTGGCCGAAGTGGGTGACGTCTTTCCGCCAGTAAAGAGCACCGCTGCTGGGTTGCTCTTTATCTTCGACCTCATCGATGTGAGTCCTCGATATACAGCTCCGGATGTCCTTTTCTAACATTAGGGCCAGGCATATGGAGAGAACCACGAAGCGTTCGATAAGCTCCTTGAGAGAGTCAAGGTCCTATCAGCCATCCTTGCTTCCTGTCCAAAGGATGTCCCGGAGGAGGTGCTGGACCGATTTCGCGGTCTCTCACTGTAAGAAACTTCGAAACGTACAACACTTCTTCCACTCAAAATCTAACACTAGCACTCTGCGCGAGAAGGAGGAGTCGCTGAAACAGAAGCTCGAGAATAGGTCAAAGGTTGAACGAGTGATACTCTCTGCGCAGGACAAGGATGAGGTTATAGAACTCACCCAGGAGATCAAGATGATCATTGAGATTGCAGTGGTAGGACCCTCCAACCCTTTGCCACATCCGATACTGATATTCTGGTAGTTCACGTCGGTTACCCAGAACGAATTTCGGACGATCCAAGCCGTCAGTGAGATTAAATGGTTGAAAGAACACGTTACGAGTGCGTTGCCCATACTGCTGTCGTGCGTCTTTTGACCCAACGCTCCTGTAGTCATTGAGCAAGCATCCGGCGGGCTGCGCAATATGGAGAAAGACATTGAGTTCTTACGGAAATCGGGTGAGTGCTGATTTTGAGTTTACTTGTGTCTTGCTGATTGAATGTAAACAGAGCTTCTGAGGAAACTTGGGGAAGTGGAGGGGGCCGAATACGATAACCAGAAACGCGGTGGCGGCTGCACCCCTGGCACCAGGATCTCCCTCCTGTGTACCCTTCTCATCTGGGCTATGGACCGAGACTCGGCCCATCTCTTTTGGCTTAGCGGACCGGCCGGGACTGGCAAAACAGCGCTCTCCAAGACCTTCTGCGCTCAGCTTGCCCAGCGAGGGACATACGGAGCCAGTTTCATGTGCACGGTCCAAGAGAAAGACCTGCAAGATGTATACCTCATCATTCCAACTGTGGCGAAGATTCTGGCCGAGGAACGACCCGATTTTGGCAAAGCCCTGGAGCAGGTTCTCCTGAACGACCGCAGCTGCAGGAGTCCGAAGACAATGTCTTTGAATGATCAGTATTCGAAGCTCATCCTTGAGCCCGCTGCAAAGGTGTTCACTGCCGACGATCTTCTCGTGATCTGCATAGACGCTCTTGACGAATGCAAGGACAAGGATGCCATCTCGCAGCTCGTCACTACCCTGTCACGTAAGCCCACCGTTCCCCTCAAGTTCTTCCTTACCAGCAGGCCCGAGATCTCACTGAGAACGTCACTTCAATCGTCTGGCAAGCAACTGCGTCTCTTTGATATCGAGGAGCATGTCGTCAAGGCCGACGTGATGCTCTTCCTCACTGAGCAGTTCCGAGCTGTGCCTGCGATATACGAACCTCACAAAGACACGTGGCCTCCTCCCGAAATCGAACAAATCGCGGACTTCTCAGGAAAGCTGTTCATCGTCGCATTCACTGCTTTCAAATACATTACGGCCCCCAACGGAGTCTCCATCGAGAGGTTCAAGGAATTCAACCGGCAGTCAGACGGTATCGAGGCTATTGACAGTCTCTACTCCGACATCATGGAGGAAGCGTTCAAAGGACTGAAATCACGCGAACAGGAGCTCGTTCACTCTTGCTTGTCCCTTCTCGTCTCGGCGCAGCGCCCGCTCTCACCGCATGATTATGGTAAATTGCTTGACAAGGACATACACCTTATCCGGGAGGCGTTCAAAGCGCTCCACTCCGTCGTCCAGGTCCCTGAAGAACGAGTAGACGATGGCGCCATCTCGATCTACCACGCCTCCTTTGTCGACTACGTCACTTCTCATACACCTCGCGAGCAAAAGTGGGCCGTCGAGAGGGCTGTAGCTCACGCAGCGACGGGTGATGCGTGCTTCCGTATCATGGACTTGATGCTCTGCTTTGGTATTTCAGGCGCCCAGACGTCGTACCTTAGCAACGACGAGCAGCCTACTTCACTGAAACTTGCTTCTGAGTTGGCGTACGCTTGCACAACCTGGGGCGACCATGTCATACATGCTGGACTTGAGTCCGAGCCGCGCCAGCAGAAGGTCATGGCTTTTCTGAGAGGGGAGAAGGTTTGGTACTGGCTGGAGGCATTGAGCGCGGTGAAGGCTCTGCAATATGCGTATAACATTCTTTGGAAGATTTCGAAGGCAGGTCTTCCGGCCTATGCACGCCGAGCGCTAATGGATTGACGCTCGAAATAGGAAGCGATCTCAACAGAACTCCAAACCCTCTCAAACGACCTCGGAGACGTTGTACACACCTTCGAGACACCTATCGCCCACAGTGCTCCCCATCTTTACCTCTCTGCGATTCCATTCCTCCGTGCGCTTGGTACGGCTCCCCATATGATATCACTTCCCGCCTTGGATTCTGTTCCTATTGTGCACCATCTTCCCGGTACGGGGCGCGAGATGCTCAGCATCAACCTTGGGGCATATATGGGGTGCGACTGTCTGGTGTTCTCTCCAGATGGAAAGTATCTCGCTGCTGCTATTGATTCTCGACAGTTGAAGGTCTGCAGAGTTGTAGTATTCACCCGAGGTGGACAACATGCCCCGCAAGCCACTCTGATGGAGCATCCGGACTGTGTTAATTTTGTCGCATTCTCTCCCAACGGGCGGTACATTGCCTCTGCTTCAAACGACGGGGCCATCAGAATCTGGGATAGCCAGACAGGGATGCCCGTCTCTGAGCCCTTACAGGGACATACCGATATAGTCTGGGCTGTGGCGTACTCGCCCGACGGCAGGTATATCGCCTCAGGTTCCGCTGACAAAACCATACGGCTCTGGGATGCCCAAACAGGGCTGCCTGTCCTTCAACCTTCCACGGGCCATACCGGTACCGTTTGCGCTGTAGCCTACTCCCCCGATGGCAAATATATTGTCTCAGGATCGGCAGACGACACCCTTCGAGTTTGGGATGCTCAGACAGGGCGGGCTGTGTTTGGGCCCATCACAGGACATACCGACATAGTGCGCTCAGTGGCATACTCTACCGACGGAAAGCACATTGTATCCGGCTCATTCGACTCTACGGTTCGAATTTGGGATGCATGTACAGGACAGGCGACCGTAGGGCCTATGACAGGCCACACATACAAGGTTAACTCAGTGGCATTCTCCCCAGATGGGAAGTTTGTAGTGTCATGCTCGAACGACAAAACAGTGCAAATTTGGGACGCTCAAACAGGGGAGGCTGCCTCGGAGCGCCTTGAGGGCCACACTAGTGCAGTCGTGTCGGTAGCCTACTCCCCTGACGGAAAGTGCATTGCGACCGGCTCAGTGGACAATACCATTCGATTTTGGGATGCTCAGATGGACCGGCCTGCTTCTGATTCCGCGGCAGGTCACAGTGCCGCAATCCGGGCTGTTGCCTACTCTCCCGATGGAAAGTATCTCGCATCCGGCTCAGAAGATGGCACCGTTCGAGTCTGGGATGCCCAAACCGGGGACCTCTCTTACCCGCCAATTCGGATGGACAAGAACACGCCGGTCTACTCATTAGCCTACTCGCCTGACGGGGAATACTTTGTCTGTGGTTTGGAAGACGGGATCATTCGCCTTTGGCACGCCCAAACGGGCAAACCTGCATCCAATGTCATGTCAGGACATACGAATGCTGTCTGGTGCGTGGCGTTCTCCCCCGATGGAAGCACCATTGCGTCAGCCTCGGTGGACAAGACCGTTCGGATTTGGGATGCCCGCGTAGGAGAATCCCGAGGCGAGCCACTGACTGGGCATACCGAGGAGGTTGAAGCAGTCGCATGGTCCCCCGATGGGAAATACCTCGTCTCAGGCGCAGATGACAACACCGTGCGAGTTTGGGACCTCACTGGCGCTCAGCGTGTCTTTGAGCTCATGGCGGGGCACTCTGACGAAGTTTGGTCGGTGGCCTATTCTCCAGATGGCCGGCATATAGCCTCGGGCTCCAAGGATAAGACCATTCGTCTTTGGGGCACCGAGACGAGGCAGCCCGTTGGCGAGCCTATCACTGGCCACACAGCAACGGTTAGAGTCGTAGTCTACTCGCCCGACGGAAACTGCATTGCTTCAGCGTCATACGACTGCACCATTCAGCTTTGGGACGCTCACACAGGGGAGCCGCTCTCTTCTCCAATTATCGGCCATGGCTCGTTGGTGACGTCAGTGGCATTCTCCCCGACGGGTGGCCGAATTGCCTCGGGATCCAAGGACACCACTCTACGGATTTGGAAGCTGCCCCACAAGAACTCAACGCCGACGCCGAGCACACCCCAGACAGTCGATGGTATGCACGCCGTTTTTCCAAGCTCTGAACTCCATTTGTTAAAGCATCCCGCAGGTCCTGTCTATCTGCACGACTATCCTCACGGCGTCTTTGCGATCGGAAGTGACGGATGGATTAGAAATTCGGCAGGAGATCTCCTGCTTTGGGTCCCACTGGCCCATCGCACCGGACTATATTGTGGCGGCCTTGAGCGCATCATCGGAAATATCGCCACCACGAAGGTAGAACTCACAAAGGGCGTCGCACACGGGGAGAGCTGGCTTAAGTAAATCCCTCACCCGCAGATCATGTTTGCAAGCCTGACAGTTTATTTATCTTCATAGGTGCAGAGATCCTTCGTTGCACGATGAAGCACACTACCAGCTGTGGCCCGCTTGACACCCCAAAAGCACTATTTACCGTTACGTGCCCCTAGACCAGTCTACACCCCGTCTTCTTACAACCAGACCACAATATTCCCCCCAGCGCCCTTCTGTATGCCTTTTCATTTTCGATTCAAAATCTAACGTGTATATCTCAACTCTCTGTGCCAGACTTCCTCGTTCTATATCGTTACCTTTTTCTCTCCATTCGCTCTTGAACGGCCTCACTTAGTTCGTTTGCTCCACTCTCCCAAGCCAACCAACATCTTTCAGTCGCAGTAGTCATCCGCCGGGACTTACTAATTCTGTAATTGACACTATATCCTCGTACCTACCTTCTATCCACCCCTCACTTCCACCTATTAGTCTCATACACCTACTGTCTCCGCTTCTTCACCTTGAACAATATCTCATTCTCGCATACATATTGGCTTGCTATGGACACTTGCCCTTTCCTTTCTTCCTCATATTTACAGCACGTTCCCGCCCTCTACCCTTCCTTATAAACAGTACAGTCCCTATGCTCAGATACCCAGGATCCTTCTATGCAGAGTCTCCAGATACGACGCATTCATGCGTGACAAGCTGGTCCCGTAGAAAATAAGCGCCCGGGCATGGTCAGGCGTTTGAAGCGAGGTTGAAGTTTGATAATTCCGATGCGGCCAGGAAATCGACCTAATTCATTGCTATCTCTCAGGCCCCAATGTTACTGGTATTTGCGATTGAATTTAGGATGGGCGACGGACACCCCACGCTGACCTTCGCAGTGACTGTGCGGGGCAATATCGCACCTTCCGCCGGCTTGTGTATAACGACGGATCGACGGTCTCTCCAGATGCAGTGAGATACATCGTCGGGTGTGCTCGATAGAATACTGATTATCGTGTCTAGAGGCAGCCCTGTGACCTGCAGAGCGAATGGAGACAACTCGCAGGAGGTGCATACGAAGCGCTTGAATAAGCGCCCGCCGCCGTGCTTCGGAAAACGGGCTATAAAGGGATGTTGAAGTCCATCTGTGTTACTCAAAATCTTAATATGTAGTAGATGTCATCCTCCGCTCCAATAGACTGGAATACTCTCTAAACCTCGTGCTACGGCGGTTACCCGGTCGATAGTCTTGAGCAAGGCAAGGTAGGTATGATTGTCACGATAGATTCTGCTATACGCATCAATACTTGCTGGACTGGGAGGAATAGTTCTTGGTTTAGAGATTCGCGCGACGATTTACCTGCGCGTGGCGTAAGCGATAATTCGGACAGAAAGGCAAAAGAAGCTGAGATAAGTCGATGGGGAGCCGAAGGTCACCCGGGGAGTCATGGTGTTACTGGGCGAGGGGGGGGGGGGGGTGAGAAAGAGCTGATGTCAGGGGGGACGAACGCACCGAGGAGCCTGCAATCAGGCTATAATCGGCCCATATCCCGCTTCCCCATCTACATTCTACTTAAACACGGTCTTGTAGACAGAGAATCCCGTATCGCGCTCAAAGCTTGGGGTCGCGACGTTCCTTCAAGTTGTCCATTCCCGGGATCGCGGAACTTTGCCAGGTCGATTGGTATCGTCTTCGCATTAGCGCGTTCGTGGTTGGTTTCAAAAGCAGCAAGTGAGCCTGTAGCAGGAGCGTGATATCATATCTAGGCATACAAGTCTACTGTCGGCAGAAGTCGGGCAACGAAGCCAGAGTCTCCTAGACGAATGCTGTGGACGAGGGGCAGTGGGGCGAGCGCAGGGAAAGCAGGAAAGCGACTGAGCCCAGTGCCCAGTGAGAAGCCGAGAGCACACATTCACTCCCAGCGGGTCCCGTCTCCTCATCCATAGTCTGGCCAACCATCACCTTTGAGATGGAAGCACCCGAATTTGCAGAGACGCAGGGCTCCGGAGAGCCATTCGCGGGTGTTCCCTTAGTCCGTTGTCGGGGCGGTACTTCTTCGTCCAGATTAATCGCGAGCCTGTCAGTGAGACGCACCTGTGCATCAAGTGGTATTCTTGGGCGCCGGAGACATCGCGAACACCGACGCCGACTGCCCAGGGTGTTGGTCTGGAGGAAGGGGCGACGTGGTGCTCCGATGATGGCAGCCAGGCCCGAACAAGCACTTGGTTCGCACGCCTAATGAGGCCCTTGGTCGGTCGCAGCGCAAGTTCTCTCTCTTTCGTTCCATTCACCCCAGAGCCAGTCGTCTCCTTCTCAACACGCCGCTTCCCCACTTTCTCGCTGTGCTGCTCAACACTGCACATGGATAATTGCGCCAACAACGCTGAATCGACACACGCCGACTTCAACAGCAGACTCGCCCCCGCCCCTCTGGACCAACGGTCGCCCCAAACCCGATACGCCTTTGCAGAGTTCGATTGAGCGAGTGGCCGGCCTGAATGGGTGTCAGCTGAGGAGGTAACTATTTCTGGTCTCCTTCCGCTGGATATCCCGTTGACTTACACATTCGCTTTTAGGACTTGTCTCCACCGATCCCACCCATTCGCTCAACGCGCTGCACTCGAGCCTAACTGGTACCGTTTCCAGTTCACCGAGATCAAGACGGAGGGCCAGGCGATGGATACATCGCAGCAGGCCTTTGTGCAATGCCCAGTCGCACAAGCGGACGACCTGCTTACGCCCATCTATCCTTCCTGTGATCCTAGCTTGCAACGGACCTACCGACCTCTCGCTCTCGACTCCCCATACCGAGAAAGTCTGATGACAGAACACGAAGCAGTCCAAGCGCAGGAATACTGATAAACGAGGGTGCTGGGGGCAGAGGGCTCGGTGTTGTGAGTATGTGAGACCCATCGCCCTGATGATTTGCTTATCTCTTGCAGGGTCTCCCGCTCCTCAAGGCCTCACACATCGCGCGCAGTCCCAATCTGACCACAAAAATGTATACTAAGTACTGTATACACAATAGGGTGGTCTATGATACACAGTGAGAGGGAATAGATTCATTGCGTTTGGGCGGTGTGGCACGGTGCGTCTACCAGGAGTCTAGAGCCAATTACGGCTGGTGAGTCTGCATGAATGCACTGAAGATTCGAATTAAAGGCATAGGAATCTGCCCATCTGAAAGAGCGAGTGAGTACCATGACAGGAGATAATACACCAAGGTTTGAATCGATCACGTTGATGATTAGAGGTCGTGGGCGCTTATTTCGGGGCTTGGCAGACGCCCAACGCTGTGGGCATAAACTCGATCTCCCTACACATCATCTGCGCGAGCTCGTTCGAGTGGCATTCTTGGATGTGGTATCATTTTCTACAAAGGGCGGAGACTGGCATCCCGTGCTGAATACTATGAAAGTAAGAGATAACTTGTGTACGCAGTCGTACAACCTGTGCATCTTCTGTGCTCCGCATTCCACCGAGTTATCGCATTGAGCGATGCTAGACGTTGCCGATCTTCGGTATGAGACGTGGCGTCCTGGACCGCAATTGTTGTTTGGGAGGCTGTGTAGGGTCGTCGGCCCGGGGTTGCTCTGGGAATCGCTGTTCGTCCTGTTGGGTGCCCGTTTCCACGCGAGTATCCCCAGGTAGTTCTTCCGCTCGCCTTGTCTGTTCTCGTTGTGATTCCGATTCCTGCTTCGGGCCTTATTCTTGAGATGGCGATGAAGGGCAGCTGCAAGTTGGAGCCGCCTATACGTGTCCTACTAGTGAAACCGACTGTCCTTTCGGAGAACGAACGTCGATTCTCGAGAATGCGGTATGAGTAACGTTTCGATGCTATGGATCGAGATGAAGGATGAGACCCTAGACTGGTCTGAAGACGCATAGGTGAGTGTATGTGCGGCAAGAGTGTCGTCAAGTCACTGCTGATATGCCCAGGGAGTCGAGAGGTCTGATCAGAATTAGCGCTCTATCGAATATCGATTCCTCGAAGGACGCGTACGCGTTGCGATCGGGGGCTCACGCCTGGATGGTGTTGAAATCTGGAACCGATGGCGCAGAATGAGGCAGACCTTCGCGCAGTGAGTCGACATCATAGCCAAGATCGAGGTTTGTAAACGCCTCTGCAGCCCTGGAGAGCCTAAGGTAACGCCAGTATACCACGTCGAATGCAAGAAGATCAGTTCTGGGCAAAGAGAGGTGACCGCGCCGCAGTCAACGCGTGCACGGCGCGAGAGATGGCCCGGTCAGTGACGATGGTGGGCAACGGAGGCGAAGACTCACAGAAAATATATCTGGGCCAAGCGAGGGGCAGGGAGGGGGCACACAGAGATATGAGTACCAACGATCCCGACTCGGAGGATTTCTAGACCGGCGCAGCACTCCCAGTGGACCCAGTTTCCTCATTCACAGGACACCGAAACGCACCCGCGATATCCCTGTACGAGATTGAGGTTCTCCTTGTACCGGCGTCGAAGGAAAGTGGAGGACAGCAGCCAGAGGATATCGCCCTTGCTGGCGTACGATTCCCCCTCGTCCTCGATCTTGGCGCACTGCGAAAAGGAGATGCCTGTGTAGTTGTGGAGGGACGACAGATCTCGGCGTGAGGCCTGATTACGCGTCGAAGGGATACCGGCGCTGCTTGAGAGTGTGTTCTGCTGCTTTCAGGTGCATAAAGGAGGTGACCGTACCGACGTCGACTGCTCAGGGTGTTGGTCGAGAGGAAGGGGCGCATGTCAGCCAGGCAGGAAAAAGTGCTTGGTTCCCACGCTCAATCAGGTCGGCGTTGGTTGCGGGGCAGGCACTCTTTCTCTTCCGTTCTACTCACCCCAGAGCCAGTCAGCTGCTTCGGAGCGTTTCTTTCTCTGGTCTCTCGCTACCGCATCTCACAGTGCACGCCGCCCCTAGCTCCGACGATGCTGTATCGGCACCGTACGCCAACTTCAACGCGGACTCGTTCATCGTTCGTCTGGACAGGTCGTCACCTCGAATACAATCCGCATTCGGAGAGCGATGGAGTGGCCGGCCTGAATGAGTGCCTGCTGAGAGGTAGCTAGAACTATCTGTCGTCCCCCTTGGCTGGATAGCATTGACTGACACACTCGCTTCAAGTCCTTTGTACTCCTACCTATATTACCCCGATATCTACCAACCGTTGAATTCGGGACCTACTTTCCGGCGGCTACACGGCAACTGCACGCACTGTATAGGGCGAAGGCTATAGTCTAAGGAGCGTCAGATCTTTGCCGCCCACGCGTTTGGGGCGGTTTCAGTCCAACAGAACCAAGACCCCGCGGCGGGAATGAGAGGTCAGTCTTCGTCGATTGCATGCGTGTACGGTGGTTCACCTACGTTCTGTACCAGCTCGTATAAATCCTGAATCGTTTTAAATCGTGACATACCTTGGATGGGAGACGACTCGAGTATAATACGGAAAAGGTGAGTTCAAGCACGCTTTTTCAGACGTGAATATGTGTGCTAACCCGACGAGCAAGTTTCTTCCGAACTTCAATCCACGCCTGCACTCTGCCATACGCAATAGGCCAATCACACCGCTACCTGACTTACTCGCCGCTCTCCTGTACCAACCACCGCTCCCAATTCAATCCGTTGCGATATCTGAAGAATCGCATTCTTGCTCCACCTCCTGCTTCGGAAATGGAACTACGGCCCCGCCTAGCGTCCACTCGCTCTCCTTCTCCTCTAACCCCCCATCCCTCCGCCTCAATCACCGGGGACTTCTGAGAAGCGTCGAGTAGGAGCGCAGGACGAACCCATCCATTCGAACTCGCACCTCGACTACATATTCGACAGTCGCCAAAAGCCCGGACGAGTAAGGCGCCATCGTTTTTGAAGGAGACCTGGGGTACGCAAACATCAGCGAACGTCACAGGAGATTGCGAGACTTGACCGAGAGAAGCTCTACGTCGTCGCAGGGATGGAGCTTTGACGGCGAGGGTGTTATCCATACCCCGCCCACGATCGTCGATCGGCATACCGAGGAAGTTTGGTAATAAACGCGAAGCGGTCGAAGTACAAGGCTACTGTTGGGCGATGAGGCTGGAGACGGAGGGTTGGCTGGATGGGATGCGAAGTGAGTACGCTCGTGGCCTGGATAATTTACTTACCTCTCGCAGGGCCTTTTCCTTATCAGTTCTCGCACACAGCCTCGCCCTCAGGCCTCAGGCTTGATTCCGAGGCTCTGCGGCCCTCGTAGCCCGGATAGTCCGATCCGACCGAGAGTTCGAGAAGACGGCATTACCTCGACATCCTCCATCTCGTCAGCCGGTCGACGAGAGTGCGTAGGGTGGTGTGACCTTGCTGGGATTGGGCAGCCGCTTCTCGGTGATGATGTATCAACCAGGCGGCCAAGGATATCGGTTCGCCCGAACACCTCCGTATCTCGGCGCTGCTATCGTCGCTATCGTCGGTGGCCTCCGAATGACGACGAGGTTTAAGAGCGATGATTTTCTTGGGCAAGGGTACTGGGAACCGAGGGTTAGTCGAAGCCAGTAAACCTGCGATGCACCGTTCTCGCAGACCTCCAGCTCATCGCTTCTCCCGCGCCGGCCCTCTGTGGTATACATGAGGTCTGCTGCGCAGCCAACATCTCGGGCGATCTCACATCCTCGCTCTCCACTGACTTTTCGTTGAAACCGGGTAACTATGACCTGCAACCGCTTAGCTCTTTGACTGACATTCCTCCGTCATCTAACCATGCTGGCTTTGGTGGGAGTTGACCTTACCCGTTCCCTCTCCGCCTCACAGAACCTCTGGCCCATCGATTACATACATGCATAGGACTGTTTCGTCTTGTCCTCGATCCCGTCCAGACTGTGGGCACGCGAGGTAGATCCGGGACGTCAAACATTTGGAAGTGCTTTCCTCTCAACACCCAAGATCTCATTGCTAGGAACAGAACGCACGATATCAGCTGCTTTCATCTCGACCTCAACGCCTGGTACTCAAACGCGTGGAGGGAATGGCCAAGAATGGCATGGCTGCACTTGCAGCAGACTGATGCAAATGGGGGTCTACGCAGTTTTTTGTATACCTTCAACAAGATAATAGACCGGTTTCCTAGAGCCTCTGACCCTTAAGGGCCCACTCAGTACTACCACCTCAAGGCCATGAAATAAGTGGACACTCTTTATCTAGGGCCTAATCGTGGAAGTTGAACATCCTACCAGCGCTACAGGCGAAGCGTCGCGGGCGCTTATTTGCTCAATCCACGCCTAATTGTCTGTGGACTTCAAATTCGTCACAAAGAGGATGTGTGTGCTTATCTTTCCATAGTATATGGGCGTGAGCTCTGTGGTGCTCCAGCGATTTAGTCAGAGACCGCCATGCGATGGGCCAACGATGGGCGAGCGTTTGCGGGCAAAGCTCCGGGGGCGGGAGGCGGAGTTCGAATCCTAGGTTGACCTCCTACCATCACCTCACCGTTGTCTGCGCGGATTCCCCTTGCCCATTCCTGGGCGGTCTGCCTCCATACCACCTTGACGAAGCATCCAACGATGGATTCGCGCTCAGGATCGCCCAAGCCTCGGAAACGAGACCGAGTTATGCATGCGCTCGGCCTCGATCGATTCAGACGCTCGGCCTCCCCGTCGCCTCGTGGTTCCACAAGTAAAACCCGCAAGAAGCTATTTGAGGGGGTGAAGACAGCGCTGGAGACTGTGGTCACCGTGGCAGATGTGTTTCCGCCGTTGAAGAGTACGGCTGCTGGATTGCTGGTCCTTTTGAAGGCGATCGATGTGAGTCTTCAGAGTCCTGCTTCAAGACCGTGACTTCTCATGTATCGATAGGACTACGGGGAGAATCGGAAAGAGTTTACACGTCTTTCTGAAAAGCTGGAGGCTCTGTCGGAGATTATGGTATCTTTTCCGGTCGAGTTTCCGGAGGAAGTGGGGGATCGCTTCCGTGGGCTTGCAAGGTGAGCATCGGAATTGGGCTCACATATCCCTGAGTTCTACTCTAACTATGTGTATTTCTAGCATCGTGGAAGAAAGTCAGAAGGTACTTGAAGAGAGGCTCGACCCGAAGAGGTCGAAGATAGAGCGCTTCATCTTGTCTCCTCGGGACAAGGAGGAGGTCCTGAAAATCACCCAAGAGATCAGCTTTGCCATCGAGATTGCTATGGTTGGTGCTCCACATATCCGCACCTCTTCCTTTCTCTCACGTCCTCTAGTTTCGGTCCACAATACAGAATGAGTTCTGCACCTTGCAAGTCGTTGAAGGAGTCGGTTGGTTGAAAGCACGAATCAATGGTAAGTATCCGACAACGAGATTGATTATCACCGCACTCGACTAACTTTCTTTAGTGATTGAGGACTTCTCTGGAACCATCCGTACCATTAAGAAGGACGTGAAATTGCTGCTCCGATCAGGTAGGCTGCTTGCACTCCCGGTTCGCCTGAGCTCTGCTGACCGCTGGCTTTTCAGAGCTTTTGAAGAAGCTTGGAGAGGTGACCGGTGCGGAATACTCGAACCCCGAGCGGGGGACTGGCTGCACTCCCGGATCCCGACTCGCGCTCCTAGCCAGGCTTCTCGTCTGGGCGACGGACCGAAGCTCACCTCACATCTTCTGGCTCAGTGGGCCGGCCGGAACGGGGAAGACGGCAGTGTCGAAGACGTTCTGCACCCAGCTCGACGAACGGCGACTGCTCGGTGGTAGCTTCTTCTGTACTCTCAAGGAACGGGACTTGCAGGACGTTTCCTTGATCATCCCTACCCTTGCGCGGATTATGGCCGAAACACGACCTGACTTTGGATCCGCCCTCCAAAAGGTTCTGGAGACCGACAAGGGCTGTCGAGACCCAACGAAGATGGCACTTGATAGGCAATACTCTAAGCTTATCCACGAACCTGCGGAGAAGGTCTTTAAATCTGGCGATCTCCTTGTCATCTGCATCGACGCCTTGGACGAATGTAGGAACACCGGTGCTGTCGCGCAGCTCCTCACTGTGCTCTTGAGAACGACGACTAGATCGGTGAAGTTTATGCTCACAAGTAGGCCGGAGATAGCTCTCAGAGAATCTTTCGAGTCTTCTACCATCCATAGCCAGCTGCGCCTATACGATATTGAGGATCATATTGTCAGGGCGGACGTCATTCTGTTCCTCACTGAACGGTTCCGAAACGTTCGAGCAATCTACCAGCATTACCAGGACACTTGGCCACCTCCGGAAATCGAGCAAATCGCCGACTTCTCTGGAAAGCTGTTCATCGTCGCATTCACTGCTTTCAAATACATTACCGCCCCCAACGGAGTCTCCATCGAGAGGTTCAAGGAATTCAACCGGCAGTCCGACGGTATCGAAGCTATCGACAGCCTCTATTCTGACATCATGGAGGAAGCGTTCAAAGGACTGAAACCTCGTGAACAGGAGCTCGTCCACTCGTGCTTGTCCCTTCTCGTCTCGGCGCAGCGCCCACTCTCACCCCACGATTATAGTAGATTACTTGACAAGGACATACACCTTATCCGGGAGGCGTTCAAGGCGCTCCACTCTGTCGTCCAGGTACCCGAAGAAGGCATCGACGACGGCAGCATCTCAATCTACCACGCGTCCTTTGTCGACTTCGTCACTTCGCATACACCACGCGAGCAAAGATGGGCCGTGGAGAAGGCTATAGCTCACGCGGCGACGGGTGACGCGTGCTTCCGTATCATGGACTTGATGCTTTGCTTTGGTATCTCAGGCGCCCAGACGTCGTACCTGAGCAACGATGACCAACCCACCCCTCTAAAACTTTCTTCTGAGTTGACGTACGCCTGCAGCGCCTGGGGCGACCATGCTATATATGCAGGGCTCGAGTCCGAGACGCTGCAGCAGAAGGTTGAGGCATTTCTGAAAGCCGAGAAGTTTTGGTACTGGCTGGAGGCCTTGAGCGCAATAAAGGCTGTGAAATACGGGTACAGCATACTCTGGAAGATATCCAAGGCAGGTCTTCCTACGTAGCGTATGACGAGAGCTGGTGTATTGACATTCGAGATAGGCAGCGACCTCGACGGAACTCCAAACCCTGTCAAACGACCTCGGAGACCTTGTACACAACTTCGAGATACCTATCGCCCACAGCGCTCCGCATTTATACCTCTCTGCAATTCCATTCTCCAGTGCACCGTCTGCGGAAGCGCAAATATCAGTCCCTCCTTTGGAATCTGTTCCTATTGTCCATCATCGTCCTAGCGCGGGACGCGAGATTCTCAGCATTAACCTTGGGACTCATATGGGGTGCAGCAGTCTAGTGTTCTCGCCCGATGGCAAATACATCGCTGCTGCTATCAATGGCAAAGATCCAGGGTCCTACAGTGTCATAGTTTACACGCGAGGAGGACAACGTTCCCCAGAAATCCCTGCTATGGAGCATCCAGCCTATATTCACTCCGTCGCATACTCCCCCAACGGGCGCTGCATTGCCTCTGCTTCATACGATGGGGCCATCAGAATCTGGGATGCCCAGACAGGGATGCCTGCCTCTGATCCCTTACGGGGACATACCGATACAGTCTGGGCGGTGGCCTACTCGCCTGACGGCAGGTATATCACCTCAGGTTCCGAAGACAAGACCATACGGCTCTGGGATGCCCAAAAGGGGGTGCCTGTCCTTCAACCTTTCGCGGGTCATACAGGTGCCATTTGCACAGTCGCCTACTCCTCCGACGGCAGATATGTAGTTTCAGGATCAACGGACTACACCCTTCGAATTTGGGATGCTCAGACGGGGCGGGCTGCGTTCGGGCCAATCACAGGACATACCAACGTAGTGAGCTCAGTAGCATACTCTCCCGACGGAAAGCACATCGTATCCGGCTCGTACGACTTGACGGTTCGAATTTGGGACACATGTACAGGACAGGCGACCATAGGGCCTATGATGGGCCACACAGACGACGTCAACTCAGTGGCATTCTCACCTGATGGGAAGTTTGTGGTGTCAAGCTCAAAAGACAAGACGGTGCAAATTTGGGACGCTCAAACAGGGGAGATTGCCTCGGAGCGCCTTGAAGGTCACACTGCTGCAGTTGTATCAGTCGCCTACTCCCCTGACGGAAAGTGCATTGCGACAGGGTCGATGGACAATACCATTCGATTGTGGGACGCTCGCATGGACCGGCCTGCCTCTGATTCTGCGCCAGGTCACATTTTCGGCATTTGGACTGTCGCCTATTCTCCCGATGGAAAGTTTCTCGCATCAGGCTCAGGCGATGGCACCGTTCGAGTCTGGGATGCCCAAACTGGGGACCTTCCTTTCCCGCCAATGCGGATGGACAACAACACGCCAGTCTACTCATTAGCCTACTCCCCTAACGAAGAATATCTTGTCTGTGGTTTGAATGACGGAACAGTTTGCCTTTGGCACGCTCAAACGGGCAAACCTGCGTCCGATATTACCGTGTCAGGCCATACCACGATCATCTATTCTCTAGCATTCTCCCCCAATGGAACAACCATTGCGTCAGCCTCGGGAGACAAGACAATTCGGCTTTGGGATGCCCGGACAGGAGAACCCCGAGGCGAGCCACTGACTAGGCATACCGAGGCGGTTGCCGCAGTTGCATGGTCCCCCGATGGGAAATACCTCGCGTCAGGCGCATGCGACACTGACACCGTGCGAGTTTGGGACCTCACTGGCGCTCAGCGCATCTTTGAGCCCATGGCGGGGCACACTGACGATGTTTGGTCGGTGGCCTGGTCTCCAGATGGCCGGCATATAGCCTCGGGCTCCAAGGATAAGACCATTCGGCTTTGGGACGCCAAGACAAGGCAGCCCATTGGCAAGCCTATCACTGTCCACACAGAGGCGGTTAGAACCGTAGTCTACTCGCCCGACAGAAGCTGCATTGCTTCGGGGTCAAGCGATGCCACAATTCGCCTTTGGGACACCCAAACAGGGGAACCGCTCTCTTCTCCAATCATCGGCCATGGGGCGCCGGTGATGTCAGTGGCATTCTCCCCGACCGATGGCCGATTTGCCTCGGGGTCCATGGACACCACTGTACGGATCTGGAAGCTGCCCCAGGAGGAATCGACGCAGATGCCGCGCACACACCCGACCCTAAATGGTATGTACACCGTCTTTCCAAGCCCTGCATTCCGGTCGCTGAACTATTCAACAGATCCGGTCTATCTACACGATTATCCGCACGGTGTTTATACCATTGGAAGCGACGGATGGCTTCGAGACTCAGCAGGCCATCTCCTGCTTTGGGTCCCAGTGGCCCATCGCCCTGGCCTGTATTGTGGCGGCCTTGAGCGCATCATCGGAAATATCGCCACCACGAAGGTAGAACTTACAAAGGCCGTCGCACACGGGGAGAACTGGCTCAAGTAGGTTGCTCACCCACATATCCCGCTTGCACGTCTGACAGCTTTCTTTATCTTCGTAGATGCAGAGATCCTTCGTCGGGTAACGAAGCACACTACTGGCCGTGGCCCGCTTGAGATACCCTCAGCTCTGTTTGACTTACGCTATGCCGTGCCCATAAACAATGCCCGATATACCTCGTCTTCTTACGTCCCCACCACAACTTCTGTCCCAGTGGCCCTTTCGTGTGCCTTCTTCATTGCGCATTTAAGACCCACCATGCATTTCCCAAGTATTCGTGCTACCCTCGTCCCCTATGTTACCTTTCTGCGTTCGCTCTCGAGAGGCCCTATTTTATTATTCTATTTGCCCGAGCCCAGCATTCCTCAGTCGCATTAGTGTTTATTTGCCATCCCCGCGGAGTTGTACTCGTTTTTTAAGCGTTGTTTTGGCTCCTTACCCGTCCTTTCCCTTCTACCTAGTCCCTTACGCGTACCGTTTTCCCTCACCTCAAATATTCTACATGCCCATTGACACTAACACTCGCTCATTCTTTCCTTCCTCATACCCAGGGCGCTCTGTTTCCACTCCACCCTTCCCCACATGGTAGTAGGTACAGTATCTTTACCGGTTTATCCCGTTCAAAATCCCCAGGTGCGATGGATTCTGCGTGACAAGGTGGGCCCGTGCAAAATAAGCGCCCGCCCTTGGTCAGGCGTTCGGAGCGAGGTTGAAATATGATCATTCCGATGCGGCTTGGTCATCGAACTTATCCATCGCCACCTCCCAGGTCTCAATATGACTGGTGTGTGCGACTGAGGATAAGATGGTTGGCGGACACCCCACGCAGGCCGACGCACTAATTGTGCGGGGCAATGATTTGCAGCTTCTGTCCAACGACATATTGGCGGTCTTTCCAACCACAGTGGGTTGTATCACCGTGTATGAGCTCCATGAAATGCTATCTGCATGTTTAGAAGTACCCCCTGTGACCCGGCGAACGAACTGAGACAACTCGCAGGAGGCGTATATTAGACGCTTGAATAAGCGCCCACCGGCGTGCTTCTGAAATTGGTCTATAAAGGGATTTAGGCGACGAGATTCATACATAAATCTAGGTTACACTAAAGTGGATACGCCAAGCATGTATCCTGTTATAATTATTTCTCGAAAGCGGTAGTATACCTGGTATCTGAAGTACATAGGTGGCCAGGCCCGATACATGCGTGAAACATGTAGCCTGTATGCCACGGGGTGCTAACTTCGCGTCAATCTGTCCACTAGACGCAGGCTCGGTATCCACTATCTCTCGGGCGATGGGAACCACAGCTACGCCATACTCGGCGCTCCGCCTTCTCCCTTTTCACCCAACCGAAACCCTCTGCTATCAGCCATCTCCGGGCCTGACCACGAAGCGGTCTGTTGGTCAGAGGACGGCTGAGAATACGGAAGTTGCAAAAAGATGTCGACGTATGAGTGGTTCATGCAAGTCAACTTTCGGCTGTGGTCGTTTCGGCGTTTACCTCTTACCAGCTGTTCCGAATCGTATTGTTGGCTCAAGCTTTGCTATCGTTCTATGGTCAGTCGTGAGGTGCTGCGCTTGTGTGGTGACCATACCAACTGCACAATGGTGCGGTATATCAGGCGTGATGCCGAAGAAATGTCGGCGACGTACCTGTCCATTAAGCTGGCAACTCGAAGCCCCTCGGTCAAAGGTCAGTTCCAGTGCGCCGAAATGAGACTTCTCTGATGATACACGCCTTGGTTAGAACCTTTTCCTCGATTCGTTCCTATGCATTTGGACTGTGTATGCGAGTGCAGGACGCGGCGTGACTGAATGGAAAGATGGGCACTCAAATGGCGGATACTCGCCGAACCGTGTGCTATGGGGTATGCCAGGCCAAGGATCTTGAGTGAAGTGGGCTGGTATTGTCAATGATAGATTATGATAGAGGTTTAGATGCGTTATGGACTAGGAGGGTTGGTTTTGGGACTTCGAGATTCGCGCGAGATTCAGTGAGCAATAGTTCAGACAGGAAGACAAGGTAAGCTAAGATAAGTCGACAAGGATCCGAAGGACACCCGGGAGTCATGGTGGTAGAGGGCGAGGGGGAGTGAGGAGGGCCGATGTCATAGGGAGACGAACGCGCCGAGGAGCCTTCAAGCAGGCTCTAATAAGTCCATATCCCGCTTTGACACCAGCATTCCAGCCACCCACAGTCTCCGAAACTGTGGAATTCAAGGCGTGGTGAGTGCCAAGCTTGGGTGCGCGTCGTTTTCTCTCCATCTCGAGATTGGGTGGCTTTGTCAGGTCGGTTGGCGGTATCTTCCTCGCGACATGCCATTCTTCTGCATAGTGCAACATCGGCTTTAGGCGTCCAAGTCTTTTATCGCCATATTCTAAGACCGATCGGTGCAACGAAGCCCAAGTCTCCTACCAGATGAGTCCTGCGGATCTGAAGGGGGCCACTGAAAGACTTGAAGTCGACATAGATTCCCGCAAGTTCCCGCCTCCCCATCCATAGCCCAACCAGCTCTACTAATCTCTGAGACGGAGACACCCACAACTCGATGAATGTGCTTGCCTCGGAATCGATTCACAGTCAGTGTTCTCTCTCCGTCGTCCGGATGGTACTTCTTCCTTGAGGTTGATCGCGAGCTTGGTGAGTCTATACTGCTGCAATAGATGGTGTTCCAAGTGCCAGAGCCTTCGCGAGCACCCGACGCTGACTCAGGGTGTTGGTCGAAAGGAAAGGGTCGGACCTGCCATCCGGGCCCGAATAAGCACTTGGTTCTCACGCTCAATCAGTGCCATCTTCCGTTCCGTCCACCTCAGAGCCAGACCTCCAGGCCTCCCCTTTCAATCATGCTCTTTCCCTAGCCTCCCGGTACTGCATCTCGCAGTACACGCTGCCCATGGCACCAAGGACGCTGAAACGCCATCATGCACCGATTTCAACAGCAGACTCGCGCTCGCCCCACGACCGTCGCCCCCAATCCAATACTACGCGTTCACAGAGTTCGATTGAGGGAGTGGTCGGGGTGAATGGTGCCGTCTGAGGAAGTTGTGACTTATTCGCCTCGACTGCCGGACAGCAATCAGAAGAGCCTGCTATGAGGAGAGGCTATCTCTTTTGCAGCATTCCTCACGTATCCTCGAACGGCAGCGAACGATACAGGGGATCGAGAGAATGGGGGAAGAATGGCTTCAGGGTCCTCGCAGGCGTGAAACATTGAAAGCGATGGAGCGGACATCGTGGTTTCTAGCAGACGTCCTCAACTTCTCGCCCACGATCTCAAAATCCGGCCTTTCCCTAGCATCCCGCTGCTGCGTCTCTCGCTCATCGCGCCAACGACCCAGAATCCACGAATCCACTACAACGCTATACAGTCGACTCGCGCTTCGCCCAATCCTCGCCCCTCTGGACCAGTTGTCGCTTTCTAGAGTCCGATCGAGCAAATAGCTGGACTGAATGGATATCAGATGAGGAGGTAGCTATCTGCGGTGTTCCTCGGCTGGGCGCCCCTGACTTACATCCTCGTTTCCAGATCTCGTCCCCACCTATCCCCCCATTCACCCACCGCACTGGACCCGAGACCCAACTTTACAGCTACTCGCACTATCGGCGCTACGTATACGACGATGGAAACACCTTCCCCGCCGTCCACGGGCTCGGAACTGTCTCCAGTCCGCCAAACCAAGACCGTGCGGGGGCCAGGGGATGGATGTGTGGGTGAGTTCGTAGACTGCATGGGTTGAGGCGCCTCACCTACCTTTTCTACCAGTTTGTATCCATCCCGACTTGTTCACAGTCGCTACATACCTTGGATAAGCGATTGCGCAAGTGGAACATGGAAAAGGTGAGTTCAGTCATCGCTTATCCAGACGCGAATATGTGTGCCAACTTGATCAGCCATTTTCTTTGGAGATTCAATCGACACAGCCGGCAATACACCGCGGCGCCAGTCACACAAGCGAACGAAGTACACAACACTTGGTCCTACCCGTCTCCTTCCCCCGTCGACCTCGGGGCACGCATGACTGCGCCCCAAACCGACTCGCCCTCCTTCTCCATTCGACACCCTACCTCTACCGCCCCCGCCTTTATCAACGAGCATTTCCGCGAAGCGTCAAGCTGGAACGCGGGAACAAAGCGGAACATCCGAGCCCGCGGTTCGACTACTCCGAGACACTCCAAACAGAGGAACACGGGGACGAATGTGGCGTATCGTTGGAGGAGACCTGGTATATCCCCTTTTCGAACATTAGATCTTGAAACCGACACGAAAGCGGCTTCAGCGTCGTTGCTGGTCTGAGGGACGGGGGCGATGGTGCAGAGAGTATGAGAAGTGGCTTCTGGGGGCCGCCATCGGTCTCTCGCTCGCGATCTTTCATACCGAGCGAGTTCGATACCAGAGCGCGAAGAGGCTCCAGCCATTCTCGCTCTTGGGCGAGATGGGAGGCAGAGGGTTGGGGTGATGGAACGCGAAGTGAGCTTGCGATGGACCTTGCTCGTACGGCATACTTACTCCTGTTAGCACCTCCCGCTTATCGCTTCTTGCACGCAGACCCGCCGTTGTTAATTCTGCTCTTGGGTGAGATGGGAGGAAGAAGGCGGATGGATGGAATACGAAGAGACTGCTTGACAATCAGAGAGCGGATATGCGTAGAAGACACGACGGCCGTATGTCGGATGCCGGTGAGCGCACTCGCAGTGATCAACCTCAACGCCTCACTGGCAGCGATCGCCGACATGCTCACTCCTTAATTAGCGTTTCTGCCCCTCCGCCTCCGACGCGCACCGCGCACACCCGACTACGTCGTACGCAACAGCGACGTGGAAGTACGTTCGATCTACGCAAGATATGCTCCCCTATCGACGACGCGCCTGGCCGATATCCTTCTATGAGAATCCAGGGCAGAGACGGTCGAGGGTGAGGCTCGAGGCAGGGTGCGATAAAGGAGTCTGCCTAATTTAAAGGCAAGAATGTATACGACTTACTGTACATGAAATACACTGGTTTTGTGATATACAAAATGATATTGAGGGAGGGAATAAATTCACGATTGGGCGGTGCGGCACGGCAAGCTTTTACCAGCACTGAGAAAGTTGACTATGTCAATGGCTCCTGATTCCACCTGAACGCACTTCAAACTTCGAGCTGAAAGCATATGAATATCCCAACATGAGAGGGCAGAATGAATACCATGACGGGAGATTGCAACTAATCACGATTGAACGTCGCGGGCGCTTATTTCGGGGCTTGGCAGATGCCCAACGCTGTGGGCATGCACTCGGTCTCCCTACACATCAGAAGCGCGAGCTCGTTCGAGTGGCATCCTTGGACGTGGTATCATTTTCTACAAAGGGAGGAGACTCGCATCCCGTGCTGAATACTATGAAAGTAAGAGATAACAGTCGCACAACCCTGCTAGACGTTGCCAATGTTCGGGATGAAACGGCCCTGGGGTGTATGAAGGTGCAGAGCGGCGTCCTGGACCGCAATTGTTGTTTGGGAGGCTGTATACTTAGGGTTGTCGAGTTGCTCTGGGCATCACTGTTCGTCCTGTTTAAGGGTGCCCGTTTCGACGCGAGTATCCTCGGGTCGTTTTTCCGCTCGCCTTGTCTGTTCTCTATCCCCAGCTCGTTCTTACGCTCGTCTTGTCTGTTGTCCTTGTGACTCCGATTCCTGCCTCGGGCCTTATTCTTGAGAAGGCGATGAAGGGCAGCTGCAAGTTGGAGCCGCCTACACATGACATACTGGTGAAACCGACTGTTCTTTCGGAGGACGAACGTCAATTCTCGAGAACGCGGTATGAGTAACGTTTCGATGCTATTGATCGAGATGAAGGATGAGATCCTAGACTGATCTGAAGACGCATAGGTGAGTGTATAGTGTCGTCAAGTCACTGCTGAGATGCCCAGGGAGTCGAGAGGTCTGAGTCAGAAGCTATCGAAACTCGATTCCTCGAAGGATGCGTACGCGTTGGGATCGGGGGCTCACGCGTGGATGGTGTTGAGATTCTGGAACCGATGGCGCAGAACGAGGCAGACCTTCGCGCAGTGAGACGACATCATAGCCAAGATGGACGACACCGAATGGAGTCACACTGTCAGAATACTTCAGAACAAGATCGAGGTTTGTAAACGCATCTGCAGTCCTGGAGAGCCTAAGGTAACGCCAGTATACCACCTGGAATGCAAGTCGATCAGTTCTGGGCAAAGAGAGGTGAACCGCGCCGCAGCCAACGCGTGCGCGGCGCGAGAGATGACCCGGTCAGTGACGATGGTGGGCAACGGAGGCAGGGTCTCGCGGATAAGATGTCTGGGCCGAGCGAGAGGCCGTGAGGGAGACACACAAAGATATGAGGAAGAACGAGCCCGGTAAGGAGTTGGAGACCGGCGCAGCACTCCCAGCGGACTCAGTTTTCCCATTCACAGTGCACCGAAACGCAGCCGCGTCCTCCCTGCACGAGATCGAGGTTCTCCTTGTACCAGTGTCGAAGGAAAGTGAAGGTAAGCAGCCAGAGGGTATCGTCCTTACTGGCGCACATTCCCCCACGTTGTCGATCTTGGCGCATACTGCGAAAAGGAGAAGCCTGTGTAGTCGTGGAGGGACGACAGATCTCGGCGGGAGGTCCGATCCGCGTCTGAGGGATACCGGCGCTGCTTGCGAGTTGGGGTTTGCTGCTTTCAGGTGTACAGAGAATGCGACGGCGCCGACGTCGACTGCTCACGGTGTTGGTCGAGAGGAAAGCCCGACGAAGCCAGGCTCGAAAAAGTGCTTGGTTCCCACGCCTAATTAGGTCGGCGTCGGTCGCGACGCAGGCTCTCTCTTCCGTTCTACTCACCCCAGAGCCAGTCGTCCCCTCCGAAACATGCCCTTTCCCTAGCCCCCTTCTACTGAGTGTCAAAATGCACATGGCTCATTCCCCCAACGACGCTGGATCGACACCATGCACCGACTTCAATAGCATAATTAGCGCTCGGCGCATGGGACCAACCGTCGCTCCAAATGCATCGCTTTCGCAGAGTCCGACCGTTAGCCTCTTTGCGTGATAGCTGGAATGTTATTATATTTGCGGAGCGAAGCGGAGCAATACTGTATTGGTGTGGGCGGGTGGGTGGGGGAGGTGGGGGGCTAAGCCTTGGCAGCCAAACAAGGACAAATCAACTTGCACGCACAGATTACACCCGCTGTTCTTTATGCCCTTATATCTCAATAAGATTGAAGCCTGTGGGCCTATAACCCGAGAAATATGTACCGCCGAATGCCAGCTACCGGAATATCCAAAAAAGTTGGGAGTAATCCGATTTGTGGTTGAGAAATGAGCCCATAATGTTTCGCAACATGAAATGTGACGCGAAATCCCCGCCAATCCGACGCGACACTTCCGCGTCGCGTCTTGCCCTGCATCACATAGCCCTACCGCGTCAAACGCGATTATATCTGCCTATATGCCTGTTGAGAGAGGTGGAAACGGTGCACGGTGAGTATCGCTACTATATTTACCGTTCATATTGACCTATATGCACTGCACGAAGCCGAGAGATTGCCCAGGAGCCTCCGGCCCAGGAACGGTTGACAATCCGCATCCCGCCAAGCAAGAAATGTGCACTGTGCTCAAAAGACTTCCGGGCATATAGCTATCAAGCTGCTCAGAATGCGAGACCAGACAGGTGTTCCTCTTGCCAGGACAAGGAGAAGTGCTCTCGCTGCCGACATACGAAGAAGCGAAACTTCTTCTACAAGCCCGGAAACACAGATGCTTTGTTCAAGACGTGCAAGAGGTGCAGGGATGTAGTAACAGAGAAGGTCGCAGACAAAAGAGCACAGGCCGAGCGAGAAGGTTGTGAATATGAACCGTTGTCATCCTTGCTAACATCTTCGTTCTCTCGCCCCAGGAATGAGATGGTGCTCTACGGGAGCACACCAAACAACCGTCGCGGACTGCACCAATGAGCGAGGACTGTTGCAGGCTAGTTGCCAGGAATGCCTGGCGCGACGCAGGCAAAGGCATGCCGAGGTTGCTGCTGCTGCTGCTGCTGTGAACGCGGCTGCCGATGCTGCAGCAGAACAAGCCGTTGCCAATGATGCTGACGCCAACCCAGCACTTCATGGGCTCGACGAGGATGAGTTTGATCTCATATTTGGCGATGGTGCTGAGTACATGAATATACAGCTGCCTGATGACAGCGTCCTAAACGCCCGAGAGGCTGGATTGATGGCAAATTTTGAGGAGGCGCTCAACAACATAAAGCTCGAATCTTGCGACACATGCTACGAGGAATCATTTGACATGAAACTCGTCGAAAGGCAATGTGCATCGTGCCGGAACGACAAATGCGACCCTGTGAGAAAATGGTCAATTCAAAACGACACGCAGCCTGGTATCGAATGTTTGAACCTTAGCTCCGAGCAGACTGCTAACGAGAAACCTTTCTATAACCAGCCCTTGAAGTCCCACTTTGCTTGAAAGGCTTGACAGACATTGAGGAGATGCTGATCAGTCGCATCAAGACCTACATGCAGGTCCGATACACGTCAGGCCGACAACTGAGCTACAAGGACCATATAATCAATTTCCGGCAAGACATCAGCACAATAGCAACTCGCCTACCTCGTTTACCCGAGGATGTTGACCTGGTGATCATTCGTCAGGAAGGGACTGACTTGGAGCAGCACGTTGACTTCATGGTGCGGCGTGAAAAGGTTCGCGCTGCGCTCGAGTGGAAAATTGCAAATGATCCACACTACGCGGATCTGCAGCTTGATGAGGATGCTCTCGCCCAGCTGCCTGAGTCAGGATCCGTCGTGGGCCGCCTGCAGACGGCTCGTGAGGGGCGTCAAGATGGTCTTCAGGCACAAGGCCAAGGCCCTGAAAATGCAACTGCGCCTGAAGCTGATGATGCAGACGATGGTAACAGTCAGACGGTTGCAGGCGTGATGGATTTGAATGGCATCGGGCGTACCGAGGTCCAAGAGATACGCTCTGGTGCTGAAGAAGTTGTGAATGGTGGACCACGGCCTCAACCTGCCGCTCCAAGACCGCGCGCCTACGAACAAGAGATTGTGAGTACTCGGACTATTTAATCTGAGAAGACTAACTAAGCGCACAATAGCTGTACGCACCTGCTGCTGACCCCACACCCCTATCTGAAATCACGCCTGGATACATACCCATGGCATTCCCAACGCTATTCCCTGATGGAAAGTGCGACTATTACGCGCCTCGTGCGCGCAAGGTTGAGCTAGGCGAATATTTTGCCCATTTACTGAAATTCCGTGGTGGACGTTTTGCGCAACATAAGCGCTTCCCATGGTTCGCATTTAACACGCTTCAACGAGCTCGAACCCTGTCGAAGTCGAAGATCTTTATACGCCAAAACCACGATGAAGCAAAACTCACCTCCAATGATATTGAAGAGCTCCTACGCGAGGGAGACGAGCGGATTGTGGCAAAGATGATGCGCTATGGTGAAGACATCCGAGGAACCCGGGCCTACTGGGCAGCACGTCGTCAGGAACTGATTGATGCAATGCGGGTCAAGGACTCACCTCATATCTTCTTCACTCTTAGTGCTGCAGACCTTCAATGGCCTGACTTACACCAGCACATGCCACCACCGGAGCAGCCAGCGGATACCCCTGCTGATGCTCGTAAACAAAGAAGAACCGCTCTTAATAACAATCCCCATATTGCAGCAGCATATCTTGACGAGCGCATCAAGGCATACTTGAAGCACTTTCTTGGACCCCTCCTGGATGTCGTTGACTTCTGGTATCGGTACGAATGGCAAGAGCGAGGAAGCGGTCACATTCACGGCTTCCTTTGGATACGGAATGCCCCCAATCCGGAGGCAATCGATTGGAGCCTCCTGAAGAAACCGGATGCCATTATTCCTGACGACCAACAAGAAAAGATGGACGAGTACCTTCGGTTCTGGAATAGCATCATCACGGCATCACACCCCTCCCCTCGTGGACCAGAAGACGCAAACGCTCCCCTGCCCGGTCAGCATCCATGCTCCATCCCACGCCAGGAGCTGAAGCACACCAAGCAAGAGCTGTCGGACCTCCTTGAGTGGGTTGAGCGCCATCGAAAGTGCGTAGCTGGGTATTGCTTGGTCAAGCGCAAGGTGCCCGGGCAGGATGAACCAACGCAGGTGTGCCGGTTCGATTTCCCTATGCCCCTCCGAGATTCGCCAGTGGTTGGACTCGACAGCAAACGCAGGCTCAGGTTCGAGCCTACTCGTAACGACCCTCTTCTCAACACACACAACAGGGCAATGATACTTGCGTGGCGGGCGAATATCGATCTCAAACCAGTTCTTTCGAAGGAGTCGGCACTCGAGTACGCGGCAAAGTATGCTACAAAGGCCGAGAAGAATGCTCCTACGTTTACTGATCTCCTGCGCTCCGTCGTTGAGGGCAGGAATGAGCAAATGACCGCCCAAGCTACATGCCAGAAGCTCCTAAACAAGATGGTTGGCGAGCGAGCTTATCCTGCACAGGAAACCGCGCACCTTCTACTTGGAATACCTCTCGTACGCTCCTCGTTCAACTTCCAAACCCTTTCCCTCGCACCAAATGGATCATTCCGCCGCCTACGTCGGCAAGACGAATCCAACCCTGCTGTTGGACTTGCTGACAGCGTGACCGAGGAGTCTTGGATTCAGCGCTACGTTCAAAGGCCCGAGTCATTGGAGAACCTTTCGCTTCATGATCTGATGACGACCCATACCTGGTACAAATCAGCATGGCGCAAGAAAAGGAACACTGAAGGCATGATGCGCACCATTCTCCGTGTCTTCCCTCGCTATCCTCCAAACCCTCAGGATGATCTTTACGACGAGTATTGCCGCACAAAGATTATCCTGCACCATCCTTTCCGCAACTTGAACTCGATCCGGGAACGTGAGGATCAGCCATGGGCCGAGTTAATGGCACGGTGCCAAGCTCAGGAGCATACCCATCCAAGGGATACACTTCGTTGCTGGGAGGAGGAAAATCGGGAGGTAGATGAAGAAGAGGAAGATGAGGACTTGCTGAATCCTGACGTTGGGGAGATGACCGAAGATGACTGGCAGACGTGGGCACGGTTACGGCCTGACGGTGGGAACATTCCGATGTTTGGCCTTGATGATCTCGGCAAGCGCCCACTCGATGATGGTTGGGATCTCGATGCCTCTCGCAACCGCTGGAACGACGTGACATCTATGCAGACATGGATTCAAGAACAGAAGCGAGAATATGTTTACCAAGCGGATGAGGAGGACCTTAAGGACCCTGACACACTTGCCCCAGAGCAACGTGTCATCTACGACCAATATGTCGATGCTTATGCACAAATACTAGCTGGTACGTCCCTTCCCAATCCTCTTAAACTGTAAGTAAATATACTAATGTTGAAGTATCAGGAAACACCCCAGCTCAGGTACTTAGTAACATCGATGGTACAGCGGGGTGCGGCAAGACATATACGATCAAGCTCATATGCCAGACTCTACGTGAAATGGCAACTGCGCATGGTGAACCTGAGCCGTTCCGTATCCTGGCACCTTCGGGAGTGGCTGCGCTCAACATATCTGGCAGTACTCTACACTCCGGTCTCTTCATTCCGACGGGCAACACTTTTGAGAAGCTCAAAGGGACACGTCTTGCAGCACTACAGCTTGCTTGGAACGGTGTTTACTTCATCATCATTGATGAAAAGTCCATGGTCGGTCTCAAACTGCTGGCAAAGGTCGACTCGCGCTGCCGCCAAATTCGTCCACATGAAGCAGATATCCCTTTCGGCGGGTTTCACATGGCTCTAATCGGCGATTTTGCGCAACTTCCCCCGGTCGGTGATACTCCGCTGTACGCGCCGCCATCTACTGTCGACAACGAGAATGGGAAGCTTAGTCGGGATGGCGCAACTCTCTACTCGCACTTTCTGGGCAGCCATCAGCTTCTCTTTGTACATCGCCAACAGGGAAACTCTCCAGAACAGACAGCCTTTCGAGAACTCCTCAAGCGGGCTTCTGACGGAAGACTGACTATGGACGACTGGCAGCGCTTACTTACCCGGACTCCGGCTAACCTCTCGCAAGAGGAACAAAGAGGCTTTGATGATGCAGTTTGCCTTTTCGCAACGCGAAGCGACGTACACAACGTGAATCTCCTTGAAATCCAGCGGCTGAACAACCCCTGTGCTCGCATCAAGGCAGTCCATGAAGGTGGCTCACTGGCCGAAAATGCTCCTTCTGACGAGGCTGCCGGACTGGAGTCTCAAATCGTTCTATCAAAAGGAGCCAAGGTTATGATTACCCGGAACCTCTGGCTTAAACAAGGTGGGTCCTCTCAGTCTATAATCAATGTTGGAGTGGGCTAATGTCCGGTATAGGCCTTGTAAACGGGACAGTCGGCACAGTCGAAGACATTGTATGGGCGCCCGGTGCATCTCGTTCCGACATCCCCTTGGCCGTACTAGTCTCGTGCCGGGAGTACAAAGGCCCGACGCTCTGGAGAACGGCGCCAGAGCTGCCCAACTTCCCGAACGGCGTCCCCATCATTCCCATCTCGGCACTCAAGACAACATTCGAGGTCAACGGCAAACCGTGCGCTCGTACTCAGATTCCCTTACGCTTGGCCTGGGCAGTAACTATACACAAATCACAAGGCCTTACTCTGAAGAAAATAAAGCTGGGGCTCGGAAAGAAGGAGTTCTCGACTGGGCTAACATTTGTTGGTCTCTCGAGGGTTGCATCGTTCAAGGACATCATGATTGTTGATACATTGGATTATTCTCGAATTGCGAAACTTGGTGGCAAGTACTTACAATACCGTCTCGTAGACTACGCACGTCGTTACCAGTTGCCCAATCCACCAAATGCATGAGCCCAGATATGAAGATAACTCGCCTTTCGGATATCATCTTGAGTGGCTCTCTGACTCCTTCGCTCCGCGAAGGGCCGACGCGGCGGACCAATTACATGTTTGGTTTCTCTGCCTGGATACCCTGGTGGTGACTTACTTCCTTGTTTCCAGAACGCATCCCCTCCAATCTCACTCATTCGTTCACCGCGCCAGACTCGGGACCCCGTTCAGGATACGGGTGATATTTACGCTGCTGGAAATAGGCTATACTCTAAGGAACCTACGCTTATCGACATCTAGCGACTCGAAATCCTTCTCGGTCCATCAGAACCAAGATCACACGGCGGTTATGGGATAACCTTCCGTACCAGCTCGTGTACATCGTTTCCAGCTTCTACGTACATACCTTGGATGGGCGACGGCTCGAATACATCACGGAAATGTTGGGTTCAGCCATCCCCTATCCAGACGCGAAGATACATGCTAACCGGACCAGCCAGTCTCTTCCGACCTTCCTTCAGTCAACCCCGGCACTTTGGCATCCGCAATGCGCCAATCACCCACCACCCGACGTATGCACCCCCATGAGTCGAACTACAGCACTGCCGAACAGACACTCGCCCAGCCTGCTCCCGTCCGAAACCATGCCTCTACACCCTCTCCATAACCATTCCGCAGAATTCTGCAAAGCGTCGAGTGGACACACAGGGACGAGTTCCAACCTCCGGGCCTCCTGCGCTAGACTAGCCGACAATCCAACAGAACAGACTCGATACGAGTAGGAGGAGACTGCGTTTCTTCGAACACTAGCGCCGATTCTGGAGATCGCCAAGCCGGAACGAGAGCCAGTTCAGCGTCATCGTTTGCGCGATGGATTGGGGCCGTGGTGCCGAGTGTTTGAAACCCTGGCTGTGAAAGGGCACCATCGACCTCTCGCTCGGAATGCTGCAAAAGCCATAGCCTCTCCTGATTGCTGTGCGGTCGAGGCGAATAAGCCAACACCTCCTCAGCCGGCACCCATTCACGCCGACCATTCCCTCAATCGAACAACTCTGTGAATGCGTATTGGATTTGCCCTGAGCGCGAGTCTGCTGTTGAAATCGGTGCATGGTGCCATTTCAGCGTCGTTGGTGCGATGGGCAGCGTGTAGTGAGAGATGCACTAGCGGTACGCTAGGGAAAGAACATGTTTCAAAGGGGAGGACTGGAGTCCTCCGATCTTCGAGGCTGATAACAGAACACGAAGCGGTTCGGGCAGAGGGTCGCTGTTTGGGACGAGAGTGGAGGCATAGGTTGGACGCGAGGTGAGTGAGCTTAAGATGGGCATTGCCTCGATGATTCACTTATGTATCTCTCGCAGGGTATTTCGCCAAAACTTCTCGCACGCAGTTTCGCCGTCGTCGCCAAAGTCTTGCAGCTCAACTCATACCCGGAAAGTCCAATCCGACCAAGAGTTCCAGAGGACGGCTTTGCCTCGACATCCCCCCCCTCATCAGCCGGTCGACGAGAGTGCGTAGGGTGCTGCGAACCTCGCTGGGATTGGGATGCATCAGCCGCTTCTCGATGAGTGATGATCAACCAGGCGGCCAAGGCTCTCGGATCGTCCGAACACCTCCACACCTCGGCGCTGCTACTGTCGCCATCGTCGGTGGCCTGCGAATGACGACGAGGTTTAAGAGCGATGATATTGTTGGGCGAGGGTGCTGGTGACCGAGGGTTAGTCGAACGAGTGAGCCTGCGATGCACCGTTCTCGCAGACCTCCAGCTCATCGCTTCTCCCGCGCCGGCCCTCTGTGGGTTACCTGACGGTAACCTGTCACTCCGTGACATCCAAGGTGTGACCGGCTCAGGTCACGGCTGGACGCGAGCCTAGCCTCTCGCGCGCAGCTTCTGTGTCCAGGGATCTGGACCGCAACACTTCGGGCGAATTTCTTGGCCACTGATTTGCATATCGACCGACTACAACTTCGGTGTCTCGCTAGACGGTAGACCCTCCTTCTCCTCGCTTCTGCCGGTCGCTGAAAGCTTCATGGACGCTGGGGTGACGGTGACTTCACCTGCTCAGCGCTCGGCGATCATCATTCGTGACACAGTCGATGCTGCTGGCTTTGGTGGAAGCTGACCCTGCCAGCGTCTCCTGCTCATCTCGCCTCCGTGTAGATCTGCGTCACTGGCTGTTCCCATGCCGGTTGGCCGCACACATACCAGTAGCGCCTCTTGGATAAGGAGTGTCGGAATTTCGGAGGGTTGCAATGTCTGGTTAGGATAGAGATATTTCTCGTCTCAACTTGTGTCTGAGAACGCGCAGCGTCACGTCAACTTGCTTCACATTTGAACACGTATGGGGTAGAATCAGTCAAGACTCGTCCAGCTACTCCAGCAGCCTACACGCAATCGCTGGAAGAATTCCTTCTCTACATTATAGTCTATGGTCTGTACCTTTGACGATGAATTGGCTTTTTTTGCTTCTTAAATGGCTCCCTCGACGCTCCCTCTCTCATGGCGATGAAATAAATGGCCGTTGTTTCGGGGCTAAGGTTCGAAATTTACATATATAATCCGTCAGTCGATCAAGCTTCGCGGGCGCTTATTTTCTCAGGACCTGTATAGCCGATCTTTGAAGTTTGAATCTGTGTAAAGAGGTGTATGCGTCCACTTATCATCCCTCAGTCCAAGTTCGTCAGCTGCTCTGGGCTCCAGAAAATGTGCGATGAGGATGAGCACAGCTGATAGGGCGTTTGAGGGCAAGCTGTGAGGGCGGGAGGCGGAGTTCCAATCCTAGGTTGACCTCCTACCATCACCTCCCCATCGTCTGCGCGGATTCCCCTTGCCCATTCCTGAGTGGTCTCCCCCATACCACCGTAACGAACCATCCAATGATGGATTCGCGCTCAGGAACACCCAAGCCTCGAAAACGAGACAGAGTTATGCATGCGCTCGGCCTCGATCGATTCAACAGACGCTCAGCCTCCGCATCGCCTCGTGGTTCCATGAGTACAACCCGCAACAAGCTATTCGAGGGGGTAAAGACAGCGTTAGAGACTGTGGTCACTGTGGCAGATGTGTTTCCGCCGTTGAAGAGTACGGCTGCTGGATTGCTGGTCCTCTTGAAGGCGATCGATGTGAGTCTTTGGAGTCGTGCTTCAAGACCGCTTCTCATGTATCGATAGGACTACGGGGAGAATCGGAAGGAGTTTACACGCCTTTCTGAAAGGCTGAAGGTTCTGTCGGAGATTATGGTATCTTTTCCGGCCGAGTTTCCGGAGGAAGTGGGGGATCGCTTCCGTGGGCTTGCAAGGTGAGCATTGGAATACGGCTCACACAGCGTTGGTGTCTACTCTAACTACGCGCATTTTTAGCATCGTGGAGGAGAGTCAGAAGATACTTGAAGAGAGGCTCGACCCGAAGAGGTCCAAGATAGAGCGCTTCATCTTGTCTCCTCGGGACAAGGAAGAGGTTTTGAAAATCACCCAAGAGATCAGCTTCGCCATCGAGATTGCTATGGTGAGTGCTTCACGTATGCATTCCCCTTCCTTTCGCTCACGTCTTATAGTTTCAATCCACAATACAGAACGAGTTTCGTACCTTGCAAGTCGTAGGCACCATTAAGAAGGACGTCAAATTTCTGCGCCGATCAGGTACGCTATTTACACTCCTGGTCCGCCTGAGTGCCGCTGACCGCCCGCTTTTTCAGAGCTATTCAAGAAGCTTGGAGAGGTGGCAGGTGCAGAATACTCGAACCCCGAACGTGGGACTGGCTGCACACCCGGATCCCGAATCGGCCTTCTAGCTAGGCTTTTCGTTTGGGCGACGGACCCAAATTCACCCCATGTCTTCTGGCTCAGTGGCCCAGCTGGAACGGGGAAGACGGCCGTGGCGAAGACGTTCTGCACCCAGCTCGACGAACGACGACTACTCGGTGGCAGCTACTTCTGTAGTCTCAAGGAACAGGACCTACAGGACGTCTACTTGATCATCCCCACCATTGCACGGATCATGGCCCAAACACGACCTGACTATGGATCCGCCCTCCAAGATGTTCTAGAGGACGAAGAGGGCTGTCGAACCCCAACAAAGATGGCGCTTGAGGTGCAATACGTCAAGCTGATCCAGAAACCTGCGGAGAAGGCCTTCAAGTCTGGCGATCTCCTCGTCATATGCATCGACGCCTTGGACGAATGTAGGAACACCGATGCTATCGCGCACCTCCTCACCGTGCTCCTGACAACCGCAACTAGGCATGTGAAGTTTTTCCTCACCAGCCGTCCGGAGGTGGCTCTCAGAGAATCGTTCGAGACATCGACCAAGCACGGGCAGTTGCGCCTCTACGATATCGAGGCCCATATCGTGAAGGCCGACATCCTTCTCTTCCTCACCGAGCGGTTTCGAAGCGTTCGGTCGATCTATCAGTACTACCAAGCCTCCTGGCCTCCTCCAGAGATCGAACAGATTGCGGAATTCTCGGGGAAGCTGTTCATCATGGCTTCGACTGCCTTCAAATACATCACCGAGCGGAACGGTGTGTCGATCCAACGGTTCAAAGACTTTGCTCAGCAATCGTCCGGGCGCAAGACGCACGGCGTCGATGCCCTCTATTCCGATATCATGGCGGAGGCATTTCGAGACCTCGAACCGTCTGAGCAGGAGCTGATTCACTCGTGCTTGTCCCTCCTAATCTCAGCCCAGCGCCCGCTCTCGCCTTATGACTATAGCAAGCTACTTGACAAGGACATATACCTCATCCGGGAGGCGTTCAAGGCGCTCCACTCTGTCGTCCAGGTACCCGAAGAAGGCATCGACGACGGCAGCATCTCGATCTACCACGCGTCCTTTGTCGACTTCGTCACTTCGCATACACCACGCGAGCAAAGATGGGCCGTGGAGAAGGCTATAGCTCACGCGGCGACGGGTGACGCGTGCTTCCGCATAATGAACTCGATGCTCTGCTTTGGTATTTCAGGCGCCCAGACATCGTACCTGAGCAACGGCGACCAGCTTACTCCTCTAAAACTAGCTTCTGAGTTGGGGTACGCCTGCACCGCCTGGGGCGACCACGCAATTTATGCTGGACTCGAGTCTGAGCCGCGGCAGCAGAAGCTCAAGGCGTTTCTGAGAGGGAAGATAGTTTGGTACTGGCTGGAGGCCTTGAGCGCGGTGAAGGCTGTGAAATACGGATATTCCATACTCTGGAAGATCTCAAAGGCAGGTCTTCTTCCCTATCCATGCAAAGGATAATGGATTGACACCCAAAATAGGAAGCGACCTCAACTGAACTCCAAACCCTGTCAAACGACCTCGGAGACTTTGTACACACCTTCGAGACACCTGTCGCCCACAGTGCTCCGCATTTATACCTCTCTGCAATTCCAATCTCCACTGCACTGTCTACGGAAGCTCAAATATTACTTCCCGCCTTGGAATCTGTTCCTATTGTCCATCATCGTCCTAGCGCGGGACGTGAGACTCTCAGCATCAACCTTGGGGCTTATACGGGGTGCGTCTGTCTGGCGTTTTCTCCTGATGGCAAGTACCTTGCTGCTTCTATTGGTTCTTCGCAGCCGGAGGCTTTTCGAGTTGTAGTATACACCCGAGGAGGACAACATGCCCCGCAAGTCACTCCAATGGAGCATCCGGACCGTGTTAATTTTGTCGCATTCTCTCCCAATGGGCGGCACATTGCCTCTGCTTCAGAAGATGGGGCCATCAGAATCTGGGATGCCCAGACAGGGATGCCCGCCTGCGAGCCCTTACGGGGACATACCGATACAGTCTGGGCTGTGGCGTACTCGCCCGACGGCAGGCATATCGCCTCAGGTTCCGCTGACAAAACCATACGGCTCTGGGATGCCCAAACAGGGCTGCCTGTCCTTCAACCTTCCACGGGCCATACCGGTACCGTTTGCGCTGTAGCCTACTCCCCCGATGGCAAATATATTGTCTCAGGATCGGCGGACAACACCCTTCGAATCTGGGATGCCCAGACGTGGAGAGCTGTGTTCGGGTCCATCACAGGACATACCAACCGAGTTCGCTCAGTGGCATACTCTCCCGACGTAAAGCACATCGTATCTGGCTCATACGACTCGACGGTTCGAATTTGGGATGCCCGTACAGGGCAGGCGGCTATAGGGCCGATGATGGGCCACACAGACGAGGTCAACTCAGTGGCATTCTCTCCTGATGGGAAGTTTGTGGTGTCAAGCTCGGATGACAAGACAGTGCAGATTTGGGATGCTCGCACAGGGGAAGCCGCCTCAGGGCGCCTTGAAGGCCACAACAGTGCAGTCATGTCGGTAGCCTACTCCCCTGACAGAAGGTGCATTGCGACCGGCTCAACGGACAATACCATTCGATTTTGGGACGCTCAGATGGACGGGCCTGCCTCTGATTCTGCGCCAGGTCACAGTGACGAAGTTCGGGCTGTTGCCTACTCTCCGGATGGAAGGTATCTCGCATCATGCTCAGACGATGGCACCGTTCGAGTCTGGGATGCCCAAACCGGGGATCTCTCTTACCCGCCAATTCGGATGGACAAGAACACGCCGGTCTACTCATTAGCCTACTCGCCTGATGGGGAATACCTTGTCAGTGGTTCGGAGGACGGGATCGTTCGCCTTTGGCACGCCCAAACGGGCAAACCTGCATCCAATGCCATGTCAGGTCATACGGGGGGTGTCTGGTGCGTGGCATTCTCCCCCGATGGAAGCACCATTGCGTCAGCCTCGGGGGACAAGACGATTCGGCTTTGGGATGGCCGGACAGGAGAACCGCTCGGCGAGCCACTGACTGGGCATACCGGCGAAGTCGTAGCAGTCGCATGGTCCCCCGATGGGAAATACCTCGTGTCAGCCGGCGACGACAACACCGTGAGAGTTTGGGACCTCACTGGCGCTCAGCGTGTCTTCGAGCCCATGGCGGGGCACACTGAGGCCGTTTGGACGGTGGCCTACTCTCCGGATGGTCGGCATATAGCCTCGGGCTCAAAGGATAAGACTATTCGTCTTTGGGATGCCAAGACAAGGCAGCCCATCGGCAAGCCTATCACTGGCCACACAGAGCCGGTTAGAGCCGTGGTCTACTCGCCCAACGGAAGCTGTATGGCTTCGGGGTCCTGGGATAACACCATTCAGCTTTGGGACTCTCACACAGGGGAACCGCTCTCTTCTCCAATTATCGGCCATGGCTCGTTGGTGACGTCAGTGGCATTCTCCCCGACCGATGGCCGAATTGCCTCGGGGTCCAAGGACACCGCCCTGCGGATCTGGAAGCTGCCTCACAAGATCTTGACGCCAACATCGGACCCACCTCAGACTCTGGATGGTATGCGCGCCGTCTTTCCGAGCATTCTGCTTACTGAATTGTTTTGCAGGTCCCGTCTATCTGCACGACTATCCACACGGCGTCTTTCCCATCGGAAGCGACGGGTGGCTGCGAAATCCATCGGGTGATCTGCTTCTTTGGGTCCCAGTGGCTCACCGCACCGGCCTTTATTGCGGTGGCCTTGAGCGCATCATAGGCAATATTGCCACCACGAAAGTGGAGCTCACAAAGGCTGTCGCGCATGGCGAGAACTGGCTCAAGTAAGTCAATCACCCGCATATCCCGCTTGCAACTCTGACAGCCATATTTATTTTCATAGGTGCAGAGATCCTCTGTCTGAAGCCCACTACCGGCCGTGGCCCGTCTGATATCTCAACAGCTCGATTCGCTATACCTTTCCCTTCTACCGGCCCAATATTTCTCGTCTTACAGCCGCTTGACAGCCGCACCACATGTTGTATCCCACAGCCCTTTTCTTCTCCATTCCACATTTTTGACCCGCCATGTATCAAGCATGTATCCCCCAGTATCTGTGCCACCTTAGCTCGTTCCCTACGTTATTACCTTTTTCCGTTCGCTCTCTAACGGCCTTATTCTATATATTCCATTTTCAGTGTTCACGAGCCCAACATTCTTCAGTCGCATTCGTAGTTATGTGCCATCCCCGCCGAAATTTACTCGTTTCTTAAGCGTTTCTTTAGCCTCGTACCCGTCCTCTCCCTTCTACCTAGTCCCTTACATGTACCGTGTTCCTTCACTTCAAATATTTTACATACCTACCAACACTAACACTCGCGCTTTCTTTCCTTGCTCATACCCAGAGCGCTCCGTTTCCACTCCACCCTTCTTCCACATAGTCCATTATTTCTACTAGCCTCCGGTTTAACTCACATTATGCCTGCTACCGTAAGGTAGTGGGTCTTAGGGCGCCCTATTTGAGATTTTGGCGTGGATTTGGGGAAATGCGGTGCGATCGGACTCCGGTCTTCACACTCGCGAGTCATCGTGCACAACTTTGACTCGACATCTGTCAGATTTTGAGATGGTATATACCCTGCTATTCTGAGGGTACATACTCTGTGTGTTGCTAGTCCGTAGATGCCTTGCATAGAAGGTGCACATCCGACGAAGCCAGGGATTATAATCCACTGTCTTGATCTCTCATTCTTCACTGCTCTTGTATACTCTCTACACCAGCTTCCTGTATATAAGAAGGTTTTGGTACAAGGGCGGATAATTCAGGTAGCAGGTTGTGCTGCTAGTCGGCCTTACAGATGTTATTTCTACTAGCCTCCGGTTTAACTCAAAAGTCCCTCGGTGCAATGGATTCTGCGTGACAAGGTGAGCCCGTGCAAAATAAGCGCCCGGACTTGGTCAGGCGTTCGGAGCGAGGTTGAAATTTGATGATTTCGATGCGGCTGGGTCATCGACTTTATCCATCACCATCTCTCAGGTCTCGATATGACTGGTGTGTGCGACTGAGAATAGGATGGTTGGCGGACACCCCACGCGGACCAGCGCACTAATTGTGCGGGCCTGATTTGCAGCTTCTTTCTAACGACATATCGACGGACTTTCCAACCACAGTGGGGTGTATCACCGGTTATGAGCTCCATAAAAATCCCTGGACACTGAAAGTGGGAAGGTTCTGTCCGTACTCGATTTTTTTGTTGGGCCAGCTCAATCTTGCCTATATATAGTAATCTCCTTCCTATTTGGGAATGCTTACGCAGGTGTTTTTACACATTCGTATGGGTAGTGTTGCCAAAGTTCGGTTGGGTTCAGCTCGGCTCGGCTATTGACAGCTCCCGGCTTTTTGACAGACGGCTCGGCGCTCTCAGAAACGGTTCCGGTTCAGTTCCAGGAGACGAGACGAGCCGAGCTGAAGCCGAAGGGGGAAACAGATATATTAGGCAACAGGATTACATATCATCGTCGTCCTCCCAGTCATCCTCCTCCTCGTCCTCCATATCGCTCTCCTCGTCAATATCTGAGAGCAGAGAATTGAGATATGTACTATAGTCATCTGGAATGCGAGACCGCTCCTCCGATTCTCTTTCCAAAGCCTCGATTTCGGCCTCTCGGCTGGTACCTACACTAAAATCCAACTCAATGCCTGGGTGACGACGAGAAAACTTGAGCATTTGGAGGGATTCCATGAGCCTTGATCGGATACGGTTACGGCGAGGGGTTATGGTTTCCTTTGCAGAGGAAAAGACACGTTCACATGGAACGGCAGATCCCTGTATAGGAAGGATATCCATTGCGAGCGCGAAGATTGTTGGGTAATCATCCTGATGTTCCTGGAGAAATGGGTCAACGAAACGAGATAAGACATGCAGCAAAGTGCGATAAACTCATAGAACGCACCTTCCAATATGAAAGTGGTGAAGCAACCCGTGTATCAAGGAGATATGTATCGACTTCCTCCTGGACACTCCGGAAGACTCGAGGCCCAGTTCTGCGGCCTCGGAAGATCTGATTTGCGTGAATGTTGAAGTCGTCGGGTTCGTCGTCAATGCTGGGAATGCTGCTGGTATGGCGAATTGGTGCTGGAGTATCAGGTGCGTTCGATCCTCGGTAGGTCTTCAGCTGTGTGGCAGTGCGAAGGACAGCCGTAAGGGAACTGCCATGCGATGACTAGCCAATTAACCATGCTCACCTTGTCGATGAACAGCTGCTTTGCCCATGCCGTGCGGCCATTGGAATGCTTCCGATACCACTCAAGCTTAACTGCCGGGTTGACAACTGTACGAGCAAATATACATAAGTTCTCATCAAATCCGACTCTCAAGATCGAAATATCAACGTACGCATTGCCAACGTGTATGCTGGGACCGTGTGGATACGTTGCCAGTACTCCTTGAGCTTGCTAATGCCTGCATCGATGATGTCAGTGTATTGTGGGAGCGAGACCTTCATCGCCGTCCACGCAGTTATCATAGTGTGGAAGAGTGGGAGTGAATCATGGAGAGTTGGGGTTTTCTCGCCAGACAGCGCTTGTTGAAACGAGTGAGGAACCTAGCATATACCCGTAAGCCCGTACTCAAGCTAGATAGGACACTAAGGAGGAAAAACACTGAAAACATACCCGAAGAATTCGCTTATAAATAGGGAGAACTTCCCACTCGTGCTCGTGAATGGCGTACTTTTCGAGATCACGTTCACGGAGCATTTGAATCACATACTATGGCACCCATTAACTTGTGTTGATAAGTATTTCAACGAAGCAGAGGGACTCACTGGTTTCAATTCAAGGAGCCGCTCAATCATCAAGAGTGTCGACGACCATCGGGTTTCAACATCCCGTAAGAGCTCAAGCGGATCACGGCCAGCCGCACGCTGGAGATCTTGAAATCGTTGTCTTCGAAGAGATGATGCGCGTATCTAACCGGTGTTAGAATATAGATAATAGGTATACCACGAAGATAGCGTAAACATACCATTCTTACTATCACCCGAATATGTGCGATGATGTCGCGAGTCAACGAAGTCACCACGGGCTCAACCTCCGGTGTCAGCTCCGTTTTGTCAACCTGTAGTCCTAGGTGAGCTAGAAGGTCATATGGTAGTAAAGGTATCTATTACCTGTAGTCCTAGGTGAGCTAGACTACAGAATACATGAGTATCATGATAGAGAAGAAGGAGACGAAGTCGTACTCACAGGTCATATGGTAGTAAAGGTATGACCTGTGAGTCCGACGAGGAGCTCGAGATATCATGTGTGTCACATGATCGTGCAGCGTAGTCTGATATCATAACACACCCCCTTCAGACACGCGAAACGAAGGAAAAAGAGAAGAGAAGAAGGAAGCGAACAGGCAAAGGAAAAACATGAAGAACAAAAGAGAAGAAAGAAGGGACTGACGATGAGGAACGGGATTCGAAGAAGAAACGCTGAAGTCTGAAGACCCAATCGACGAAGGTGAGGCGAAGTGACAAGAGTTCTGGTGGGCAAACAGGATCGTAAACACACTCCGTTCAGAAGAGCGAAGCGAATGAAAGGAATAATGGAAAGAATGAGGGGAGAAAACAGAAAAGAAAGAAGATCTGGAAGGGAATGATGGTGACGGAAATGGAGGAATATCTGAAAAAGCGAAATGAGAAAGTAAAATCTACTGGTAATAAAAGTCTCTGGTGGGCGAACGGGCTCGTAAGTGATGAAAGTCATCTTCCCCCCATCATCACTCTCGATGTTGCCGTGTCGACCAATGCCAAAGAAGGTCAGGGCACACACACCGACGTCAAACATATGCTTGACCTTGGCCAAAATGTCTGGCGGCTCTACCCCATAATGTCGAAACATCGAACGAGTGTTCTCCATCTGATAAGACCTCCATGGACTTGTGTTCCCTTCACGGACACCGCCGCCGATACGACATCCGAGTCCAACCGTGTAATCAGAGCCAGACTCACCCCCTCCAGATACTGGCGGACCGAACCTGGACTCCACATCAACACCCCCTTCGCGCACACCCTTTTCGCTACAACCGGCAACCACGTCCACAATACCCTTCCGTATTCTTGATGCACCCTCATAACTGGCATACCCGCTGCCGATCGGAGATGCTCGATTTGCACAACCGATCGAGAGAGCAAGGGTGCGAGAAGAACGAAGACGTCGGTCGACGACAATATGCCCAGAGTTGATGACAATAAGAGGGTGGCACGTCATGGAGGAGTTCGGTAGAGGGTCCTTCTGAGGATGGGAGCCGGGATAAGAAGAGTCGACAATAGAAGCACCAGGCACAGGGACACTGTTTCCATTAGGACACAAATCTCGAACACGGGTAACAGGGCACGTCGGGATGGTGAACGCGTCGTTGGCGGTATCGTGATCTTCGGTGTTGGTGACATCGTTCTCCCCATCAAAAACCACAAGGCCGTTGCTGCCAGGAAGACGACATGTGTCAAAGCTGCGACCGTGACTCTCAAATTGAGATGCGAGAGAGTCCAGGTCGACGACCGACTGATGAGTAGCGACGGCAGGGCAAGCGATAGCGTGAATAGTGGACGCCGATAAACTTGGGACGTTCGAGATGGTGAGTGCTTTGTCGGTGATGCCGCAATCTTCGATACTGTCAGTGACGCGATTCCCCCCATCGAAGAGTGCAGAAGCATCACCCCCAGCGGTATACTCCCCTTGAGCGAGACGCACATCACTGCCGCGAACTACGGGAGGGTCCAGATCAATGACCCGAGGGGCGACGGTATCACATCCAGAGTGAAAGTGCACCATGGTCGTCGTAGAACAGGCAGGGAGAGATGTTGATGGAGGAATCGTCCGACAGTGCGAGGAAGGGTCGGGAATAAGGCATGCAGGAAGGTACGTCGATGGATGAAGCGCCTGAGAGACAACTGCGCGTGACGAGACGGAGAGTGTACTGGGCGGCAGGTTACTGGTGCCGATAGCGTTGTCGTCGTCGACTATATCAACATTCCCCGCAGCGAGAGGCACATTACCGCCGGCGTGACCCTCCAAGCGAAGTACAGGAGTGCCAGGGAGACTGGTCGATGGGGAAAGCGTCCTAGAGGGCGACTCGGAAGAAGGGCAGAGAATGCCGGGATCACAGTTGTCGACGACTGGCATCAGGTTACTGGTGCTGATAGAGCCGTAGCCTTCGCTTCGATTGTAGTATCATTCCCCCCATCGAAGACTACAGCACCGTCCACCCCAGCAATAGAATCCTCCGGAGCAAGAATCGCACCATTTCGAGTGTCCCCCCAAGATTTGGTCACTGCAGAGGCCTCCAAGCTGACGGCGGTCGAAGAGACGGTGGCGACAGTAGAACCAGGTGAACCGAAGGCAACGACACCCATTCCACGATGGTCAGAGACATGCGAGAGCTCGAGATTGTTGCACTCCTCGGCCCATTTGACCCAGCGCAGGACGTCGTCGAAAGTGGATTCAACTGGCCTCCAAGAATCGTACACGGGCATAGCTATACCGGCGGTTTCGATAGACGGGGTTGCGAACGCTGCATGAAGGTGGTGGAGCGAAGAAGGGAGGCGGCAGAGGAAGGTGGTAATCATAAGGTTTGGCGAGACGTAGAAGTCAGAATCGTTGACAGCCTGGACGAGCTCACGGTAGCGGGTGAGATAATCCAACACATCCCGACCACAGACCAGATCTTCTGCAACCTTCCAAGCAGCCCGTCCGAACTCGTAGCTATACCAACTCTTGAGGGCCGAATACCAATCGCGAGAAGTCGGTACATCACTCGTCGCAGGGAGGAAGCGCTTGACCTTGCGGTAAACGTCGCGGCCAAGGCGGGTGGTGATGACATGGCGAGCGAATCCATCCAGTTGTTCCCAGACGTGGTGCGCGACGCGTTCTTCGTTGGTCGAGAGTCCAGCCGTGGAGTTTTGAAATTGATAGATGGGTTGCTTCCAAGGGCTGTTCGAAGCAGGAAGGTCATGGCTGTCGAGGACGAAGCCAGAGAGGTTGATCTCCTCCAACGATGCGACGAGCGCAGTGATCCAATCATTCCAGCCGGACCGTCGTTCCAGAAGGGGAATACGAGAAGGGATAGGCAGCGGCGCCAGTTTAAGAAGAGTAGACGCTCGATAGAAAGGATTATGAGGAGAAGGAGAGTCACCAGCCAAATTAAGGTAACATTCCGTAAGAGAAACAGAAGAAGAAGAAAGTAAAATATCGAAATTTGACGCAGGAGGAGCCTCCTAGTGATCACCACGGGTTGACCCCGGGTCACGGCGCAGCAACCCGCACCCGCACCCGGGCCAACCCTACCCGCAAAACCGCGGGTTTACCCGCCAAAACGAACCCAAAAACAGCCAAATCGGACGAGATTTGGCTGAGATATGGTTCATTTATGTCCTAGCACATAAATGGGCCATATCTCAGCCAGTTCTCGTCCGATCTGGACGTTCTTGGGCTTGTTTTGTAGGGGACGGGTTGGGGAATGCCCACCCGCACCCGCACCCCACGGGGTACAACCCGCGAACCCGTGCGGGTCGCGCGACCCGTGGTGATCACTAGGAGGAGCAGAGGCAACGTCACGAGAACATGAACGATCTCGGCGCTTATTCGACCCCTTGCAATGAAGACGAACGCGATGATTCAAATTCCCCTCATCCGGCCCGGAGAAACTGGAAGAGGAATATGAATGAGAATATTCCCGGGATTGAATAGGAGGAGAGGAACGGCGTGTTGGTTCAAAATCCCAGTGTATATCCGGCACGACGCGTTTAAGGAGAGTTCTCAACTTGGGGGAAACAGTTCCAGTCTTGTCGATGCTAGCCTGAATAACCTCGCGGCAACGTAGTAGGACAGGATCATCAGAAGCCCGAGACGAAACCAAGTTGAAAGAAGAGAGAGCTGAAGGCGAAGTGGGAGGAATATGAGAAGAAGAATGATGGTGTGGGCGACGACGGTCTGGGGCTGAAAGAGGATCGGACTCGGAGGAAATCTGAACTCGAACCGGCGTACCAACGGATGCCCGGTGCTCTGAGGGAAGTCGCCATTTGCGACGCACTCCGGATTTGCCAGGCTCGGGGGGTGGGATGGTGTCCTTGTTCAGAGCGCCATTGTTGTTGCCGTTGCGGTAGTCCGAGCCAGTAAGTCCAGAGTTGTTGGGGACGCGAGTCCCAGTCCGATGCCCTCTGTAGAGCGTGGTGTCGTTACGAGAGTCGTCGAGATCCTGCCGCGGCTGAGCCGAAACTGTTGGCGTCATCGTGAGAGGGCCTCGGCGTCAATGTACTGGTCGACTGGGGATAACGCCCTTTGGCGATATGATGGTAGAGACGAAATCGCCCTGTGGCGAGATGATAGAGAACGAATCGCCCTTTGGCGAGATGGTGGTAGTCGAGGTACGAGTACGCCTAAGCGCGGGAACTCATAACTTGTCAACCTGTAGTCCTAGGTGAGCTAGAAGGTCATATGGTAGTAAAGGTATCTATTACCTGTAGTCCTAGGTGAGCTAGACTACAGAATACATGAGTATCATGATAGAGAAGAAGGAGACGAAGTCGTACTCACAGGTCATATGGTAGTAAAGGTATGACCTGTGAGTCCGACGAGGAGCTCGAGATATCATGTGTGTCACATGATCGTGCAGCGTAGTCTGATATCATAACACGTTTCAGTGACCGCAGCCAAACCAAGGTCAGTACCGATGGCACATAAAACTGCCTGGCACGCGAGATTGGTGATATGAGGGAAGCAGCTGGAGATTGTGTAAGCATAAGCCGATACCGCGGGCATGAGTTTTAATTCAGGCTTACCGAATCTGACGCTCAGTTGCAACGAAAGGAATACCCCGGAGGTTGAGGGACTCTGCAAGCGATGTCATCATCGTGTCATTATTGGTCGCATTGTCGAGGGTAAGCCAACCAATCTACAAAGCAACGTGGATTTGAAAAGTGCAGATCAGTACTTTGTACCATGGTCCGTAAGTGGGCATAAGTTATAACGCACCTTCGATGTCATTTTGAGCCTGTCAAGAATATGCAGAAGCGCTGCTGCGAGATGATTTCCTGTATGGCGCCCCGGTACTCGATGGAACGCAATTAGATCAGCGCGCCAAACCATGACCTTTTCCACCCCACGCGGCGACTGAACTTCCTTGATTTCGATCCAGTGGGCGGTGACGGCCATGTACGGCGAGAGATTGGGATCTGTCCAGAGGTCGGCTGTTAACGACACCTTGCCAGCTGCGTGCTATGTAATACATTTCCTCAGTCTCTTCCAAGGTCTATTTGAAATATCAAATACACGGAACACACCTTGAAATCGTTGCGTAACTCCTGAATGTGCTCCTCCCAGAGCTGATCGATGCGGGTCCGCAACGTCGTCCGATGCGGAATGTCGGAGTTCTTGAGTTCTTCACGGCACATAAGGATGATCTTTCGAAGGCGAGGTGACTCAATGATATTAACCGACTGGAATAGATAAGTGACCATCGCTTTACTTGAATCAAAGAAGGGACGTACCAGATCATCAACGATAACCAGGTCAGCTATCGCATCGAGGAGAGCTTCCCGTGAAAACTCAGGCACAGGCTCAGCTTGAGAGTCAGGAGCAGACTGACTAGCGCCGGGCGCATGTTTCGCCCGGTGCGCGGCAACCTTTGCTTGGAACGCACCCATTCCCCCGATCGTGATTTTCATTCGGTCACAAGCTTCAATCCAGGTGTCGGCATGGGCAGAGAAAAGGTGATTCCGAATGACGCTCGTGGTTGTTTTTGGCCCGTAGGTTGTAGGTTCTTGGTCTGTGACCCCGGCGGCACGCTGTTGGCTAAGAGACAATGAGAAATATGACCAACAAGCTGTGCCGAATCTTGCCAACTACTTACACACACAAAGTACAGGTCCGCTTATGAGTATGACGGTCCAGCTCTGTCAGGAACTTCCACACGTCGTTCGCAGCCTTCCGATTTGAGCGCGAACGAGTTTCGGACTGAACTGAGGGACGGGCTCGTGGGGTAGACACCCTTGCTCGACGGCGAGCAGGGCTATGGGGACCCGCACGAGGCCTAACAGATACAGGCGATCCATGACTCAGTAATCCCGGATCTTGTGGACTGTGCGTCTGTTGCTGTGCTTGTTGAGCTGTAGGCGGATGTTCTTGGGCAGCGGGCAAGTTAGAGGTGAGAAACGGGTTGGCACCATGGTCTTCGACGACGCTTGCTGCAATATGGGCTTGAGGTGTCGCTATCCCGGCCACTGCTTGCGCCGGAACAGCAGCAGTGCTATCTGGGGTGGCGAAGATATCTGTTAATGGAATCCCGTGAGCACCGATGAGAGAGCCTCTACCTAGAGTCACGGCAAAGGACGTTTGAAGCGACCCATTCGCGTGATGTATTTCAACAGGTGCCTGGGCATGGCGGCGTCGAGGTCTGGGTACAGCAGTTTCCGGAGCTGCAGTGCTTTCCTGAGATTGGATTGGAGGGCTGGGGTTGGCCGTGGCGGTATTCTTGGACCGAGTCTTGCGCGCACGAGTTGCCATGAAGAAATTGAGATGAAAGGCAAGGAAGGGGGGTAAAACGAATGATATTGCGAAATTGTGGTACTAAGGGTATATATAGCTGAGAAGGATATCGAAGAATAAAGTTGGGATAAAGGGCATGGGCTATCGAAGGCAAGAATAACTGAACATCACCTCGCAGCCCAATCCCACTCCCGGCCAAGCGAACCCTGCAACATACTTCCCGTCGCCGTGCACAGCTGAGCACTGCATGGAATGTTCTGGTGCATTCAGAAAGCGGTAAGTTCAAGGGCATTTTGACGCAAGAATAGCATGGAACGCACCTCGTTTTCAGTCCTTCCCTCCCGTTCCCGCTCGGTCACTCAAATTGAAGCCTACGGTCGTTCCCCCATCGTCATTCCCAGCGTAAGTGGCGCCAAGCGGTGCATCATAGACAGGGAATGTATTGTAGACCCTGCGTGTGTCGTTGTAATTGTGTTTATTGAAGAGTACTGAGCGAACGGGGGCGAGGACGATGAGAGTAGGAGGAAAGAACGATGTGATCTAAAAATGGCAACCGGCGTACGGCTCAGCCCGGCTGAGCCGAGTTCCAAGCGACTTGGCCAAAGAGCCAAGCCGCAGAAACCAATGACATCAGAGGTCGGCTCGACTCGGGCTTTTGGCAGCTCGGTCTCACGGCTTCCCGGCTTTCGAACCGAACTTTGGCAACACTACGTATGGGTGGTACTCTGCTGGTGATGGGTAGGCTCAATCTTGCCTATATATGGTAGTGGCCTTTACGCTTACGCAGGCGTTTTTACACATTCTACCTGGTAGTAGGCCTTCCCAAGGCCTTCCTTGCTGTCTGTTGGGAGGGAGGTCAGTTTGAGGTCAGTTCCATATATAGGCAAGATTGAGCTCACTGACCTCAGGTGTACTAAGCACTTGAGCAAACCTGAGCAGCGCTGATGATCTGGTCGCCCTGTGGCTAGGCTGAATCCGGCGACTCGGAGAGGGCGTCAGTGCCTGTCCTTCGATGGGCATGTTCTGTAGGCTTTAAGTAGTCCGGTTAGTTGAATGAGATATGGTGTATATCCTCACCTTTGCCACGCCCGCAAGGTAGTAGGTATGTACCTGTAGAGCATGGGAATGTTTTGTCCAAAGGTACATATGCATAATTAAGGTGCCGGTCTATCAGCTGCACACCTCTGAATCTGCATGATGTAACCTTGCTAGGGTTCCTACCCTTATCCTGTTCTAACTTAAATCTTCATCCCGTCCAGCGGCCGTCAAGTGGCCGTAGTCTCACTCCCCTGCGAGCGCGAGCACACCGGAGGTGTGCGTCAGCGAGCGGGCCCGGGTGTCGGGCTAATGGGAATCTACGTTTTGCACATCCGGTATGTAAGACTCGCTTAGAACGGGCAGACTTAGTACACATTCTGCCTGCTCGCGAGCGCGAGCGCACCGTAGGTGTGCGTCAGCGAGCGAGCAATCAAGTAATTATACGGTCCTGGTTACATTCAAGTTGTGGGTTACCTCTGCATATATAGATCCCAAGGTGGGCACTGTTCTGACCAGTAAAGTAGGTCTGAGATGGTAGCGTCAGCAGGGGAGTTCATATAATAGCTCCCAGAAGCAACCACCTTGTTCTTAGGTCCAGCATAAAACCGGCGAGGAATGTACTTTTGCGGACTCCGTTGATTCGATCCGCCTTGTCTAGCAGCAGGGCGTGTCCAGGACTGCCCAGAGGGCCATTGTTTGCTATCTGCGTGTTTAGAAGTACCCCTGTGGCCCGGAGAACGAATTGAGACAATTCGCAGGAGGCGTATACTAAGCGCTTGAATAAGCGCCCGCCCGTGCTTCTGAAATTGGTCTATAAAGGGTCATGTATAAATCTACCTTAAATTGAAGCGGATACGCTAAGGCATATATCCTGTTAGAATTATGTCTCGTACTGTACGCCATCCAGATCCAAACGCCGATTAATGTTTGCTCTCGACATCCATCCGGGACGCCCGTTCCAAAGACCTGAATCTCGCGTCGGTTTGTCCAATTAAACGAGGCCCGGTATGCACCATCGCTCGGGAACCACCCCAGTGCCATACTCGGTGCTCCACTTTTTGCCTCGTCACCTAACCGAGACACCCTGCTGCCGGTCATCTCTGAGATTGACTACTGAGCAGCCTATTGATCAACATAGCTCGGGTGAGAATCCAGAGGTTACGAGAGATCGCCCACGAACGAGTGGCTCAAGCAAAGGCAGCCTTCGGCTGGGGTCATTTCGCGGTTCATCTCGCACTGGCCGCCCCTAACGCCTTTGTTGACTAGACCTGTCGCTTCGGATATCGTTCTGCACGCAGCTGTAAGGTCTCGCAATTGTAGAGTACCAACTCAACGTGTATTTCAGCGGTGTATCGTCGCCTACGGACCTGACGCCAGTTCTTGGACATCGAAATCAATCTCGTCTGACAGTACATGCCATGGTCGAAAGGCCTGTCCCGGTCCAATCCTGCGCATGCGTATTGTGGATGCCATGACCAGGATAGACTCTCGAAATTCGAACCTCGAGGTTTGGGGGGCGTGCTAGGTCGATATTTTTGGATGAACTGGAGTAGGGCTGTGAGTGATAGACTGCGATAGAGGTATCGATGCTTGCTGAGCAAGGAGGATTAGTTCTGGGCCTTGAAGCTTCTGAGTCGCGCGATAATCGACCATTGCATGACGTGAGCGGTGATTCGGGCAGAAAGTTAAGATGAACTTACGATGTGAGGAGCAGGATACCGGGCGGATCATGATCGTATGGGCTCAAAGCCTGGGGCGCGTCGTTCCCCCTCCATTTTCGAGATCGTGTTGCTGTCCCAGGTCGGTTGGGAGCCGGGGGTATCTGCTTTCTGCCGTACCATTCATCTACAGAGTTTGGATGTGGAGTCGGGCAAGCGCAGTGACGGATAGAACGACTCAACCCAGTGCTCTCTGAGAAGGTTGAAAATCGACATGCGCCACATCCAGTTCCCGACTCCCCGTCCATAGTCCAGTTCACCCTGACCTCGGAGATGGAGGCACCCGGGCACCCCCGCTCCATGAACGCTGCTTCCGAACGCAGGACCCGTGTTTTTTCTCTCTTCAAGATAGTACTGAGATTTCTAGGTTGATCGCGAGCCTGGCGGGGGAGGCCTGCTGCAATAGGTGTTATTCGAGGCGCCGGGGATGTCGCGAGCACCGACGCCGACTGCTCAGGGTGTTGGTCGGGAGGAAAGGGCGGGGCCAGGCGCTTTGCCAGCCAGGCCCGAACAAGGACTTGGTTCTCACGCCTAATCAGGTCGGCTGGGTAGCGGCGCAGGTTGTTGGCCGGTACGCCTTTTTTTCTTACCGTGATGTCGAAAAGAGCTACTCATGAACTTGAAGCTGCTTTGCATCGTCCAAGGATGCATCGTAGATTCCTTGTCTACGACGCGAATCTCAAGGGTGAATCTCAAGAGTGAGGGAAGTCAGCAAGTGGCCGGAGAGGGACTGGAGGGCAACTATCGTCGAGTTATCGTCAGACGAAGGACGAATCAAAGCCTCAGAGCAAAGGTGCGTCCCCTGGCTACAAATAGAGCTTAGAGTCCGGACGAGGTGGTATACTCGCAGTCCTTCGATCTCTCACTCGATCTCGCAAACTCAGTCGGCCCAGGTTTAAACAAAACAACGTCGGATATGAGGAGCTCGATGTAACTACTAACAGTGAGGGTACGTAGCACATCTACTTCCTTCCCTTCGGCTTAGGAGCGGCAGCCTTGGGAGCAGCGGCTTTCGGAGCAGCCTTGGGAGGGGCAGCGCGCTTGGGAGCAGCAGCCCGGGGAGCAGGAGCCTTCTTCGGTGCAGGGGCGGCGCGCTTGGGTGCAGCAGCCTTAGGGGCGGCGGCTCGCTTTGGGGCAGGAGCCTTCTTCGGTGCAGCAGCGGCGCGCTTGGGAGCGGCAGCCCTAGGCGCAGCAGCCTTCTTGGGAGCAGCAGCACGCTTGGGGGCGGCAGCCTTCTTGGGAGCAGCGGCGGCACGCTTGGGAGCAGCAGCCTTCTTGGGGGCGGCAGCACGCTTGGGTGTGACGGCCTTCTTGGGTGCGGCAGCACGCTTGGGCGCAGCAGCCTTCTTGGGAGTAGCAGCCTTCTTGGGCGCGGCGGCACGCTTAGGTGTAACGGCCTTCTTGGGGGTGGCAGCGCGCTTAGGAGTGGTCGCCTTCTTCGGAGCGGCAGCGCGCTTGGGTGTCGTCGCTTTCTTGGGAGTTGCAGCACGCTTGGGAGTGGCGGCTTTCTTGGGGGCGGCACGCTTGGGAGTAGTCGCCTTCTTCGGAGTCACGGCCTTCTTCGGAGCGGCAGCGCGCTTGGGAGTAGTCGCTTTCTTGGGTGCAACGGCGCGCTTGGGGGTACCGGCTTTCTTGGGTGCAGCAGCGCGTTTGGGGGTCGTCGCTTTCTTGGGAGTAGCAGCACGCTTGGGAGTGGCGACCTTCTTGGGAGTGGCGACCTTCTTGGGAGTGGCGACCTTCTTGGGAGCAGCAGCACGCTTCGGTGTAGTTGCCTTCTTGGGAGTGACGGCCTTCTTGGGCCCGGCAGCGCGCTTCGGCGTGCCGGCAGTCTTCTTAGGGGTAGTCGTCTTCTTGCCAGGAGCGGAGGCGCGCTTGGGGGTAGCGACCTTCTTGGGTGCAGCAGCGCGCTTGGGAGTGTTCGCCTTCTTGGGGGTACCAGCGGTCTGGGAAGTGCCTGCCTTCTTGGGAGTGGTGGCCTTCTTGGGAGCGGCGCTCTTGGGGGTGGAAGCGCGCTTGGGGGTCGTAGCCTTGGAAGCGCCCTTGGGAGTAGCAGCCTTCGGGGCGCCGGCACGTTTGGGCGTAGTGGCTTTGGGAGTGGCGGACTTGGTCTTCGGGGCGGCCTTGTTCGCGGGTGCTCCCTTTGTGGCACCGGGAGCGCTCTTCTGAGCGGCCTTGGAGCCGATTGAGCATGATCCGCCCGGTCCCCGAGAGCACAAGCTGGGTGCTGAAGAAGGCGTCGTCTGGGGAGCGGGTGCGGGTTGAGCTGGAGCGGGTGCAGCAGGAGCTGCGGGGGCTGCCGCGGCCGCGGGTTGCGCAGCTCCGCCTGCGAGTGGGGCAGGAGCATTCCAGTTCGGGTTCAACCCGGCTACACTGAGAAGATATCAAATTAGTTCTCGAGAGATCTCTGAATCGAAATCAGGCCTTTTAACGTACGCTTGGGAGACGGATTGGGGCTTGTTCTCTTGCATTTTCTTAGCGTCCGCCCGAGCTTGGTCTGCTACCTCTCTCAGCTTCTGCTTGACTCCGCTAGACAGTTGTCTATACCCGGTAAAGGATATTGTTAGATAGATTCATCGATGAATAGAAGGAATATTTGACGTACGCTTGCTGCGCCTTCTTCGCGGCTTCTTCCTCCCTCTGCTTACGCATGGCTGCTTGAATGCTGTATAGAGGAAAGAATGTGATGTAGGAGTGATTAGAGGGGATGTTCAGGACGGAATATAGTGGTTATACGCACACGGGGGCCATCGAAGGTCCTTGAGGCTCCGCATTGTAGCCGTCGTACGCCTGCTGCCCCAGTTCGACGATATCGTCGGCGTGCTCAAAGAGCTTCTTCCCAATCTTCCCTGCGATCCTGCCACTACGGGAGAATACCTCTGCATCGGCGCTGGCCTACGAAAATGCATAAAACACGTCAGTCACATCACACAGCTTCGTCGTTGAGAGGCTTTACACGTACCTCAGATCCATACGGAATGGGGGAGGCAAAGACCAGGGCGCCCAGCGCGAGAATGAGGACAGCGGTGAGTGTGCTGATGGACTTCATGACGTTGGGAGTGTTTATTTAATCGACCAGCGATTATGATGTGGGGGAGAAGACGTATCAAACGTTCTGAGGAACCACTTCGTTTGCCTTGGGGCTTTATACCATTTTCACTTGCACCTTCAAGTTTGGGCGCCGCCGTTCGGGAGCCTTGACCGTGGCAACGAGAGAATCAGAAATCTGTCTCCCGGATGCCTGGCCCTGACGGGATCTATGTTACATGTAAGGGCTGTCATTCTCGCGGGCTGTGGGGGCTCCATTTTGCTCCATTTCGCGGCTCGCCTCTGAAAATCCCAGAAATGATGGCCGAGGAGTCCGTAAGGCGCTTATCTATGGAGTTCCTTTTGTTAGGTTTCTTTGAAACTGCCCTCGTTGGAACAGCTTTAGCCCCACGAGCTGAAGCTAAACATTCTTCTTCAGTCTAGCCCTTGCTCTCGGCCCGATCGGATACGATATCGTGAACGAGGCACTGCCCTGCTATGTCTTCTTGCGCCGCTCAAGGAGCGCCCGTTGTCATCTGAAGCGACATATCAAACTCAATGAAGGTGGCGAAGGGCCACTGTCAAGAGCACTCCAATCATCCGATTAAAGAAAACTCAATGCTGATGTATCATGTTAAGGCAAGGATCAATGTTGAACGTCGTAAAATATCGCGCCGTGGAAGATGGCCCATATGTACCCGTCCCGGGCGCTCGTCCATCCATCTGCCACAATCGCCTAGCTTGGCGGAGAAAATACTCTGGTACAGGCTTCCTCGTATCTGCTGTGCGGGTCACAGCAGCAACACAGCAGGACAATGTGCAATGCGCTTGTGTGTGAAACACTGGATCCCCGTGCGGCGTGCGCACTAGGCCGAGCTTGGTCCGAGCGCTCATTGCTTATGCAGTCCCTACGATAAGTTCTGATTTGCCTTCTGGTGCATTCAGTACGTTTCCTCTACATTTAATGAACTTATAAAGCCTGCTACAGTGCATAATCGATCTGGGATTTAAAGCGCTCAATTAAGCGCCCATCCTCGTGCGCTCGAACCTGGTCTACCTGAGTGCGAGGATGTTTGTTCTGAAGGATGCGGTATCCAAGATGGACAAGAACAAATGCCGCACCTTCCCGGAACTTGGAGCCAAAGCAGACATGCACCTATCTCGAGTATCCCCAGGCACAATCCAGCCAACCCCGATCATCGCCGATAAGCAAAACAGCTGCATGAACGCCCGGTACGCGTCGTCTCCATACAGATGAGCTCGTGCATTTTCTTCCTGGACTATGTTACGGGTAGGCTACCGTCTTCCTCGTCGGCGTACCGTCTCTCCGTGTGGTCAATCACAGCGACAAGAGGAGCCATGAGGAATCGTGGAGGGGCTATCCAAGTATGACGGCCGAATAGAATGAGCGCTTGACATCCAGTGATATCATCTTTTTGCGTTCTGATATTATCATAGATAATGTCAGGATACAAAAAGATGGTATTGCTGACGCTGGGGACGCTACGAACAGTGACGCAGACTGTCCAAGATGGTGGTCGTGAGGAAAGGGGCGACACAGGGGTGCTGATGGGGAGGCCCGATGTAGCGCTTGGTTCTCACGCTTCCCACGGCGTCAGTCCAGCGCCTCTCTCCCCATTCCGCTCACCCCAGAAGCCATTTCTTACCTTTTCGCTGCTTCATCCCACCCTGCTCGCCCCGGCACACAATCTAAACGAGAAAATACCGAACTCTATTACCCCGTTGACCAACCACCGCGCTGCATCTGGTTGCCCGCACGCGGATATCGCTTGAGAATCAGGACTCTCGAAACGAAACTCGCTTCATCACCACTGGCGTATCCCCGGGACAGGCCAAGCCTCTATCTTTGGCCGAAAGAAAGACTCTTCCAGACTGCGATACAATAGGACGAAGGTGAGTACTGCGTCGACAGTTTTCGCCTCCTGCCATTTGCTTACCTTGCGCCCCAGTTCGTTGTGCCACCTTCTCAATCGACACATCACCTTTCGGCGGCTATGCCCTTTATACTTGATGATGTGCTCACTGGCCCTGGCCCAAGCAGACGTCTCGCGAATGCCAGACGGTGTACTCAGCCGCCGATTCGTTCACCTCGAGTGCGGGACCACCAGTCACCACCAGTCGTTCTCTCCCTCCATCTTCCTCAACCTATACTCCAAGGCGCCTAGAAGAAGCTCATGCAGCCAAAGTTTGAGCAGCTGCCAGCCCCCGCTACTTACCTTGTGCCGCAGTTCGTCGGCCACCTTCCAACATCGCCTCAAGTCTGGACGTGGAGCACAACCATCGCTTCCAGGCTCTAAAATGTGTGCCCTCTAGTCAAACTGGACTTTTAGCGAGCGCGCCAGACGAAGTGCCCTGCAAGACGACCCAAGTCGCGAACACGACAGCCAATCGATGCAATGGTAAGCTCGTTACTAGACTGATACTTACACCTGAATGCATCCATTCAGGCTCATAGATCAAGCTCAACGGACGCCCATTGAATTGAGTACGACTGCCCATGGAAGCGTCTCGCCCATTCAACTTCCACTGCGTCACCTCCAACGACACACTCGGCTGCGCCTGCACCTCCGCCATAACACATACTCCAAAGCGCCTATTCGGGCACTGGTCAATGCAGTTGGATCCGAGCATCCACTGCCAGCTACCCGCGTCGGCAGTCATCGAAAGCCTATCGAAAGTCCAACACATCCGCCCTGCGACTCGTGGATACCGGTGTGCATCTTCTAGATCCCCTTGCGATCCAACAGCGCGCGACGCCTCCTTCCAACAAGGTTCGCCGTTACCCCTTGTCCTATCTGGCTTTCTCCTCCATCGCTTGACGTACCTAGGAGAATACCTGGCCTCCTTCGGTTGACTTGGGCGGTCGATATACGGCGTCGATCATTGCTTGCGGGCTGATAAGCGAGCAGGCAGACATGTGTTTACGGACTTCGTCGATCTCGACCGAACTCATGATTCAAACGAACACCTCCGAGTCGGGATGGCGCTGGCGAGATGAAAGATCCCTTTGCGATCCAACAGCGCGCGCGACGGCTCCTTCTAACGAACCTCGCCGTTGCCCGTTTGTCCTATATCCGAACAAGTTCGCTCTGGCTTCCCCTCCATCGCTGGACGCACGTAGTAGGAGAATAGAGTACCTGGTCTCCTTACAGTGACTTGGGTGGTCGACGTTCCGCGTCGATCATTGCTTGCGGGCTGATAAGCGAGCAGGCTTCTCGTCGATCTCGACCTCATGATTCAACTGAACACGCCTCCGAGTCGGGGTGGCGAGATGAAATGCTGTCCAAGGTCAGTGTTAATACTACGTATGCACTAGAAGATGAAAGGGTTTTGGACGAAGGGAAGTGCGATATGAGGTGAGTGTCTCATGTATTCCATGTACTTCAGTTTTCAATGAATGTGCATCGCTCATGCGTAAATCGCACAGACTGACTCGTGCGAGTTGACGGTTCGTAGTGACTACAAGTCGGTGAACGGCGCTTTCTACAGTAACGTGGGCAAGGTGTCGCAGCACTGATTTTGGGCGACATGGCCGGAGGCGGGATGAGATGCAAGTGCCGGGCGGAGCTTTACTATCCGCATCTTTCTAGCCATCGACTGACTTATGGCCCACCACAGGTCCGTCGCACATCACACACGTTGGCTTTACTGGGTTTCCTGAATATATAATCTTACATTTGGAAATTGGCACGATGCTCACCCGGGCGGTGGGAGAGATGGCGTGGTCTATACCGCCGCGTCGACCGCGGTTCATGGTGTGAGTCTGGCTGGGTTTGGAATGGATAATGTGACCGTCTCGCTAAACAGTGTTTGGGAGGAATCGGTTGGTAGCCGAGGCTATTCATGAGGCGCGCACACATGCGAGTGCGTCTACTATACGTAGGGTTTCAGTGTGTGTTATTTAAATGTTATTTAAACTTGACGGCGGTGCATACTATGGACTCTGGGCTAATACCGGAGAATCTAATGGAGTCTGTCTGCGCCAGAATTTATCGAACTCAATAGACAGTATTTCCTGTGTCTCCTTCGCTACAAACGAAGGAGTCTTCCTGACGAAACCAGATACTCGTACCTTCGATCCCTCACTCGATCTTGCTGCTCAACTAGCCCAGGTTTTAAAAAAAAGACGTCGAAATTTGAATAAGAGCTATGTAGATGCAATTACCAGTGCTTATTGTATGATTAGTAGTGAGGTATGTATGTAACACGCCTACTTCGTTGCCCTCCGCTTACGAGCAGCCTTGGGAGGGGCGGCGCGCTTCAGAGCAGCAGCTTTGGGAGCAAATGCCTTCTCCGGGGCGGCCTTGTTAGCAGCTGGCTTCGAGCCGGTTGAGCTGGGTTCTGCGGACGGATTGGGCTGAGGAGCAGCATTCTGATTAGGGTTCAGTCCTTTTACACTGAAAAAGGTGTCAAGTTAGTTCTCGAGTCGGTATCCTAGATTAAAACGCACGCTTTAGTGACGGTTTGCGGTTTGTTGTCTTGCATCTTCTGGATGTCATCTTGGGTCTGTTTGTTGATCTCCTTCAACGTCTGCTTGACTTTATCCGAGTTTGCGCTTTACCCGAAAAATCGTATAGTTAGATAAACTTCCCGACGAATGGAAGGGACTTCGGCTTACTCAGCTTCCGCCTTTTCAGCGGCTTCCTGAGCGGCCTTTTTCTCTTTTTCTTCTTGCAGAGCGTTTTGGGTCCTGAATTGGGAAAAGAATAGAATGTAACAGGCGTTAGGGGTTAATAGAAGAAACTGGGATATAACAATTGTACGCACACAGAGTTCTTCCCTGTAGATGGAGGGCCCAGTTTCAAGGTGTCGTGCGCCTTCTTCAGCGGATCGTAGATTAAACTGTCCGGGTTCTCCGCGACTGTTTCCACAATTTTTCTACCAATCTTCTGAGCCTGAGCAATGACCCTGCCACTGCGAGTCAACAGTTCGGTCTGCGAATGAGCAAGGATGTCAGCTATCCGTCCTACCATAGAATCGTCGGAATAAAGATACTCACGTCCAACCGAGCCTCAATCTCCCGAGACCCATACGGGATCGGTGAAGCCAGAACCAAGGTGCTCAGGGCGAGAACGAGGATAGTGGTAAGGGTGCTGATGGTGGTCTTCATGGTGTTGTGAGTGTTTCGTTAATCGACCGGCGATTGTGATGGGTGGGACTCGACGTATCAAACGTTCTGGAGAACCCTGGCGTTTGCGGTCGCTGCTTTATATCTTTTCCAATCGCGTCCAGGCGCCTCTAGATTCCTTGGCAAATACTCAGGCTGTGTGGAGCTGTGTGGAGCTGTGTTCCAGGGAAAACAGAAAAATTGAGATAAGCCCGGCCGAAGGCGCTTAATCTATTTTAAGCCCGTTTCTGTCGTCGAAATCCTTCAAACCTCCACTCAAGCGCCCGGTCGCCCCTGTTGACATAATTGAAGGTAACCAGAGTTGAGAAGTGATAACCTTCTACACTCCACCCTTTCTTTTCCTAAGGAACGGGAGTCTCCCCAGCTTGGAGAACTTGAAGGGTAGCTATGTTCCAGTTCAATACACACACCCACATCCCCAAAGTTTCATCGCTCAATGGAGAGCGCCCGTCGTCATCAGGGGCAGTGTTTTTCAGGAGTCCGGACCTCTGTTCCGGCAATTTGAAAATGGTCGAAATGTCGCGATGGTCGAGAATCGATCAAAGTACTAGTAGTTCCGCGAGAATACGGGCGATCTTGGCTAAGCGACGCTCAAACTCAGCTCTGCTTGTAGGATCGCCCAACTATATGGCTAGAACCCAAATGTATTGCATTAAGCTTGTTCTGCTTCTTTACATTTGTGTAACTAAAAATTAGAGCAAAACTTGACACTGGCCTGGCTAAACTCAGGGTCATGAAACAAAACATTTTTATGGGGTGTGCTAGGGTGGGCTCTGCTGGGTTGATGTCGAGGAGACGCTGGAGGTGAGTCGAGATCGCAGTCGCAATGTGAATGAGATGGAGATCTAGAAGGATCTAGACTACATATGACAGGCAGGAACAAGGCAGGGCCTGACCATGCACTAAATCAGGGCAGACATATCCTGTCACTCTTCTCCACTCTTCCACCCTGCCGAACGGCATACAATGTTGACAACATACGTTGTGGCTGAAGATCAATTTTGAAAGTTGTGGAAAGTATGTACTTCGGAGATAGCTTGGTTTCAGCTGGATTGTTATAGTTCTTCGTCATGTGCAAGCCTTCCGTTACACGATTAGCGCGAGTATTGGGGATATAGGCTGGAATGGGTTAACTCACAGTTTTTCAATCTACAACGAGCTGGAACCTCACCCCAGCGTCTCGACGTCCCACCGGGCAGCCCTTCAGCATCCTTCGCACCAGAATTCTATGGAAACCAGTACCACTTTTTTCTTTACCTCGTTGGTATGGCCGAGCATGGCTGAGAAGTTGGCTCGTCGCTGCGGATGTATCTCCTTGTATTTCCTACCGATCTGACTCGTCCATTGGGGCGCTTACTCTGGAGGCAGTGGGCGGACCCACACGACTTCGCCTGTTTTGGGTCTCCCACCAGCTCCCACCTATCCGACTTATCCAGTCGATCCGGTTGGAGTTCGATAGGTGTCAATGGGGCTTAAGACCCGCCTTGATCTGGCGGCCTTCGGCGTAAATATTGCTCGACGCTGTGGTTTTCGTGGACTCAACCCGTATGACTTACATAGACTCATGATGGGCATGAAAGAAGATCTCGAGAAGTCCCAGTGCTCATGAACGCGATTTGAAGGATGGGAGTGTGGGAAACATGAAATGCCGGCCGGCAGTCAATCGGTGATCGTGCCTTGCGCCGCTCTGCTTCTCTGTGTCCTACCACCATGAAGTTTACGAGATAAGTACCTAAAGCCCTTCTGCCAACCTTCTGCGCCAATACGAGCTCAACGGGACTATGGTGCTCTGAAGTGCCTCCAAATTTTAATTTACGAGGTAAGTCGCGACTCACAGGTGGCCCAAGGGGTGGTATTTCATTGTAGCCACCCTACGGTCTGAGATCTGAGGTGCGTTTATCTTGTTTCGGTCGTCGTATCGAATCCTAGCGAGCAAGATAAACGGTTAGTATCTACTCGACTATTGACTGTGCCATACTAGGGTATATATTAAGGGCGTCTACTTCCTGCCCTTTAGCTTAGGAGCTGGGCGATCTTTTAAGCTGAACCACCCTCGTGAGCCGGTGACTTCTTGGGTGCTGGGATAGCGCGGTTTGGAGCAGCAGCAGCCTTTTGGGAACAGCAGCGGTGCGCTTGTGGCGGCTGTCTTGAGATCAGAGGCTTGGGAGTGCCAACCTTCTCGGCACCGATCGCGCATTTAGGGACTGCGATTTACTTGGAAACATTACCACATTTGGGGACAGCAGAGTTGGTCTTGAAAGTGTACGTCTCCGGGTAGTATACCAGCGCACGCTTGGAGGTACCAGCCTTTGTATCCGGACCGAGGCTTCTGTCTTATTCGACACCGGACGGTTCCCTGCAGGTTGTGAGAAATGGGTTCATACATCCCCGGTATCTACAGCCAAATCCCTTTTCGGGGGCCCGGGGCGAGTTCGTTGGAACTTGGCTGAGCAGTGGGCGCTTATTGGACTTTCCATTATCGGCCATATATATCGGGGACAGTAAGAGTATTCTTCAGCAGGCGAGAGATACATTCTAGAAGAGTGTATCTATATTTTTCAAGGATAGTTGTGCTCCATGTGTCCCCCCCGTACATTGAGCCTGACGAGCGCCAATAAGGGAAGTCGGAACGGCGGAGTCAATTTGGCGGAGTCGCAAATTCCCACGCCCCTAAGTGCTAACGCAGCGACCCCATCTTGCTCACGACCATGATGTTGGCAAACCGCCGCGCCAAACCTCTTCAAGCCTCTTCACCACTGCGCCATGTGTATCCTTGGCAAGAGCCAACCACGCTCGAGACCTCGCGAGCCGGGGCTCGGAATCCATGATCATCACCTTTATTGCCGTGCCAACCCCGGCGCCTTTTGCGAGCTGGCATAGGCAATGGAGCAGACGACGACGACGCCGGCATTGTCTTTTCTCTCCCTCTTTTCTTCTCGTACTCACCACCCTTGGGACCGGCTGCCCGTCTTCTCTTTCGTATCGCCTTTGCTTGCTTGTCTCTCTCGTTCATTCTTCGCCTTACATTCTCTCTTTTCAACCCGTTCGTCCCGTTTACCGAAATGCTTTTCTCATTCTCCGCCCTTGCCGTCGCTCTCAGTGCGCTCAGTCTTGGAGCACTAGCAGGTAAGCATTCAAACCGGTTTCCTCAAGACAAACACGTATCTCATACTCTTCGCGTTTTAGCACCTCACGAGGAAATCGCGAAGCGTCAGACGACCGCCTGTTTCCTGAAAGGAACCACAGCCCTCCCAGCCGAGGTCGCGGACGGTGTCGCTGCACTCGCCAAGGCGGTGACGTGCTCAGCTGGAAACTCGGTCACCGGAGTGCCGGCAGTCTCTTCAGGCGGAATCGCGTTCAGCTCGATTGACTTCCAGAAGAGCACAAAGAGTCCTCTCGGATTCGCCTTGTACGTCACAACCAATCTGGCTCGAGCTGTGATGGTATATGACTGACTGACCTATCATATGCCTATAGGGAGACGTTCAAGACCCCTACAAACCCGTCAACAGCCAACCTTGCGACACTGCAGGACCAGCTGAACGACTACCTCGCCGTCGAGGCGGGTATTAGGGTGCGTCATCATCTCTCATACGAGCGTATCAGGCATCCCTGATGAGTCTTCTCTCCTTGTTCAGAGTCTTAGCAGCACGAATTCGGCGCTGCTCACCTCCGTGAAGTCCGTCAAATTCTTCATCCAGTACCAGATGGCGCGTGTACGCACCGCACAAGGCGAAAAGCTTGGCGCTGCGGACACCGTTGAGCACCAGCTTGGAAAGGTTACCAAGGTATGTACACATACATAACCGCCGTTCTTCATCCGGAGACTACAAACTGACCTTCCGCCGTCTTGAACCCTAGAACGCAATCAAGGCGACGGCAGCGGAGATCGCGCAGGTCAACGCGCTCGCGAAGCAGCTCAAGTAGACTCTGGGCTCGGGAGGCGAAGCCGATTTATTCAGGCAAACACTCCATGGTATACCTTCCATTCCTGTACCATTGCGCGACACGTATATCTTTCAATTAAGAGAAGATTTGGGGTGGTGAACACTTTCTCCTGAGTCTGGGGTGTGTACGGTCTATCGGCGGTGAATGGGTCACCCCAGTTTGCCGTAGTGTTCCTTATCCCTCCCAAATCTTATCTGCGGGGGGCTCCTGAATCCGGATTCCTCGACTTCAGGAGCACATTTTCTGAACCCTTTCGGCATAACAAACTCATCACATATTTCAAGTTCCGAGCCACCTGTCGCTCTTGGCACCAGGTACGGCTCAGACTATCCATGACGACACCTGTGCCGCATCATGATTAAGAAAGCGTTGGATAACGGGTGACATGTGACATGCGAGCTACAGAAAGCGACAGGAAAGCGAAGTACGAGAGAGCTATTGAAATGACTTGGAAATGCGATGTTGGTAGTGAGTTGGTTGTGAGTGAATGAAACCGAAGTAAAGGAGGACCAAATCTGGTTCGCGTACGGGTCGTGAATCGTGATTTGAGAAGAAACCGGATGCCAGCGTAAATGTCTGGGAAAGTGAAGTGAACCCGAAAACGCGATAGTTGCCCGATGGTTCAAGAGGGACTCTAGCAGTCAGGCTCATCCAAAACATAATACCAACCAGGGGGTGTATAGATACCAAGGGCGTCTTGCATCGCTTTGATACGGTCCTTGTCGCCCGCCTTCCTCATCTCGGCCTCGCTCCGATTGCCACATATCACGAGGGCGAGGGTTTGCCATATCTGCTTCTCCACAGGGACTATAACCCACGCAAGCTCAGGGCGCGAATTCGGTGGAACGAATCGATCGATGTTCCGCATGAAGTCGCAAATCTTTTCGCTGGCCGATAGGTGTCGCAAGGCGGGATAGTGCGCTTCCATGAAGCGCAGGATTTGTTCGATGTGCAAAGGGATTGAGAAGACCTTTGGTAAAGACTTCTTTCCCGTAGTTGGGTGGATGCTCCCTGCGACCAGTGGCCGGTACTGGGCTGTCTTCTTTACAGTCATAGGAATTTTATCGATGTCGGGGACCATGAGTACGTCTTCCCTCCAGAGATCGCTTGGCCTGTATATGTTAGGGTAACGAATATACATACAGCTTTTGAAATAGCACATACATTGCGGAGGTGACCAATATGAGGTGGCAGGCAGAACAGGAGTGATATCCAGAGGCAAGGGTATTAAGAGAACGTAAGAAAACGAGGACTCGGAATTGTTCTGGTCAGCTTTCGGCTCCCACTTGGCTCCCACGGTTCAACTAGACAGAACTAGACACCTGTGAGCCAAAACTGGTTCGGGCGCTTAGCGATTTCAAGTAAGCCCCGCACCTGCCCTGACACAGAAAGCTCCGCAGCTTCAGAACCATTGAAGGGAGCGAAGATTGAGCCTACTGGCGCCCGTAGAGCAATCTTTATTATAAAGTTGGTTCCCAGTCAGCTCTGGACGATTTGAGCAAGATATCGATGCCAAAAAGGCGGGTAAGATTCGTGGGTGGAATGCGACAACATGCGAGAGGTATGTAAGATATAGAAAGCGAGAGAGGCTACAAAAAGCGATGGGATAGCGAATTAATAACAGCGACATGCCAAAACGACATGAGATATGGGTATACGAGTGATGAAACGTTGAAAGTCATTGTTGAAAATAGGGATACGAATCATGGAACAGGCCTCTACTTGAAATGGGGAAGTTAGCGACACGGAATAGATACAGTTACTGAAGAACTCACAAGCCTCAATAGGGATCATCCGCGACGAAGTACCAGCCGGGGGGCGTCTCGATGTCGAGAGTCCTCTGTATATCCCGGATGGTCTTCGCGTCGTCTGCCTTCTTCATCTCCCCCTTCGTCCGGTTGCCACATATGACGATCCCAAGTGTGTGCCAAATTTTACCTTCAATGGGAACAAGAACCCAAGCCATCTCTGGATCCCACTCATCGGGGAGATAGTTCTGGACCGTATTCATGAACTTCCCCAGCTTTTCACTTCCGGCCGCGCGGTACATCTCGGGAAAGTAATGGTCGACGAAGCGCATCATTTGTTCTGTGTGTAGAGGAATCGTAAAGGCTTTTGGTAACATCTTTTTCTTCGTGACTGGGTGGACGGTCCCAAGAACCGGAGGCTTGGTTCGTGCAGACAAACTCAGTGTTGTTGGTATTTCATCGAGATTGGGCAAGGTTGTCATGCCTTGCCTGGAGCGAGGAGGCCCGTTTCTGGTAAGTCATAGAAGAGTTGAGAGAATGTGAGTGAAGCGTACATTCTTATATCAGGAGTAGAGGTTCGAAGGATCCAGTAGTGGGTAGCTAAGAGAACGGTGACAAGCGTCAAGTGAAGTCGGAGCGGCGGAGTAAATTCATCCTGTCCCACGCCCCTAAGCCCTGGCGCAGTGACCGCATCTTGCTCACGACCATGTTGGCAAACCGCAGCGCCAAACCTCTTCACCACCTGCGTCTTGTGTACCCTCATGGCCATGGAATAGCCAACCACGCTCAGAAGCCATGACCACGGAAGCTAGCCTCGGCGCTTTTTGCGAGTCAGGCTGCGTTATTATCTCCCATCCGAGTGTCCCGAACATCCCTGATGCTTTCTCCTTGTTCAGAGTCCTAGGAGCATGAACTCGGCGCTCATCCAGTACTAGATTGCGCGTGTACGCGAACGCGGCGCGAAGCTTGGAATCGCGGACACGGTCGAGGACCGGCTCGGAAAGGTTACCAAGGCACGCGCACATACCACCTTTCCTTATCTGTACACTTTAGACTGACCTTTCATCCTTTTGAATCTAGAACGCAATCAAGGCGACGGCAGCGGAGGTCGCACAAGTCAACGCGCTCGCGAAGTAGCTTAAGTGAATTCTAGTTGGGAGGCGAACCGATTTATTCAGGAAAAGACCGCATGGTATATCCCCCGTTCAAGCTACACGCATAGCTTTCAACAGAGGCAAGATTTGGGGTGGCGAACGCTTTCGCCTGTGTCTCATGCGTACGATCTATCGGCTCTGAATGGGTCTTCCCGGTGGCGAACGCTTTCGCCTGTGTCTCATGCGTACGATCTATCGGCTCTGAATGGGTCTTCCCGGTTCGTCGTGTCGTTCCTTATCCCTCCCCGATCTTCATCTGCGAGGCCCCTGAATCCGGATCCCTCGACTTCAAGAGCACATCTTATGAAGGGTCTCCGGTCTCTGACGATACTTCTGCCATGTGCTCAATGTTCCTTATCGCTTCGTCGTCAGACCTGAGGTGGCAGTTGAGCGTCGCCATTCTCAATCCGGAGAACAATGAGACACTGGAAGCCGCCTATTTTGGGTCGTTGATTGTTCTCTCGGGAGTTGAAGCATGAGACGAACCGAGCAGGTCGTCTATGTGCTGACAAAGCGGGAGAGAGGCGAACCCTTCTTGCCTCTCTCCACGCCGCGAAATCTGCATCAACCGCAGTATTTCGCTCACTCTGCTTTTCTTTTCTACTCTACACTAGTGAAAATTTTTTTCAACATGCCTCGTATTACTGTCGACCCGAATACCGAAATTTGTCCGGATTACACCACCGAGGCGTTCGCCGGTGCCCGTGCAGCTCTTACCGCCGGCGGCGTTGCGGCCGCTGAAGCTGCGACCGTCCTGAAAACCATATGGACCCAAGGGAATGATGCTGCGAAGATCGCCTGGCAGCTCCAGGTGGAAGAGGACGCGGCTGCAGACGCGGAGAGGCAGCGCGTGGCTGCCGAGGAACAGAGAGAGATCGACGTGATGAAACACGAGGAGGAGAAGAAGCGTAAAGCTAAGTTCTTGCCTATTATGGTGGGCGTGGCTGGACCCACTACTACTCCGCTCGTGTTAGCTCCCGCGGTTGTCAAGAAATTCGAACGCGGGGAATACGTCCATCTGCACCACCTCACCACCGCCGCCCTCGAGCGTGTCAGCAAGGATCCCGGTTCCCTCTTGGATTCGTCGCTCCAGCAAGTCAAGACTCCGAATGGCGTCGCATGGGCAACACAGGCGGATATCGACTCGGCGCGGGGTGTGGTGGACGACCATGACCTCGCTTGGGGAGATTGGCTGATGGCGACGCAGCGCTTCAATCGCGCAACGGAGACGGCCAACTGGCCTCGCGAATGGCGCATGATGTTCATGCTGTTCTGGGCGAACATCACCCAGCATGAACTGGCCCTATCACCCGACAGCCTGGACCGGAAGGCGCTGCTGCTGTTCGCGTCGGAGCGGCGCAAGCTCTGGCACAGCAACCTGAACACGACGGGCGCATTCGACATCTCGATCCTGGACGAGGTTCTCATTCGGAAGGCTCAGGATCGAGTGTACAGGATCCACAGGGCAGAGGTGGACAGGGTCCTGGATACTCAGGTGCGTGCTTCGTCGTTATGATCACCTCACGGCGCTAATTTATATCTCTAATCCCTTCCCTATCCTTCCTACCACCCGACGCCTCTCCTCAAACCCCGGATGCTGATCTGTGCTGTGCTGTTCTGTGCTGTTTCTGTTCGCTGTCGGTTTCGGTGCTGTTCTGTTCGGTCGCGGTTCGGTTCTGCAACGTTCGGTTTTCGACACGTCGGTACGCAACCAATAGCGCGCGGTCGCGGCCTCCACCCACGCCAACCACAACAATTCCGGCAGCAACAGGTCTCGTGAGGCTCGGTCGTCCCGCCAGCGCACACGGTCGCCCCCACCTCGCCCTCAGCAACCCAGACAGCGCTCAGCCTCGCCGGCGGCGCGGTACCCGAAGGACCAGCATTTTCGGGGAGCAAGTGGACCGACCCGCCCTCCTTGCTTCGTCTGTTTGGGTCGCCACGACCACGAAGTGGGCGTCTGCCGCGCCACCTCGCTCTGGGATGGAAGACTCCCCGCAGCGTCCCACCGAGTGGGCAAGACACTCAGGCTCCTCGACGGGGACCAGCGGCTCTGCTTCGATTGGCAGAAGGGCCTTGGCGCCTGTCGCAGCCGCTCCCACGACAGCAACCATCTCTGCTCGGGATGTGGCTCCTCCTCTCACGGCGCTCAGGACTGCCCTCGAACGGAGAAGATCTGAGCCATGCACGCCGTACCACTGGCGTGCGTGGGAGCGCGAGCTCGCCAGTGCTGGACTGCTGGGTAGGCACGGGGCGGTCGTTGAGGGTATCAGGCATGGTTTCATTCTCGGTTTCCCCGTTATCTCCGTCATTCAAAGTCCACCCAACCGCCCCTCTGTTGACGAGTTCGCTTCCGAGTTCGACGCTATCGTTGGCGTCGAGCTTGAAAAAGGCCGGTACATTGGCCCTATGTCTGTGGCAGACGCTCTGGCCCTTATCGGTCCCTTCCAGACGTCGCCCTTCTCCATCATACCAAAACCTGGAAGACCAGGAAAATTCCGCCCCATCCAGAACTTCTCATTCCCCCTCAAGATCTCTCGTCCCTTCCCCTCTCCCTCCGTCAATTCCTTCATCGACTCTTCCCAGTTTCCATGCACGTGGGGTACGTTCACTGTCCTTTTCCTACTCATCTCCCAGCTTCCTCCTGGCTCTCAAATCGCCATTCGGGATGTTGCTGAAGCCTTCCGTACCGTTCCCCTACACCCGTCTCAGTGGGCGGCTGCGGCGGTTCGGTTGCGCGATGGGAGGATTGCCCTCGACACTGCGGCCGCTTTCGGGACAGTTTCGTCTGGAGGAGTTCACGGCCAGCTCGACGATGCGGCGTGCGACATCGTGCGCGCGCGGGGTATGGGGCCGGTCGGGAAGTGGGTCGATGACCACTTCTTTCTCCGGATACTTCGCCGCTATCTGGAGGAGTATAACGCGTTGCGTGCAGGTTGGGCTAGGAACGCTCGGGAGCGGGGTTGTATTCATGAGCGCGGGCGTTTGTGGTGGGATGCTGGTCAGGTTTCGGGAGGCGGGACTCATGAGATGCACGAGGATTGTGCGTTTCCTCTGCAGGACCTCTCGGGCTCCTCCTCTCGTTCAGCGGAGGATGCGAAGTTCACGTATGCATTCAGTGATATCGACGACCTTTCGACGGACCTCGGTTTTGTGTGGGAGCGCTCGAAGGACAGGCCTTTCAGCTCGGCAGCGGAGTATACTGGGATGTGGTGGGATCTCGACGCTCGGACGGTCTCCCTTACCCCTGCGAAACGCGAGAAATATCGTGCTGCGATCGCGGACTGGCGGTCTTCCAAGACTCACACCCTGGAGGATGTCCAGCGGTTGTACGGTAAGCTCCTTCACACCTGCCTGGTTATCACCGAAGGACGAGCGTACCTCACCGGACTGGAGACCATGCTCGGCCTCGCCAGTGCGAGTCCACATGCTGCTCGCCACGCACCTCGGACAGTCGCTGCAGACCTCGACTGGTGGGACAGCTGCCTCGCCACCGGGTCCCTCTCGCGCCCCATTCCCCCTCCTTTCACTGTCCACGACGTCGCCGCTTACTCTGACGCAAGCTCTGGCATTGGAATCGGGATCACCATCGGCGACCGCTGGCGTGCCTGGAGGCTCATCCCAGGGTGGCAGACTTTGGACGGCCAGCGGGACATTGGATGGGCTGAGGCGGTCGGTTTTGAGCTCCTCGTTGCTGCCACGTGCGCCGCCTATCCCGATTACCAGCACCTCCGGCTCTACGGTGACAATGCAGGAGTTGTTGGAGGATGGAAGAACGGACGCAGTCGGAACTCTGCGGTCAATGGGGTGTTTCGGCGTATCCACGACTTTATCAGAGGTGCTGGGCGCATCGACTGCATCCACCCGGCCTACGTGCGGAGCGCTGATAACCCTGCCGACGCGCCCTCCAGAGGCATCTACCCTCCCCAGTCACTTCTCCTCCCTCCCGTTCCGCTCGACGCCTCCCTCTCTCGCTTCATTGTTGACGCCTCCCTCCCCTACACGCCCATTGAACTTCGGTTGTTCCGGGAGGGACGCTATCCGGCTGCAGCTGCCAAGCCCATCCGTGATTTCTGTCACAGCGCAGCGGATGGCATCGAGGACGGTACTGCCCATGAGCGAGACGCCATGGGGCTTGCACTCGAGGAACACTAGACCTTTCACGCTGGCTGCTGCTGCTCCGTTGCCTGGGCCCTCGACCTCGGTGCCTAAGGCATACGACTCGATGTTGACACCGGCGGTTTCTCCACTGCGTCCGCACTGCCTGTCAGAGGAGCGCCTTTTGCTGTGGCGTCCGTTTCGGTATGCCGCGCTGTTCTGTGTTTATGCCCGTGGCTGCATGCTAACTGTTTCCGGTATCTAGCTCCGTGCCTCAGGACGATGGCTCTGCTGCAGAGCAGGTCCGGCGCATCCACGGCGTGCTGTCTCACGCATGGGCTCCCTCGACTCAGAGTACCTACGGCGCGGGTCTGCTTGCATTCCACCTTTTTTGTGATAGGAAGGAGCCACCGGTACCGGAGTCGTTGCGCGGGCCTGCGAGTGAGGCCCTTCTTTTGGAGTTCATCTCGGTGTGTGCGGGCTCCTACTCGGGCTCGACGCTGAAGAACTACTACTTCGGTATCAAGGCCTGGCATACTCTTCACGGCTTGGCGTGGTCCGCCGACGAGACTAGGATGTCGGCTGCTCTCACTGCAGGTGCCCGCCTGGCTCCACCAAAGTCGAAGAAGCCGAAGCGTGCGCCGTACACCCCTGCCATTATATCCACAATCCGCCAGCACCTCAATCTGTCGACCTCGCTGGACGCGGCTGTTTTCGCCTGCCTCACCACCACCTTTTGGTCCGTCGCTCGGTTGGGCGAGTTCACGGTTCCCAGCCTCACCAAGTGGAAGCAGCTGGGGTCGGCTCGGTACGTGTGCCGGGCTGCTATGTCCACCGATCCGGCTTCCGGCAGACTTGGACTCCCTGTGACGTCCTTCAAGCTCCCGTGGTCGAAGACGTGTGCAACAGGCGAAACGGTTCAGTGGTCCCCGCAGGAGGGGGATGCGGATCCGGCCTGGGCTATGGCAAATCATCTGTCGGTGAACGCTCCGGGCCCGCAGCATCACCTTTTTTCCTGGGTCCATCCCAAGAAGGGCTTCCGCCCGCTTTCGCGCAAAGCTTTCGACGACCGCATCGCTGAGGTCTGCAAGGCTGCAGAGATTGAGCTCCTGAAGGGTCACGGGCTGCGCGTTGGAGGCGTGTTGGAGTACCTCCTCCGGGGCGTGCCCTTCGACGTGGTCAAGAACATCGGGCGCTGGGCCAGCGATGCCTTCACGCTGTACCTGCGCCAGCATGCGAACATCTTGGCGCCGTATATTCAGGCTTCGCCAATTCTGGAGCCGTTTCTGCGGATTACCATGCCGTCCCGTGTTCGTTAGGTGCGTCGTGCTGCTCCTGTTGGTTAGCGGGATGTCTTACTTCGTTCTACGCGTCGCTGCTCTCCTATGCACCCGGGTGTGCCACTCAGGTTCTGGACATCTCGCAGACTCAGTCAAGAGTTTCGAGTCGCAATCCCTCCGGGATTTGCACCCAAAAATCGTCGGATACACTTGGTATCCACCGAACTTCTGTATTGAGCCTGATCGTCTGTTGCTGTATGTTATCTTAGGTAGCCTATACATGTTCATGCTGATTCGGTTTACCCACATGGCTCAATCACGCGCATACAGCTACATAGATTGTTCTCTCGGGAGTTGAAGCATGAGACGAACCGAGCAGGTCGTCTATGTGCTGACAAAGCGGGAGAGAGGCGAACCCTTCTTGCCTCTCTCCACGCCGCGAAATCTGCATCAACCGCAGTATTTCGCTCACTCTGCTTTTCTTTTCCCCGCCCACCATCCCTCTGTCTGTCACTCGACGCTCTTGTCTGTGCCTTGTGCTTCGAGTTGTCCCACCCACCCTGTGCCACTCAGGTTCTGGACATCTCGCAGACTCAGTCAAGAGTTTCGAGTCGCAATCCCTCCGGGATTTGCACCCAAAAATCGTCGGATACACTTGGTATCCACCGAACTTCTGTATTGAGCCTGATCGTCTGTTGCTGTATGTTATCTTAGGTAGCCTATACATGTTCATGCTGATTCGGTTTACCCACATGGCTCAATCACGCGCATACAGCTACATAGATGCTGGTTCTTTCCTGTGGTTCTTCCTAGGGCAATATCTTGATGGTCCGAGGTTGCGAGATCGAGACAAGTACCTGCTGGTCAGTTCTCGGTGGACATTGAGCGCAGTGATGCGTACTAGTGGTCGCAGCCGTAGGGCTTCCAGAAACATGCTTGAATTAGGATCGAGAAAGCGTTGGACAACTGGTGACATGCAGAGCTACAGAAAGAAACAAGAAAGCGAAGTACGAGAGAGCTATGGAAACGACTTGAAAAGCGATGTTTCTAGTGAATAGGTTGAGAGCAGCGAAGTAAAGGAGAATCAAATGTGGGTCGCGTACAGGTCGCGATTTAAAGAGAAAGTGGATACTCGCATAAATGTCTGGGAAGCGAAGTGAACGTGAAACGTGGCAGCTGCCCAACCGGCAAGGTAGAAGGAGAATTCTAAACATCGGGGTCGTAAACGAAGTACCAACCTGCAGGGGTCTGGACCCCAAGGACGTCCTGTATCTCTTTGACAAGTTTCTCGTCGTTCGCCTTCTTCATTTCGTCCTCGCTCCAATTGCCGCATATGACGATGGCAAGTGTTTGCCACACCTTCTTCTGCACAGGAACGATGACCCACGTGAGGTCTGGGCGCCAGCCCGATGGAAGGAATTTGGCGAAATTCTCCTCAAATAGGCACATCTGTTCGCTGCCCGATAGCGAACGCCACTCGGGATAGTGATGTTCGATGAAGCTCATCTGTAGGTCTTGGTGCACAGGAATTGCGAAGACTTTTGGCAGAGACTTCTTTCCCGTAGTTGGATGGATGGTTCCAACGACTGGTGGCGTGTACTGAGCGGCCTTGCTCACAGTCATTGGGATTTCATCGACGGCAGGGAAGATGATGAGGTCTTCTATGCAGAGACGACGAGGCCTATCCTTCTTAAGCTCAAAGGTATACGCAGAATGCTCGAAACAGGGCGTACATTGTTATGCTGGGCCGTGCGATAGAAGTTAGAACAAGATGCAAGGTCGAGCGGCAAGTGTCGCGTCGGCGGGGTAAGCAGCCAACAACAGGGTGAGAAAAAGGTGCCTGTTCGGGATTGGCTGGCATCAGCACCATCGCTTCGCCCTTTCCTCTCAACCAACACCCTGAGCAGTCGGCATCGGTGCCGTCGCATATTCTGTGCACCTGCAACCAGTAGAAGCCACTTGCAAGCAACACGCTTACCTCTCAGACACGAATCGGTCATCACAATTTCTTTCACGACTATGCAGGTTTCTCCCTCTCGCAGTGTGCGCCAGGCTCGACGACGCGGGGAATTGTACACCAACAAGGACGATATCCTCTGGCTGCTTATTTCCACTTTCCTTCGACGTCAGTAGAACAAGAACCTCGATCTCGAGCAGGGAGCTTGCGGCGGGCCGCGCTTCGGTCCACCCTGAATCGGGAAACTGAGTTCACTGAGAGTGCTGCACCGGTCTAGAAATCCTCTCCCGGGGGTTCGTTCGTACTCATATCCTCGTAGTATGACGCCCCACTTCCTTCGCTTGGCTCGTATACCCCGTCCGCGGGACTCCGGCTACGCCGCTCCCCATCCTCAGACTGTCTAGAACGTATCCCTGGTGTCGTGCACGGTCGCGGTTCTCAACTTCTCGCGCAGAACTTTACGTCGCATTTGCGATGTCATACAGTGGCAATTTCTCCGACCTGAAGATGTGCTTACATACCTCGATCTTTCTCCAAGCAAGACCATCAACGTAGTCAAATGGCATGCTCACTGGCTCATACCAAGTCGACGGACGTAAACCACGCCAACGGCACCACAGGCACCCAACCTTCACCGACATGGTCCACATCGCGAGCGTTACCGCCCTTGAACAGTGCACGGATCACCAAGCTCAAGTACCTCTCCATATTTTGACTGGCGTCTGAGCGCAGGGTACGCGGGTCTGAGATATTTCTCGCACCGCTTGCTAATCCATTCCTTCAGCGCCATCGCGTCGGGGCCAGGGATTTGCTCTCGACCAACACCCTGAGCAACCGGCGTTGGTGCTCGCGACGTCCCCGGCACCAAGAATACCTTTCATTGCACCAGTAAGGACTTACCAGGCTCTCGATAAGTCTGGAAAAAGAAGTACACCCCAATGACGGATTGAACACTGAAGACAGCGAGTCGTGTTCCAGAGCATTGCGCTCATGGACGCTCTTAGATTCGGGCGACGGTAGACTTGGATTCATGGAGAGTTATGTCGCCGCGGCTACTTCGGACCTTCAACGACCGATGTACCGGCTGCAGGGACTGGCCAAGGTGAATAGACATGCCTAATCAGCATCGAGTACTGTACCACGTTCCCCCGCTCAGCATTGTTCTAACAAAACGATTAGCCGCAAAAATCGCCGCCGTCGAAGCGCCAAGCATCGCGGCACAAGCGCTGGGAGCTCGGTTACCAACAAGTTCGTTTCATTCAGTTCGCGCTCGTACACTTTTTAACCACGAGTTCAATCGCAGAGCCCAAGAAGTCAAGTTGAACTTCGGGGCATCGTAAGCCTTTGGACTCAAGGCTAGTCAGGGGGCTGACCTATCGACCATACGCTTTTAGGGAGATGTTCAAGACCTCAACAAACCCCTTAGCTGTGGACCTTGCGGCACTGCAAAACAACCTGAACGACTACCTCGCCGTCGAAGCGGGCGGTGCATCATCACATCTCATTCAAGCGTCCCAAACAGCTAATGAACATTCTCCCCACTCAGAGTCTCAGCAGCACGAGCTCGAGGCCGCTCACCTCCATCAAGTTCTTCATCCGATACTAGATTGCGCGTTTACCCATCGCGCAAGGCGCGAAGCTTGGCATCGCAGACACCGTTGTTCGGCGAGGTCACCACGGTACGTGCACATTACGGGCAGATAGCTGTCTGTCCTCGTTGGTATACTTTAGACTGACCTTCCGCCCTCTTGAATCCTAGAACGCAATCAAGGCGACGGCAGCTGAGATCGCACCCAACAGGCTCGCGAAGCAGCTTAAGTAAATCCTAGATTCGAGAGGCGAACCCTGATTTATTCAGACAAAGACTGCATGGTGTAGTATCCCCCGTTCAAGCTAGATGCATAGCTTTCAATACAATAGAGGCAACATTTGGGGTGGCGAGCGCGTTCGTCTGAGTCTCACGAGTGAGATCTAGTGAGATCCATCTGCTCAAGGTGGGTCATCCCCGTTCGTTGCTTTGTGCCTTATCCTCCCTGATTCTAATCTGCGAGCGTCCGGCTTCTTCGACTTCGTAAACACGACTTTTGGAGAGTCACCGACAATACATGTGTTGCGCAGCATTGCTTATCGCTTCGTCTTGAGACCTGACCATTATTGTTCTCTCCAAACGTCAATCGATTAGGACTCATGACTGGTCAAGTCTTGATTATCGATGTGACAGGTGTCGAGCGCCGTCATGCTCGATTCAGAGAACAATGGGACGACGGAAACTTGGATCACTTTCGAAGACGGATGGAGGCGCTGGCACTGCTGCTTCGAAAGCCGACAATGCGCAGAATAGGGTTCACTGGGAACAAATCCAGTGTAGCCTCGCGGTCGACACGCTGTTGTGTACAGTCTCGCATTTTTGGGGTTTTGGTCTTCTTGGACTAGCTCCGGATTCCGAGTGCGCGATACATCGGGATGGTGCCCAAAGTCCGGGACATACCCAGACAAATACGGGTCTGTTCGTCGTGAAAATTGACACTCGTGATGCCGAGCTGTACTCCAGAACAAGTTTGGCCTGAGTTGCGGATATAGCGACTGGCGAATGCAATTAAAAGAAAGCTTTGGGACCAGTGATAGCGATGAAATGGCGGTGAACCATATATGCGAAAGATAGTAAAGGTGGGGGTACAGAAGAACGTTCTATTTGAATGGGGCCTGGGTCATGACAGTCCGCAACTTGAAGAAAGGATCGGGGGACATATAGAGAGGCAAGGCAAGAAAAGGATCCTTCGATGGAATGTGCAAGTCAGGTTGAGCTGACATCGTGAAATAACATTTGGAAAGCTACATGCAGGAAAACAAGACAGCAGAAGGGAACGACGGCTAGGAATCACGTGAGAGTCGTATGAAGGAGGGTTGGGGAAGGTTATTGAATAACTTATTGAAAGGGACGTTGGACGCGCTGCAGGCCATGCCTGGGTAATAGAGTCGCTTGAGGCAGTTCCCGGACATGGCCACTGAGGTTTGCCTCAGTATTCATCCCTGGGATTCGTGATGAAATACCAGCCGGGCTGCGTCCAAACGGCGAGACTGTCCTGGATTTGCTTGATGAGTGCACTATCCTCTGCCCTCGACATCTCCTCTTCGCTACGATTAGCACATATCGCAATCCCAATGGTATGCCATATCTTCGACATGACAGGTACAAGCACCCAGGCAAGCTCCAGCTTCCACTCTTGAGGAATGAATTCATGAAGGGTGTCGATGAAGATGCGGTATTTCTCAGGGTCTGAGCAGTGGCGCTTCTCTGGGATGTAGTGGTCGACAAAGTCCAGCATTTGGTCGGTGTGCAACGGGATGGCGAAGGCCTGTGTCAATACTTTCTTCCCTGTGGCAGGGTTCCGTGTTCCACGTATAAGGGGCTTCCTAAGGGCAGACTGGCACGCAACCAGGGGGACCTCTTCTATAAGCGGCATGATCGTTATTCTTTCGCGAAAGTCTGCTGTGAATACCGGCCTGGTTAGGTAGACATGAGCGTCAATTCCCCAGAGCAACATGCTGAATATCCCATACATTGTATTGCGCAAAGGCGGTACGTGAGCTCGAAGGCCAGAGGTAAAGCAGCGAAAGTATCGGGATAAGGGGGAATGACCGGAATGTGAAAGACGGAGATTCAGAAGGCGGCGCTCCTGGTCTGAAAGCGGAGTCCCAAGCATTAGTCTCACGGTGACAATACGACGAATTCACGGCACGTACATTCTGCTGGGTCGAAGATAGACGAGGGTAGGCGGTGGCGAAGCGGCTGGTATGAAACGGTAAGTACCTGAGTATGAAAGAGGCGCCTCCGACTCGGAAGCCTGAGAGCAAATGCCCTCAACAGTCCCACGGTTCAGCTGTAATTTCTGGTGGTTCAAGTTGCATTAACTGCATGTTGGGAACAATTTCTTATACTTATCGCCATTCAATCTCTGAATATATTGGAATAGGGTACTTGACAGTTCTCGGGATGAGAATTTTCAGGTACCAATCATAGATTTTGGCTATGTGTTACCCTAAGCGCCTTGTAGGGCGCTTACCGTTCTGTCCAGATTCGGGGTCCGGAAAAGGTCTCAGGATGAAGGCTATGCGCGCCAATGACGTCTTCCCCAACAGCAGTTCTCTTATTCTCACTCAGTTTCATTCCTGTCCGCCCAGTACTTCAACAAGAAACCACAACCAGTAAGGCGATCCACATGTCACAAATTCGTGATACTCACCACAATGAGACCAGCAGATATAACCCACCTTACGTAGCCAAGCAATCAGCCGCATGTCTCCAACAAGTAACAAAAACATCAAGCCTGGCGACGAGGTCCAATGGAACTGGGGACGCAGCCATCCTTCCGGAATTGTTTCAGAAGTGAAGACCGAGAAAGGGGGTTCCCTCGAGATCGAAACTACCATCCACAGGAACAGCGAACCCGACAACCCTGCCGTTCGCATCGGGACGAAGAAGGGGAAGAGTGACGTTCTGAAACGGGCAAGCGAGTTGACCAAAACTGAGGATTTGGAGGATTGAGGTTGAGACGCTCGTGGAATCAGTGGGAGTGCTTCTTTGTACCATCCTTACGACAAGGCCTTCGATAATGACTGTTGTGCAGTTTCAAATGCATCCTTCGACAGACCTCCAGCGACTAGGTCGTAAGGAGATATCGCTACCGATCCCGTTCAGCTACCAGCCTGGCTGAGTCCGAGTCCCGCTCGTTAGCCGTCCTGGGGGTAGCTGTCAGTAATTGGTGTAGCTACCTTAGAAGAATCACACAGACACTACGCAACAGCTGCCGCGCTTGAGGCGCGTCACTGGGCGCTTACCGCCCCACTCTATATTTAGCTGGACTCTTGCGCATGTGAGATATCAGCCGATCGACCCCGCACTGTTTCAGGCATACGTCAGACATTGCTCAACCCAAGTCAACGAACCTGCTCGAGACAGTCTTCCTCTTCGCCGTCCATTCCACAAGATAGTGTCTCATACTGAACCCTATATCAGCGTGAGTTCCAACTGGCGTTTCACGGCCGACTGCGATAGTTGACTCTGAAATCCAACCACCAGCCCACTACGACTCACCACCATGTCTACCGACGTCAAGTCCCAACCCACCAACGCTGAGAAAGTCGGCGAGGCCACGCCTGGCGATTCCACCAGCGTCCCCGTAACGTTCAACGGAAACGTACAAGGAAAGGCAGGATCTACTCAGGAAGCCCAACCATCCGGAGGACAGGCTCCAGAGAAAAGCGATACCGGTGCAAAGTCCCCCGAAAAGGCGGAAGTGGGCGAGAAGAGAGAGCGCGAGACCGCCAAAGGCGACGAGGGCGAAGCCGCCGCCGCACCCGCCCCAGACACATCTGCCAAAGCCAAAGAGCAAGAAACCGCCGAGAAGGAGGAAGGCAAGGAGGCGAAGAAGCCCAAGCGCGACGAGAAGGGAGACGCAGGTACCACCGGCCCTACCGAAGAGAAGCACGCCGAAGAGAAGCACGCCGAAGAGGAGACGGGGGCGACGACTCGGGGAGGCAAGCGCGGGCGCGGACGCGGACGTGGGCGAGGCGGGAAGGCTGCTAAAGGAGACGCGCATCCCAAACCCAAGGGCACCTCCCGAACGACCAGGAAGAGTAGCGCTGCTGCTGCTGCTGAGGCCGCTGAGGCTGAGGCTGCTGCTGCTGAGGCTGCCGCCACTGAAGCTCAGGCTCAGACGGCGGCAGCCATGGTAGTCGAAGCGGCATTGGAAGGAGAGCCTGTCAGTGAGGTAGTCGAAGCGGCATTGATGGAAGGAGAGGATCCTGAGGTAGTCGAAGCGTTGATACAAGGAGAGCCCGAGGTAGTCGAAGCGGCATTGTTAGGAGAGCCTGAGGTGGTCGAAGCGACAGTGATAGAAGAAGAGGTGATTGAGTAATGTATAACAGGACGAAAGCGCAGCAGCATGATGTACTGTACAGAAGGTCGAAAGACTCGGAAACAAATGAGAACGGAATCGTCAGAGCGAGGAAGAATCATAAATAGGTCTTGGAGAGAATCAAACACAAACACGAAACGTGAACATCGAATCTGGCAGAAGGGTCGCAGTGAATAACATTATGGGCAGATGCAGAGGCATGCAGCTAAGCATCCACATATTCAGTCTGATGAGCGTGGTCAGATTCTCTGACCGCCCGGCGGAAACGCTCTGCAGCGTCACGGGCCTCCTCAATGGCAACCTTGGGAATCGGCTGGACCGGACGGCCTCGATAAGCGTCGGAGAGGGGACGTAGTTCTGAATCCTCAGTGGAAGCTGCGCTGCGAGCTCCAGGGCCTGAAGACTTGACCACGCGAAGGAGCTAACAAAGCACGTCAGTGCCAACGTACAGCATTGAGGGAAAGATACGCACCTCTCGTTCGAACCGCCTCTTCCTTTGCTCAAACTTGGTACCTAAAACCCTACCTATAGCTTCAAATCCAGCGTCATTGGGACGGATAAACTCTTCGGCCTGGTCAAGGAAAGGCGCTCGAAGGTACCCACCGTGGTGAGCGTACTCCTCGTAGTGCTTTGCAGCCAACCCTCCTCCAAATTCCGCCATAGCACTTGACGCACCAGCCACTACATGCGAAACAGACCCGACCTCCTCTACCGCTCGCAGCCCTGACACACGAGGGATGACAGCGAAAAGACGTTTATAGAACTCGCAGCAGCAAGTCGAAGCATTCGACGTTGGGAGCGAAATCTCCGACGGCCCAGATTCCGCGCTTCGTTCGCTGAAGGCCGATTCGGAGGCGGAATCGTCGAAGGAGGTGCTGGGATCACCTTCCACGAGCGTCTTGTCCTTCAGCGAGCGCTCCACGGCATGCGCAAGGATCGACAAGTCGCGGAGAGTGAAGAAACCTTGCGGGCCATCGTCGGATGAGCGAGGGGAAGTCTGGTTGGCATTGGGAGGGAAGGAGAGCTCCAGCACACATTCTTCGTCCGGAACACCATCCTCAGTGGACCCCGGCGCGAATGGAACGTTGAACTGCTGATCGAGAGATTTGACAATGAACCTTGCCTCCACCTCCCCCGCAAAAACAGCCGGAACACCCCTGTTGTCGCTGAAGACCAGGCCTGCGGAGGAGATCGAGCTCGTGGTCGTGAACGACGTTGCGTTGGAGGAGTTGGACCGCGAGTTGGGGCGAGTCGCAATCGTATCGGTGCTCCCACCGCGGCTTCGACTGATGCTGTTCGACCGCGATGCCCATGGGCTGATGAACTGCGGTGACGATGACGAAAAAGACCGCAGTGAGTTCGAACGTTTGTTGAGGTATGATAGGTCCAGGCGATCCGCTACGGCATCTGCTAACTCGTCGGTGGTGAGGTCTGAGGGGGTAGCGGCTGGCTCTTGGGTGAAGCGGGAGCCGCTGGCCAGGGAGGCGGTTGGGAAGTCAACTTCGTCGGATGTGTGTCGAGTGCCGCTGCTCTCGGGACCGTCGTAGAAATTGGGGCGGCGGATCGAAGTACCTCTTGTCGGAGTGTCGCCGGCCGCCGTCATTGGACTGAATCGTCTTGCGATGGGCGTGGTATCAACGTCTGCAGTTGAACCATCGGCAGAGCCAACGAAAGGTGTAGGGCGGCTCGGTGCGTTCGAGGGGCGGGGCAGTGTTCGGAACAGGGCCGCTTGAACGAGGTTTGTGTCGGGGCCCTGCCCGTCTGTAACACGAGGTGGGATCGCTGGCTCGTGTACCAGTGGCATGTCGAGTCGACATGTGCCCTCAATGAGCAAGCTTCCCAGGACGGCACCCATGACGACCCCATCGGACTCACGGGGCTCCGAGGTTCCGGGCATACGAACAGTAGAGGTGGGGAGGGTAACCTCGGCGACGAGATGGTGATGTTCGTGCTCTGCATGGAGGTGGAGGTGTGCCGGTTCACCCTGAGGCAAGTCTTGCTGTCCATCGGAACCCCATTGAGAGCCGGAGGCCAACTCGAAGGTTCGGGGCCTCCCAGATGGGTCGAGAGGGATCGTCGTCTTGTACCAGCGTATCGAAGAGATAGGAAGGTGATGCATACGATAGAGAATGTCGTCGAGAGGGACTTTCCCTAGAGCGGCCTCCCCGAGAACCTTCTCGAGGTACATGGTCTTCCAGTCTCCGAGGAGGAGGGGGGCGTCGGGAAACTCGTGGACTGGGAGGGCCATTGTAGGCGTTGTCGCCTCCATGGTAGGCAACGGTGGGGCTGGAGTCGAGATATGTCGGGTTGTGTTTGATCCTTGAATTCGATCCGCGAACTATAAGTGATTGAAGGAGGTGGTGGCAGTGGGGGATAGACTCTGTTAATCCCTATTCAAAACCGAGGTCAATCCCTGTGAAAACGCCGAATGCATCAGAACCCCTCACTTGATTTGCAGTTAAATATTAGGGTCGAGGGTCTGAATGACAGATGAACAGAACGCGGAGCCCCGGGATGGGTGAAACACCTAAAGGCTCTGCATATATTCCTCGGTGTGAACGTGGAGTCGGTGAGGAAATAACTGTGGTGGGACGGAAAGACAATCGATGTGCAGTTCGAGGTGTCGGGCGGTGACCAGAGTGAGGATTCCTCCGCTCCGAGGTTGATTGTCCGCTATATCGGTAAACAGTCTGCTGTAGATAACGTCATTCAGTGGTAGCAACGGGGCGGGGTGAGGCCACTGCATACCTGACAAATGCTCTAAACGCGCCGGTTAGGCGCAGTCTGCGAATTTTGAACGTGTTGGCTCACAGAATGGTTCTTCGAGTAGTCTCTGTGTTCCAAGGGCTGATGTTGATGTCTTCCCGCTGGCCGCAAAGGATATCCAAGGTAACATAGAGACTTCCTAGGGTGACTCGTTTATGATGGAGTGGGCTGATCCACAGGACGACTGAAAGCGTCGAGTGGCCAAGCCAGCCTCATGTTGTTGATTCTTGTCCCCATCTCCATCTTACCCAGAGAGAAAACGCTGAAACCCCCTTTTCAGGTCGTCCAACTCCTACAAACTGAAGAGAACATGAGGCGTTCTGATGAACCTCCGTAAACTTGGAATGGAGAAAACTGGGGTGAAGAATGACTGTGAGTGTGTGCTATATCTGTCTGTAACGCTTTCCCTCACCTGAAAGTCGTGTTTTACATGGTACAGGTTGTCGTCAAACTGATTCAACGTCCATTGCAGCCAGGTCACAAGCTGTGAACGTCGTGGACAGGGAGAAAGCTGTGGTTGATGTGGCTGTGCCGAAAGCTGGCCATTTCGCCGCGGAGGAAACAAGCGCCCAAGATTGAAGACGGCCCCAACGTTCTGCGATGTGGGATGAGGGTTTCTCATGCGTGCTGTTAGAACGACGCACGATGCAATGACATTACACGCGAATTCTGGTTCCTCAAGTATTCACAAAGTCGACTAAGCACCTGTTGTCCGTTTCCGTTGGTTTCGAGTCCGTTACCTTCAGTACCTTCGATCTCGGAAGTGGCATAACGAGAGGATAGGGAGCTTCCAACGCGATGGCGACGAACGTGGATCGCACTGCTTTTCTCATATCCAGATGGAGTCGAAACCACAATGTGGAGGGGCAGAGGAAAGTCATGTCATCATAGAGTGTCGGGCATGTGCGTACGTACAACAAACATAGTAGGCGCGTATCATCGCACAAGAAGAGGCCCAGCGAGACATACCACTCGAGGGTTCCGTCCCCATTTTGAAGAATCCGCAGATTACAACCCACGACACGCTTAGAAGGTGGAGGGGCGGTTGGCGACGAAGGTCGAGCGGACCTTGTGCACGCGGTGGGCAAGGGGGAACTTGAGGCCGGGGGTAAGGAGCTGCTTGATGTAGGGGCGGCGGATGTCCTCGGTCTTCTCGATCTCGACGACACGGAGAATCTGGAAGGGGTGAATTGTGTAAGGTGGGGTACTATCGAGAAGATGGGGGGTTTGCGTACGTGGATCGACCTGAAGCGGGCACGGTGGCGGGCAGCCATGTCCTGGTAGAGGCTCTTGACGGCATCGACACGGGAGAGCTCACGGAACTCCTTGTACATGTTGTGGGTGCCAGAGCGCGAGTCGTAGCGGAGCCAGATACCGAAGTTCTTGACCTTGACGGGCTTCTTCTCGGAGATCTAGAAAGGAATGGGGCATACGAGGATGCGCTCCATGGTCAGCAATCCCATTCCGCCTGCCTCTTGAGGGCTGCAAGGGACATATTGATACTGACGACGTTCACACCGATGATTTCACCGGAGGCCTTCTTGACCTTCTTGAGCTGCCTGTAAGATAGTTAGAACCGTGATCGTCGATGCATAACATATCGTACGCACCTCAAGAAATACCAGAAGCGGGACTTGGCGACGACCTCATTGGGCGCAAAGATGCGCATGCGGTAGATCTTGGGGGTGGGGTCCTGCTCGGTGGGCAAGTGACGGCCGACGACCTGGTATTCCTGGAGTCCCATTCTATAGAACGAGGATAAGATGTTAGCCTCCCAAGTCACGATTACAGTGTCATCCAAAGGCGTTTCGAGGCATCCAGCTCATTTCTTGACGCATTTCGCCCAGAATTTCGCGTGTTCGCTCGTAGATGCCCTTCAGACCGCCCTGGAGCATAAATACAGGGTACTCACTCTGCGGATGTTGGTTTCTTGAGGCGGACGACGACGGCGGTTCCGTTGGGCACAGGAAGATCTTTGTTTGTTCCTGCGTCAATCTGCCGTCTCGGGAACTGCCGGCCAGCGCACCGCTCCGGGCCGCCAGCCAATCTCCAGTTCGAATCCTGCCTGTGCCTTGCCTTTTGACCACAGAGTCAGACAAGAGAATCAAGACGACAAGGAGTTGGCACAGGTAGAGCTTGCGATGATCAAGTGGCCAAATATAACTCGATAACTCCACCTCATCCAAGCCGGAACCTACCCGGATAAATGACTGTTTGGGCTGACCCGCTCTTCGTTGCAAAGCGTGCCCTTGGCTTCCCTGCCACGATGGATCAAGTGGCCGAGGCATAAGTCCACTGCAATCTTAGCTGACCCGTCTTGAAAGTACGTATCCGACTGGGAAAATATCCCTATATTCACGTACCCCTAGCTCCCCGCTGACTAACCTCCGTTTGAAAGGCTGACGTTCGAGAGCACTGGGGTGCTCGAAGAAGCACAGAAGCTGATTCATTCATTCCGAACAAGCTAATCTTCTGACCATTCCCTAGTAAGTACGCAGTGCAGACGGTGGGCGGTCCGCATCATCAGCATCCAATTTATCCAAACTTTCCCACTGGTTCTCACCTCCAAGCAGCCGTCGCATATATATCTAGCGGTGTCTGCAGCTTTTGGACGGTACTTTCGACCCCCCAGATCTTTTTGCCATCATAACCCCTCCCCCAATCACTCTATATTATGGATCCCGGTGAAGCTGCCCGCCTTGCTGCCATCGACCATGGAACGGACTTGACCAACGTCCCGCAGAGTGTTGATACCACTCCTGAGGGCATAACCAGCGAAGTTCATGCCTACAACTCCAAATGTGAGCATGTTCTATGCGGTTCATTGGCTCATAGATAGTTTAACGAATAACTCGCAGGTGCCGATGAGCGAACCAAGTTCATATTCAAGCGACTTGTTCGTTTTTCCATTTAGGCGCCCGTATTGAGCGCTAATAGAATCGCAGGTCGACCACCTCCACGACTTCGTTCGCGAGACATCTCTGACCACCGAGGAATGGATGTACGCATTACAAAGTCTCCTTTAATCGTGCTGACATCCTGACGTATACCTACTTCAATAGGACTGCGATTAAATTCTTGACCGCCGTGGGGCACAAATCGTCTGATCTTCGATCTGGTAAGTGGTCATTTGCAGGGTATAAGCAGATGCAATCAACTCCCCGTTTTAGAGATGATCCTTCTCTCTGACGTTCTGGGAGTATCGTCCCTCGTCAACATCATCAACAATCCCAAGCCTCCCGGCGCGACAGAGGGCACCGTCCTCGGGCCTTTCTTCACCGACGATGCGCATGAGGGTGAGCCACCTCATTTCCCCTGCGGGCTCAAATTGGTTAATTGGGCGCTTCTCTACAATATCCAGTTTCATATGGAGAGTCGATTGCATCTGAAGGCAAAGGCCATTACATGTTCGTCGAAGGCAAGATCCTCAACACTCAGGGACAACCCATCGCTGGCGCGATCATAGACACCTGGGAGTCGGACGGGGATGGCATCTACGATAACCAAGTACCATGTTTTCTCTATTACCTTTCACTCAAATACTCACTTACATTCCTTTCCTTTAGTACGAGAATCGCACAGGACCCGATTGTCGAGGCCGTCTCATCTCAGAGGCAGATGGCAAGTTCGCGTACCGTGCAGTAGTGTGAGTCCCGGTCCCTCCCACTCTCTCGATCGCGAAGAGAATGCACTCATACCTATCTATCCTAGCCCCGTCCCCTATGGCATCCCAACTGACGGGCCCGTCTCCGAAATGTTAAAGATGCTCGGGAGACACATCTACCGTCCCGGACATTTGCACGTCCGAATCGAGGTAAACTATGCACCCAGGAATCACCGTGCCCGCAGACCTAACGCTACTCCTAGGCACCGGGATACGAGACTCTAATCACTGCGCTCTACTTCGAAGGCGACCCCTATGTAACGAATGACGCTGTATTCGGCGTTCGAAAGTCTTTGATCGTCGTAAGTATCCGTTCGCCTACTTTATCTTGCATTTATCACAGATATCCTGATTTTGGCGTATACATACAGAAGAGCGAAGTCATAGACGATCCAAAGCTCACCAAAGCACGCGGCTTCGCAGACGCTTCCATGGCGCACGTCTATCTGAAGCAAGACTTCGTTTTGCCGACCCCGGAGGAGGCCGAGGAGGCGAAGAGGGCTATGGAGATCCGCGTCCAGAAGATCGTCAAGGAGAAGAGCCACGTGTAGAGCCCGTTTCACCTCGCGCAATTCCTAGTGGACTCGAGAGGCGTCGATCTCCATTCTTTTGGGAATCGTCTAGTAAGGCTACATACAGACACAACAGGGCTGCCTTTTACAATTACAAACAGAGCATTATTGACTAGTGCTATCATACGAAATATCCATAACCCCCGAATCAATAGCAATAACCAAGGGGAGATCCAACCCGCTATCTTCGACCATACAATACAGGGTAAATCATTTCCTCTTCGATACAGTCTCGTTCTCCCCAGCCGCTTGAAACACACTGGAAGATCCAATACTAGTCAAGCCCATCGAGAGCGACTGATCTCTGGGATATTCGCCTCCACTCCATATCGTATCCAACTCCACAGGTTCCGTGTACTGCGAGATGCTATAATCGACGTGTGTGCTCGTCTTGTGCGTGCTGTAGAGCCCTTCGTCGGCCGTTTCGTGCAGGTTGAGCATCATGCGGGACATCATGGTAACAGAGGTGCTGTGGAGGTGGGAGATGTTCGTCGTAAATGCGTGTTGGGGTATGGTACCATGGTGGCGATATAGTCTGTACCCACCTGCTGGCGAACGTTGAGAGACTCCCTCTGAGATACGGCTGGAGTAGACGAAGATGAGATGGGTAACACGATCAGTTATCTCCTGACGGTTGCCAAGGGCTGGCTGAACAAGAATCTAAGGTACTCACTCCACATAACTGAGAGAACAAATTATCCCTTCCGTTAGTATTTCCAATTGGCAGTAATTGAGACACACCGCACTCACATAGAACGTCAAAATATTCGCGAGATTACAAAGTGCCATCACACTATACACGGCGTGTATCAGCACCGCGTTCTCCGCCGATTCGGGAGAAGAGTTGAACAAGGAACGCAGAACTTACGCAAAGTACATACAGCCTGGGACAGAATGCGTCAGAGGGTGGTTATAGAACGGAAGAAGTCCGATGTACGCACCGTCTCGAAGTATCAAGCTGACGAGGTCGATGTTAATCCCTGTTATCCTGTTGTCTTTTCTCTCCTTCAGGGTTTTGTAGAGAGTTAGACTGAAGAGTATTGAGTCGTAGAGGAAGAGCGCTTCCCAGGCTCCAGCGAGGCCTATACCAACGTTAGGTACAGACTATGGAGTAGGGATCTTGAGACGTACGGATTGCACTACGAAGAGTGCACAATGCTGTTAGCGCCGTGGCCAAGCGAGAAAGGTGGGAGGGCGTACGATATTCTGGACAGGCTTGTGTGGCACCCAGCACTCTGCTCGGCGACGCTGCTTTTTTGGCCGAACATCACGTACTAGACGTTGAAGAACATACGGAGTGGCGTCTTGAGGATAAAGGGTAACGGTAATGCGTCAGAGGCTGGACGGACGTACGCAAGATATCCCTGCAAGAATCGCCCCGCTGGACAACATGTACGTGAGGATAACCTTCGATCGATGATACAGGGCATATATGCGGAGCGTTAGCAAGACTGGAAAGGGCAAATTGAGTACGCAAGGGGAGCCAGCTTCTTTGGAGCTGTACGCACCACAGACAAGGATCTGGTTGACAATGAGCAGAATTTGGCGAAAGAGGGTGAATGTTCGACAGCTACACAGAGCATTGAAGCTTGTCAGATACGGGACGCGTATATCTTGAGAAACCTGGTGAGTACGAACCCCTAATATACGGCGACATTGCAGATTAGCGCCCAAGACTCGATGAAGCATGTCGGGGACACACCTGCGCAGATAGCGTCGTAAAGCTCAGAGTAAGAACAGCTATGTTCGTGAAGAATGCGAAGTATCGATTCAGAAAGAACCAGTAGGAGCTATGGCTCTTCGGTCTTGCCCAGAGGTGCGCGACTTCGGATTCTAGGGAGGGAGGTTCAATACCAAAGCGTAGTCAGACGAAGAGGTCGTGAGTACCTACTGAATGTCAGGATGTGGTCGTAATAGAGGATTGCTTCATGGGGGAGCATACTGAGGAGACATGAACGAATTCAAAACTGGTATGGGCTCACAAATGGCAAACAGGTGGAGGTAGCTCTGAGTTACACTTGCAGAAGTTGGGGTGGTCAGTTACGAACGCACTCCACATATGAATGGGCCTGCAGCGTACTCACTTTTGCCTTTGAATGCTTTCGTACGATAGATCGTCGAGTTCCCCCATCGCCTGGGTCCCTCGAGAAGCCAACGTCCTATGCACGAGGTCCCCCGCAAAGTCCCAAATACGGTGCCCAGAAACTGGGGTACACGAATATGACGGCAAAACGGAAAGGTCGAGTCGAAGATAAAGGGGCCGTAGAGGTCAAGGAAAGTGTTATGGGCTCGCCTTCCCGCGGTCCTGGGCACACATGAAGGTCAGAAGCAAGCGATGGCGGCGTACTCCCAGGGGGCTATAGTATCTATTGACAAGCCGATAAGTAATTAGGCTTGTGCGATGCTCGGACAATCGGCAGAAACATCTCGGAGGTCTTTTTCCATCACGGGTTCGACGGTCTGACAGCAAACATGATGCCTCGTTGCCCAAATCCAAGCAAATCCCATCTTCCAAGCCTGACTTCACTACATAATCCTCACTTCAATAACGAACGCTGGGTAGGGTATCATCAGCTCAAGGAGGGACCGAGGTTAAAAGCATGCAAACCGTACTCTTTCCTTTGATTATTCACAGTTGGAAGAACCTTATGTTTTCCTGAAAGCGGATGGCGACGATTATGTCACTTTTCACAGGCGGCTGGAGGGAGACGCTCGGAGGAACTATGCTTCCGCGGGCTCTGTGGACTTTACGAGGCTACCACGGGCTCCCATCGACCCCATTTGGATCAAAGCCATTGGTATAGACTCTAGGACTTGAAGAGTCGTTCTGGACTTGCAGCTTGAAGCCTCGATTAGATATAACAATTGGTGATTGGTCGATGACCCCAATCCAGACAAACAGTCTCAGAGACGACGGTTCAGGTGTAACAAACACTCACTATGACATGGCATTGCACGATCATCTATTGTCTGTCTGACCGTACACAAACCTTCCGGAACGTAGTCTTCGTGACTCCGTCATCCATCACCACCACTTCGCGCTCCAACACATACCCTCGCTTCCTTGGGAGCCATATGCTCCAAATGTACCAGTACGCAATTCCAAAGAGCGAAACTCCAAACCCTCCAACGGGGTGAGCCTAGTGCGTTCGAAAAAAAATCATATCAGCTCTCCGTTGCCACCGTCGCCCACCACAGAATGATAAATTGACTTACCCAGTACGGAAGCTGGCTATAGGTCCTCGAGCCTGGGACAGGAGGAATGAATGGGACAATAAGCAGGAAAACATTCGAAATGCAGAACGCAACGATAAGAGCCTTAGGAGCCCTGAAGGGAGGCTTCCAGTCCCACGACCGGAAGGTCTGGGTGTACAGCAGCAGCAGCCCCAGAGACACCAGCGAGTTGATGATTGTCAAGCAGTAGGACGACACTTCAGAAGGAATGGTTAGTCATTATGAAGACAACGAAAAGAAGAGCAACGGACGGCTGATCAAGAAGAGGTATGCATCTCCCGGTGGGACGAGAAGCAGGAAGGTACACGACACCAGGTATTGCGTTAACAAGCCCGGGAACGGGGCTCCAAACGGCTTGTTACTCGCGAAGAAAGGGGCAAACGGCACGACGCCTTCTCGCCCAAGTTCCTGAATCACTGCACATATGTGGCAAATTCCCCGATTAACAAAGAAGCATGGGGCGATGATATATTGAACGAACCTCGACCTTGAGAGAACTGGCCGGCAAGAAGATTGCCGAGCGTAGACAAGGCAATGAAGGCGCTAAGAACCTACGGAGCTGAGTCCTGGGCGGTGTCAGAGCAAGGTAGGAAGAGCACCTTCTCCGTTTCGGGTCCGAATAGATTGCGGAAGAAGAGGGCCCTTTGCACGGTGTCAGCGCATTACCACTTCGCTGACATCGGGACGCTCACGCTACGATGCGTTTGCTGTTGAGGATATCGTTCTTCGACACGACAGCAAAGTAGGCGACGTTGATGAAAAGGTAGACTGCAGTCACGGCGCCCATTGCCAGCGGGGCGGCTTTCTTGATCGTTCGGACGGGGTCGCGGATCTCCGACAAGGCGTAGTTGGCGTTGGAGTACCCAATGAAGGACCTAGGAGGGACTCAGCCAAGGTTCACAGAGACATAAATCTACGAACCACATGACGTTGTAGAGGCCAGACACGAATGCATTCGCACCCTTCCCTCGCGATCCTTCCCAAAGTTTGTCCCAACTAAAGTTGTCTGGGACCTCGAAACCGTCCTTGATCTCAAAGCCAGGCATTCCGACCAGCGAGAGCAGTCCGCAGAGGCCAATAGAGAGCAGGATAATCAGCTTTCCTGCACCGAGGGTATTCTGAAGACGCAGGCCCCATGGTGCAAGCCAAGTGCCATGCATCACCAGGATGAACGTAAGGCATCCGAGTGCAGTCATGCGAGTGTGATAGAAGGTCGGCTCGATGGAAAGGGAATGCAGGAGGTCTGCACCCTGCGTCAGCTAGTCAACCGTCACAATGCAGCGAGCACATACATTCGCTGAACACGACGCTGTTTGCCGCGGCCATACCCTTTGAGCGAATCAGGGGCTATTCTGAGCAAGCAGGACGGGGCCTACCGAAATCAGGCCATAGACGGTGTATACACATGTCGCCAGGAACTGGGGTTTGCGGTAGATGAACTCGAGATAGTTCTTCTCCCCACCGCTTCGAGGCAGGCACTGCACGCGTTTGAGTCTCAGTCACACTCTGAATCTGCCAAACCCACCGTCCCGAGCTCCATGTACACGACCGTGCCGCATGCCGCTATAAGAGCTCCTAGTATCCACATTACCAGAGCGACACCAACACTACCGGACGAGCGAAGGATGTTGCTTGGAGTTGCGTATATCCTAGCACACCACTGGCACATGAGCTTGGCCTCGAAACCGAACATGTTGCTACATACCCAGTCCCGATGACCCGGTTAAAGATAAGGAATGCAGCACTAAGCAGGCCTACTCTGGTCTTAGCAAATGAGATATAGATGGTCAGAGAGTTATGCTCACCAAGAGTCCTCTTTGCCTTTGGGACGTTGTCAAAGGCTTCGCCGCCATTGTCGACATCCGTCGACCCGTAATCGGTGGCTCTTGAACTCTGAAGTCGCGAAGTTTCGCCTGTGTCCGTTATCCGCTCATATTCGGCTGTCATATAACCTGCAACGAGGGGTGGTGAAGTCGGAAGAGCTTCGTAGATGATGGTGGTTTAGGTTCAGGTTGGGTTTTGATGTCCGGTGAAAGTTAGTTCCTTCCTTGAACCCGTACCACCATCATCTCCTCCGGCCCCCTTCGACCAAACCGCCAAACTCTTGCGCTGACCGATTTCTCGAACATTAAGGAGCCTTGTGTGGGTTTTCCACCATCGAACACTGGACGTGCCCGCATTTCTTACACGAAGAACTTGAACACGCCCACAAGAAAACCAACCCCCTTGCCACCGGTCTCGAAAGGCTTCTTATATTTCCGCTGCAAGGCAGGCTGGGAGTCCAACATTTTCGATGGGGAGATACGCTTCCGAGTCGTTGACTCCGAGTGACGCAAAACTATCAGCCGACGAGCTCTTTGCGCGCGCGGACACGACCTCCACGTCCACTCAAGACAGGAACCGTGGCGGCTCCAACTACGTCTTGCGAAGGGCTATGTGCTATCCGGGAGCTTCTCATTCACCAGGGCCTGATCACACTTGAGCAGGAAGCTAAAGGGAAGAGGCTCATTTCGGAGTGGGGGAAGGTGGCATTCAATGGAACTCGGGCACTCGAGGAGCGTCATTGAGCCGTTCATTCTCCGCCTTCCTATAAGCGCCCATTTAACTTTTCCCGCAAACGATGGTACTGTATCGCTCCATGGTGCCTTGAGGATTTGGCTTGGCGTGAGGACTGCCCCCCAGGAGCAATCTCAAGGGAATACAAGTGCCAGCAATGATTTAAAATATCGTTCATGGACTAAATGCTCACGTCAACAAATCAGGTCCGTGCGCTCGTATGATTTGAGCTTGCAAGATTACCAGCTGTCAGACGCAAACGCGAGCACGTCGGTTTCGTGTTGCGTATTCTGCGGCTTCTGGACGACTTTCTGACGGAGACCCTTTCATCTACCAGTTGGTGGAGACTTTGTCCAACGTCCCGGGGATTCCGTAGTCAGATCCATCCGTATGAAGTCGCCGTCAAGTCCCTCCCGCCCTCGGCTATGCGAGCCCTGGAGGAGAAGTACCAAATTTCCATTACTTCAGTATGATACCTTCGCCCGACAAGCGCTCCCGTTAGCTCCAGAGTGGGACCACAAGACGATAATCCCCATGTAAGAATGATCAGGTTATTGGCCTTGTTCGTGCGCCTTGACAGAGAAAGATAAGATTTCTCTGCAGAGGGTCTAACCCTCTTGGGCCCTGTGAGTCGAACTCGAGGGTGTTGCGCCAGTTCCAACTTCCCGAGCACACCTGTTAGTCTCCTCCCAGATGCCGCCCGCGGGCGCCTAAGACTCCCATGTGTTGTGACAAGCACTGCCACTCCTTGCTGTTCAGAGAGGTTGATGACAGTTCTCATTCCGGCAGCCTCTCACCCCCTCTTACCACTCCCATCCGTGCTTACTTGTATATCGAGATGTCTGGCCCCTTCCACCGAGCTAGCAACTTTAAAATCGACAATCTCGAGATCGTTCAAGCCAACACAGTGACATACGCCGGCAAGAGTGCCTTAGAACGTAAGTCTCAGCTCAATTCTCAGCATTGCTGTTGAAGCACAGACTGACACGGCCTGTAATAGGTCTCGAGGAACACATCTCTCCAGGTGCAGCGCACAATTCCGATGAGCGCTGCGACGCCCCCAAGTGCCACCCGGAGACTCGAGCCGCCGTGCAAGACGAAATCCTCAGCTGGATCACCGAAGGCGACAGCGACGCAGAACCGAAGCGCCTTCTCTGGCTCACGGGCCCCGCGGGGACGGGCAAGACCGCCATTGCAGGTTCCGTCGCGGAGACGTGCAGCGAGCAGGGCCTCCTCGCTGCCACTTTCTTCTTCTCGTCGTTCTCCGGATCGGCTGACAGGCGCTCGAAAGCATTCTTTGTCCCGACCCTGGCGTACCAGTTGAGGAAGCACACCAGCCTACAGAGTGTCGGAAAGGCTATTCTGTCGGCCATCGACAACGACCCTGCGATCTTCAGGACAAGATTGAAGGACCAATTCACCGAGCTCATCCTCAAGCCATTCCGACAACTACACGCCCAGTACGACACATCGACTATCCCCAAAGTAATCATTATCGATGGGGTCGATGAGTGCGAGCCATTGAGTCCTCCCCACAGACCCTTCACAAAAGAGGAAGCCCAGATCGCTAGAGAGAAGGGGCACCTGGAGGTCCTGAATCTCCTCCTCGACGCTGTACGCGACCCCGCTTTCCCTTTCCGCATCGTCATTGTGAGCCGCCCCGAGCGCCAGTTCACTACCTTCCTCACAGAGACAGCGAGCAATACAACCCTAAAGCTTTTCCTTGACGACAAATACAATCCGGATGCCGACATTGAGTTGTTTCTCAATGCCAAGTTCGCCGAGATGCGACGCCGATACCACCTTCCTACTTCATGGCCAACCCCAGAGCAGATGAGCACCCTCGTGGCGAAAGCCTCTGGGCAGTTCATCTACGCGGCGACCGCGCTCCGCTTCATTGGCGATGGCGCCCAACTTCCTCAAGTCCAATTGAATATCGTGTTGGGACTGGTGATTGAGAACCATTCTGAACGCAATCCCTTCCAGGAGCTTGATGCACTCTATTTGCATATTTTGCGGGCATGTCCAGATCCAATGGCCACTGCTGAGTGGATTACGGCGGTAGATGGAGAGTGGCATCTACGTCGCCTGCCAGCCCACTTCTGGAGGCAATTTATCGAATGGGTACCTGGGGAAATGGAGCGCTTTCTTGGCTGCATCCCTTCGCTCCTCTTTCTCCCGCCACCAGAAGACCGACAGTCTCCTATCAGGGTATACCACAAGTCCTTGCACGACTTTCTTACCACCCGAAACAGTACACTCGTTTCGGTTTTCATAAAAATATACGGGCCACCCCATCAATGGCCAAGAAACTCCGTTGGACGCGTCTTTCGCATTATCCAAAGTAAGCAAGACAATTTTAGACCAGTCTGGGACTCAGAAGGCCAATTATCCTCTCCATAGACAAAGGTCCTGTCATACCAGCCTGCACGCAACAGGATCACGAAGAGTTTCTTGCTCACTTTCTGTCGATTTCGATCGCGTTCTGGTCCCGAGTGAAGACGAGTGAAGACAAGAGAATCTTTCTTTCCTCCGACGCACGTTGGTGGATTGACAGGTATCTTGACGCCGACGAACGAGGCGTGGAGTCTATGTGGTATCTCCTCGACAGGGTTCACGACCCGGTAAGTCAGCTCGACCTGCTCTCTTCCTGAGAACTCTGATTAAAAAGTGCCCGGTAAATCTTGGGTAAATCCTCTAGTGCCCAATCTTCTATCCCTGCTCAGATGCCTGTAAGCGATGGAAAAAGGCGATTGTCGATGGATGCGCGGCCCGAGCGTACGTGGTTCCTGGAAGCCTGGAATTGTTTCTACGGCGTGCAGCGAATCGACGACTACTGCCTTTGGGTAGGCCTTTCAGATACCTATACATCCGGGTCCGCAACCCAAGAGGCACTGCCAATCACCTAACCTGGGCTCAATTAAGGGTAAAGGAGTACGGATCGTGGTGTACGACACTCTCGAAACGGATTCGCCCTGCGTAAAAATCTGTAATGTTGCTTGCACACACTGTCTAGCGAACCATGAGAAATGGCACAAACGTCTGGTGCAACATAATTTTCTGAACCGGCGGAAGGAGCTGAGAGAAGTTGATCAGCCATGTGGGGACATGCAATCTTAGGCCGCGGGGATTCAGAGGCCTTACGATGATATTCTATGACGTTCAAAGTGCACCAAAATTCATCCTCCCCCCACCTTTTATTTCCCCACCCCCCTTTTGACTTTAACTCATCTTTTTGCATGCTTTAGCCTGTTTTGACGAGACTTCGAAAAAGGGGGGGAACTTCCGAAAAGGGGGGAGAATCGCAACTCTCCCCCCCTTTTTGAAAATCCTCCCCCCCTCTTTCGGGAATTGATCCCCCCTTTTGGGTGCCGGCATTGTCGAGCTCTCCCCCCCCTTTTTTTCTGCAATGTGTTTGAAGTCCCTAACTTCGATGCTGCGCTTCGCTGTCCTTCATCTGCAGCAAAATGATATACTTATCGACCATAGTAGTACCTATAATTGCTGTAGCGCTAATCCAAAGTACTTCACCGGCGCCCTATTATGGCACTTTGCATTTTTCATTGTTTTGGACACAGCTCACACATATAACACGCATACATCAGCTATTCAAGTGCTTATCAGGGTATCCGAGCACTTTTATTGTCTACATAGATCTCAAGTACAGAGCCAAGTATCCGCGAATTCTCTTGCTGCGTTTGCTTGGCGTGGCCATGCAGCCCGTGCGGCCTGAGCCCTGAGGTCCAAAAGTCCAACCATGACAGACCTGAGGCTCGTGTCCCAATTAACAGCGCATACGACACGTAGAATGTGCACAAATAATACTGGATGACTCCAAATAGTCCATAATCAAACACACTTGTAAGCGCAAGTATCAAACGAGACCCATTCACAAGCTGTTCTATCAATCTTCGACTTCGCTTGGACTTGGCAACCAATATCGCCTGAGCCTGATTTCAATTTCCTCGAGCGAAGTATAACGGGCACCAGATTATCATAAGTACACTAATGAAAGGGGGGAGCTTGACAATGCCGGCACCCAAAAGGGGGGGATCAATTCCCGAAAGAGGGGGGGAGGATTTTCAAAAGGGGGGGAGAGTTGCGATTCTCCCCCCCTTTTCGGAAGTTCCCCCCCTTTTTCGAAGTCTCGTCAAAACAGGCTAAAACATGCAAGAAGATGAGTTAAAGTCAAAAGGGGGGTGGGGAAATAAAAGGTGGGGGGGAGGATGAATTTTGGTGCACTTTGAACGTCATAGATATTCTTGTGATATTCACCAGTATTCACCCTTCCTCCCCCCTTAGGCGCTTCTCCTCCTGTGCAATGACCAAAAGCATTTACCAAATGCATGATCCTCTCCTGTTACTCGCTGCGTACTGCATTTGTTTCTTCCAAGAAGGCCGGCATGACCATGCCTTATGTATGGGCGCCTAAAGCCCTGGGAAGAGCACTGCCCCTTTGATGTTCACACGAGACCACAGGGCGCAGTTCATTGGTGTAAGTTCTGGCAGTCGACCTCCCACCAGTCAGCTCGAAATGTCCGGCCCCTTCCACCAAGCCAGCCATTTCAAAATCGATAATCTCGAGATCGTTCAAGCCAACACTGTAACATACGCTGGCAAGAGCGCCTTAGAAAGAACGTAACTCCCAGCTCAATTCTCAGCGTTGCTGTTGAACCACCGTTTAACATCACCTGTAGGTCTCGAGGAGCACATCTCTCCAGGCGCAGCGCACAATTCCGACGAGCGCTGCGACGCACCGAAGTGCCACCCAGAGACTCGAGCCGCGGTGCAAGACGAGATCCTCAGCTGGATCACAGACGGCGACGGCGACGCAGAGCCAAAGCGCCTCCTCTGGCTCACGGGCCCAGCGGGGACTGGGAAGACCGCCATCGCAGGTTCCATCGCAGAGACATGCAGCGAGCAGGGTCTCCTCGCTGCCTCGTTCTTCTTCTCGTCGTTCTCCGGATCGGCTGATAGGCGCTCGAAGACGTGTCTTGTACCGACGCTGGCCTACCAGCTCAGGAAGCTTCCTGGCCTTCAAGGCGTCAGCAAAGCCGTTCTGCTTTCCATCGAAAACGACCCTGCCATCTTCATGACAAGATTGAAGGACCAATTCACTGAGCTCATCCTCAAGCCATTCAAACAATATCACGGCCAATACGACGCGTCGAATCTCCCCAAGGTCATCATCATCGACGGGGTCGACGAGTGCGAGCCCTCAACTCCCCTTGACAAGCCCATCACAAAAGATGAAGCCCAGATCGCCAGAGAGAAAGAGCACCTCGAGATCCTGAATGTGCTCCTGGACGCTGCACGCGACCCCGCATTTCCCTTTCGCATCGTCGTCGTGAGCCGCCCCGAGCATCAATTTACCGCCTTCTTCTCCGAAATAGCGAGCAGCACCAGAAAGCTGTTCCTGGATGACAGGTACAATCCTGACGCCGACATTGAAATGTTTCTCCAAGCCAAGTTCGCCGAGATTCGCCGCCGGTACCACCTTCCTGCCTCATGGCCGACCCAGGAACAAATAGCCGCCCTTGTATCGAACGCCTCTGGGCAATTCATCACTGCTGCAACTGTCATCCGCTTTGTCAACACCCGCGCCCACCTTCCCCAAGAACAACTGGATTGTGTCCTGAATCTCCAAGGGGAAAACGAGGGCAGCGTGTTGACATCGAATCCTTTACAGACCCTTGATGCTCTATACCTGCATATCCTCGGTACATGCCCAGATCCTGTGGCCACGGTTGCGTGGATTCGAGGTATATTTACAATGTTCACTGGCAGTTTTCGGAACTCAGTCCCGTTCGAAGCGCCTGCTCACTTTTGGAGACAGCTTATTGAGGGGACACCTGGTGAAATGGACCACCTTCTCGGCTGCATCCCGTCACTCATCCACCTACCACCCCCCGGCGATCGAGTATCCTCGATCAGGATCTATCACAAGTCTTTGCTTGACTTTCTCGAGGCAGAAACGAGATGCGCAAGGCTGTATCTCACCCTTCATCAAATGTTAATAGAGTATCGTCGGCGCCTTCTTCCCATTATCAAAGGTATGTCATTCAGTCTGATTGGAATGACAGTTAAACTCACGCACAGCCCGCTCCATAGTCCGAGGTCCTTGCATACCAGGGGATACAGAACCAGATCGCGAGGAGTTTCTTTCCAACTTTCTATCGCTTCCGACTTGGTGCTGGCCCAGACCGAGCTATCTCCCCACTCATGAGGAGAATATCTTCCTTACTTCCGATGCGCGCTGGTGGATCGATCAATACCTTGACGACGAAAGCATTGATCAGTACTTTCGGACGATTCAAGTGTTCACTATTTTCCGTATGCTTCACGGTTCAGTAAGTTGGCTCGTACCCCTTCGTCGCCGAAGACATTAACTCAGAGCCCCTACAACAAATCTTTTAGTGCGCACAGTTCTCTCGCTGCTCAAAAGCATGTAAGCGATGGAGGAAGGCAATTGCCGAAGGATGCTTGGCCCGAGGCTACGTCTTTCCTGGAAAGCTGCAACTATTCCTGCGGCTCGTAGAAAACCAGTTGGTATGTCTCTGGCGGCCTCTGTATCTCTATGTCCGAGACTCGGATAACCGTGGCTCAACCGGAATCGGGTTGGCAGAGCTGAGGCTAAGGGAGGCTCGTCGATTGTATATAAAGGATAGAGGTAGCATCTTGACGCCCGATCACTCTCTTGATAATTGGCGCGTATACCTCTACCGTATGTAATGTTCCTGGCACCATTATTGATTATCCATTCCCATTGCACATTTACACCCGACTGGAGCTGAACAAACGAAATCTGATCAGTGCATTGTCCAGATGCATGATAACAACGCCTGCATACCTAATCACCAGTCTCGTATCGAGAATAAGCAGGACGCCATGAAGAGGGGTCATATTGGATACCTCGTTTATATGTCTGAAAGAGCTCTGGAGAGAAGCTCGCCGGATTGCTACTCTGATTCAGAGCTACTACTAGTACCATCTTGTGAAGCCGACGAACCCTCAGCTGAGGTGGAAGCCAAGACCTCGTATATGCCGATTTACACTGCGAAGGATGGAAACACTGCGGCCACCGTGAAGGACCCAATCTCTGTCGAACCATCATGTGTATACCATGATACCGTGCCGTCTTCTTCCCGTCCTGAGTCAGAGGTGGAAGCTTCTCAAACCTCTCATGAGTCGCCACATTCTGAACCGACCAGTTGTCCCGCTCACACGTCGGCACCCGTGAAAGGTGGGGGCTTAGGTTCTTTGGCACGCAGTCTTGCAAAGGAACGAGGCTTTCAGGAGATATCAACCATTCAAAAACTCGTTTTTACAGGCGGCGGGATCCACATGGACACTGGTCCATTCACCGGCTACCACATAGGGCCTGACGAGAAAATAACTGACAAACTCTACGAATTAGCCCCTGGTATACTGAGCTTGGGGGCGAGTGAAAGCAAGGATATCATGTATTTAGCTTCGCCTCTTAGCGCTTAGCCTCTCCACTTCTCCACATATCCGATAAATTCGCGTGCACAATGGTAATAAATTAAACAATACCTTGCCACCTACATTGGCTTACCTAGCTTCATGCACAAGGGCTGAAATTGGATCGGGAAACGACCCATTGTGATTAAGCGCCCGCGGCGCGATTGTCGTGACCGCCCATTGTTGGGAAGATTAGTAACCGAGAACGAGTGGATAATGAAGCTAGACATTATATTCTTTTTGTGCATTGGACGAGGCATTGTTATCGAGCCTTTGCAACGAGGATAATGGTACGCGATGCCACTGAAGCCTTGTACCACGGTTTGTCGCGACCGATATATAAGGACCCCGACTTCTTAGCTACGTTCCCCCAACTTCGAAGATTAACATGTCCTCCGCGACCACAACCCAGAGCACCTTACGCACAGCGTTCAAGGACATTTCCACCCCTATGCCATCGCCCCACACGGCGGCCAATGCGCCCAAGTTGGCGACTGTGAGTTCGTTCTCACTAGACTCCACCCGCCACGCACTGACCCTACTGCGCTAGATATCACTCCCCACTGTGTCGCCAGGAGGTAGCGATCAGACCTGTCCCTTGCCCTCCTGTACCGATCTGATCCTCATTGACACCCAATCCGAGCCCGACTCTGGCTACGATGCCGACACCGAGTTGCTCATGAGCTCCGGGTCTGTCGAGGCCAAGCGTCGCCAGACCGTCAACTGTGACGCCTCCTCCCTCAAGTCTCGGGACATCCGACTGTACAAGGACGGTGTAGAAGCCAATGGCTCCGACGACGAGGACCCAGAGGAAGGACCCAACACCAACCTTGAGCCGCGCCCTCCTGGAAAGGGAAAGGCGGTCCTGAGGGATTGAGCGCCGTGACGTCAGATCTAATCTAATCTGACCGATTATCTTATTCGACGCGGATATGAAATCTGACATCAGGATCCCTGGTCGCAACGAGACTAATTGCTGTGAAGCAGCCCCAGATTCATACAGTGGCGGCGCCCCAGGGCGCAGAATGTACTCAGTAGACGGTGGCATGAAAATAAATGGGGTACACCCGCATCTGTACAATCACAGCATATGTTCTGCATCTTTCCATGGTCATCGCCGCATGCAGGCGTCGGGCTGATTGGATGGAGACCTTTTCGGAAAAGACCGAGACGGCGAGGATATAAGAGGATTTGCTAAGCAGGTCCCCTTTTCTCTTACCGTTACCATCATCTTCTACAGGTGAGTCTGCGCTGCGCCAGATCCATCCCGCAACGCCCGCTGATCAAGCCCCCGATTGCACTGTCCCAGTCATGTCTAACGTCTACGTGAGTTTCAGCCTTATCGTATCCCATCTATCCCGCTTTCTGACCTCTTTTCCCGCTCTTTTTTATCGCTTTTCCATCCGCCTGCACCCATCCATCCATATCCGCTCCGACTCGATTATAATCGCCATTTTTCGCGCAGTTCGACATCACCATCGACGGCCAGCAAGCCGGCCGCATCGTCTTCAAGCTCTACGACGACGTTGTCCCCAAAACCACCCGCAACTTCCGCGAGCTCGCCACCGGCCAGAACGGCTACGGCTACGCCGGCTCTGGGTTCCACCGTGTCATCCCCGGCTTCATGCTCCAGGGAGGTGACTTTACCCGTCACAACGGCACCGGTGGAAAGTCCATCTACGGCGAGCGCTTCGCCGGTGCGTACTCCCCTCTCGCGACATGGAGCCTTTGAACCTGACCGCCGCGCCCGCAGATGAGAACTTCAAGCTCAAGCACACCAAGCCCGGTCTCCTCTCCATGGCCAACGCCGGCGCCAACACCAACGGCTCCCAGTTCTTCATCACCACCGTCGTGACTTCCTGGTTGGACGGCAAGCACGTCGTCTTCGGTGCGTCATCATCTCTTTCACCCCATCGCGCCATCCATCGCACTCCCCCATCGCACCCCATTCGTTCATCATTCATTCATGCATGCATACTGACTGATCCTCCTCTGCAGGCGAGGTTGTCGAGGGCCTTGATCTCGTCAAGAAGATCGAGTCCTACGGCTCGAGCTCAGGAAAGACCAGCAAGACCATCCAGGTCGCTGCCTCCGGCACCGTCTAAGACGCTCGCCCGCCCCTTGTACCACACCAATTTACATGAATGAACATTTGTAGTTGTACCCCCAAATCGAATCGAACGAACCCTTTATCTGAAGGTAGTAACGTTATGTGACGCGTTCGACCTCCAATCAAACGAAGCACGCACATGTCGACATCTAGCATCATCGTGCATATGCAGCACCCTCGGACTCCTCGTTACACCGAGATCCTTGCGCGTCGCTGATTCTGGCGTGGCCTTGTGAAAGAGCTGTTTTGGCCGGCCAAGGAGACGAAGGGCGGACCGGCGATTGGGCGCCAACTGGATCCGTCGGTCGGGGGTGGATGATTATGTAAGTTGTGATCTAATCTTATCGCGCTGGCTTCTTCGAGTTCGAGGGTGCAGATTGTGTGTGTACAGGGGCCCCATTTATTTTCGTGCTAGCGTCTACTGACCTCTACTGAGTACATTCTGCGCCCTGGGGCGCCGCCACTATATGAATCTGGGGTAGACGGCCTTTGGGCTGCTTCACAGCAATCAGTCTCGTTGCCACCCGCCGCCACGACCCGCCGCCACCGTCGAATAAGATCATCCTCCGGATTAGATTAGATCTGAAGTCAGGGCGCTCAATCCTGAGGGCCCACCTTTCCCTTTCCGCGAGGGCGCGGTCCAAGTTTGGTACTGAATTCCTCGTCTATCCGGTGTTGAGGAACTGGAGAAGCCAGCGGAACGTAGTACCAGCCTCTCTAGGTCGCGACGAGACACTCCGGGTCCTCGTCGTCGGAGCCACTGGCTTCTATGCCCTTGTACAGTCGGATAGCCCGAGCTTTGAGGGAGGAGGCGACACAGTTGGTAGTCTGGGGACTCTTGGACACGACGGAGGTCATCGCGAGCAACTCAGTGTGGGCATCGTAGCCAGAGTCGGGCTCGGATGGGGTGTCAATGGGGAGCATATCGGTGCACGAGGAGCGAGGGAGAGGTCTCAAAACTACTTCCTATAAACGCTGTGGGGAGTGTACCTAGCGCAGGAGGGTCAGTTCATGACTAGTGGTGTTGGGGAACTGTGTTGGAGGGGCGAACTCACGGTCGCCAACTTGGGCGCATTGGCCGCCGTTCGGGGCATCGCATGCTTATACTCGTCGTAAGGGCTTAGTATCATAATGCTTCGCACAATGTGTGTTAATAATGTCTGGGGCCATTATCTACTAGTTCTTGGCCACGAAACTTGCCAGCAATGAGCGGTAACGACAATCGCGCCGCGGGCGCTTAATCACATTCGGCCTTCGCCCGATCCAATTTCAGACCTTGTGCATGAGGCTCAGCAAGGAGGATGCAAGTGCTCTTTCTCACAAGACCAGATATGGCTGAACGAAATCCCGAAAACTCGTTTCATGAAGAGCCATTTCCACTGTAGGCGCAAGATATGGTTTGATTTATCAGCCCAGTGAACACGAGAATGTTAGCATATCAAATAGGCTATGCGCTGGGCAACGAAGCTATGTAAGTCCATAATATACTCTATCTAATCTCTGAGGGTAACATCGGGGCCCAATTGACTGACACGTTCAATTTTACTTCCGTTAGTCCTTTCGTAGGTAGTGTTGGCCGCCGATAACTGTAAACCTTTGGGTAGTTACCTCCGCACCTTGTTCCTTTGCAAATTTGCGCGCCAAATCAGCCAACCGGCCCCTGGGTTTTGCGCCCCTGCCTTTTGCGGGTGGTACCCTACGTGTGAGCTGGGTAACTGGTCGTCGGTTCAGAAGATTAAGACTCACGAGAGGACATTGGCGACCTGGTGTATGCCTCCTGCGGGATAACAGGTACAGGGTCCGTCAAGGCTGCGTCAGCTTCATACATCAATGAAGCAGAGGGGGGCTGCGCGAAGCTCATCTCCACCGCCTCCGAGGTCGGTGCCAGCTGCGCTTCTCTATGTTTATCATGGACAGAGTCCTCGGGTTTCATGCAGTCGCTCTCCGGAGATGGTGCCACGACGAAGTCGGGTGGCTGGATTTGAGGCGCAGGTTCATCCTTCTGGTCCTAACAACGAAAATCAGGCTCAAACCACTTGGGGGAAATGAAATAGCTGCACACCTCATTAAGTTGCGTAGGCTCGTCGAGTACTTGAGGTAGAGAATTACGATGATCATCGGAGTGATTTTGTGTGATGGAAGCTTCAGTTCGCTCGAGGCCTGCAAGCTGCTCTGCTTGGGGAGGGGTATTGTCGCGTCGAGTTGCTGGAATAAGAGTCATTTGAGACGTTATTAACTGTCCCTAGCATTCGATGCTTTACCTTTAAGTATCCTCTGGACGGTGGACAGCTGTAGAGCCGAGAGGGCGAAGGTATGTGGATGAGTAGACACGGTAGTATTGTGCTCAGCTAGACTCAATTATGATGCTACAATAACATACCTGCTCTTAAGAATGGTTCGAGAGCTTACAGACACACAAGCAACGAGCCTATTACCACTCGTCGTCTTCTGTTGCATATTCTCGACACAAGAAATCGATTGGTGCACAAGCGCCCGCGGGCGCCATAAGTACGTGCCAAGATCCCTTGTGAGCGGTGGTATGAGTACGTTTCGAAATTTAAATTTAATACATAGATCGTTCGCAGATTGAGAAACAAACTGCCAAAGTTTCAAAAAAAGCTTCCCACATCTGGCTCATCGACCACTGCACGTCGCAGCTTTCCGGGCACACTGGAGGCTCTGCATCCACGAGAAATTTCCTTCCTCCATCGCTTGCATGCCCCTCTGTGCCCATATATCTAAATGTCATTTTACTCCAGTGAAGTGTAACTCTGCAATGGTTAAACGTTATACTATAGATAATGGCCAAATAATGGCGCGAGTAATATTAAATACGGTAGAGGTATAGGCGCCAATTGCCAAGAGAGTGATTGGGAAGCAAGATGCTAGATCCATCCTTCCAATCCTGACGATGAGTCTCCCTTTCCCTCAGCTTCGCCCAGCTAATGCCACTCGAGCCGAATCCATCTCGGACATACAGATACAGAGGCCGACTAATATAGACTAGCTGTTTTTCTACGCGTCGCAGTAATAGTTGCAGCTTTCCAGGAAAGACGTAGCCTCGGACCGAGCATCCTTTGACGATTGCCTTCCTCCATTGTTTGCATGTCCTTGAGCAGCGATAGAAATGTGGGCACTAAAATATTAAAGGCGCTCCAAGTCAATGTCTTTGGCGATGAAAGAGTACGAGTCAGCTTACTGAACTGTGAAGCATTTGGAAAATAGTGAACACTTTAACGGCTCGCGCGGTTTGACCAATGTGTTCGTCGCCAAGATACCGATCGATCCACCAGCGCGCTTCAGAAGTAAGGAGAATACTCTCCTCCTCATGAGAGGGGTTATACCAGCACCAAGTCGGAAGTAATAGAAAGGTGTCAAGAAACTCCTCGCGATCCAGTTCTGTACCTGCTGGTATGTAAGGACCTCGGACTATGGAGCAGGGTGTGCATGAGTTAGACTGTCATTTGAATCAAACTAAATTACATACCTTTGATAATGGGAAGAAGGCGCCGACGATACTCTATTAACATTTGATCATGGGTGAGATACAGCCTTGCGCATCTCGTTTCTGCCTCGAGAAAGTCAAGCAAGGACTTGTGATAGATCCTGATCGAGGACACTCGATCGTCAGGGGGTGGTAGATGGATGAGTGACGGGATACAGCCAAGCAGGTAATCTATTTCTCCGGGTGTCCACTCGATAAGCTGTCTCCAAAAGTGAGCAGGCGGTTCGAACAGGACTGCGAGTGGGTCCCTCGGATCGTTGAACACTTCGAATATAGCTCGAACCCACGCAACCGTGGCCACAGGATCTGAACATGTACTGAAGATATGCAAGTCACTGCGTACAGAGCATCAAGGGCCTGTAAAGGATTGGACGTTAACGCGCTGCCCTCGTTTGCTTCCCGGAGGTTCAGGACACAATCCAGTTGTTCTTGGGGGAGATTGGTGCGGGTGTCGACAAAGCGGATAACAGTTGCTGCATAAATGAACTGGCCAGAGGCGTTCGATACAAGGGTGACTATTTCTTCCTGGGTCGGCCATGAGGCAGGAAGGTGGTATCGACGTCGAATCTCGGCGAACTTGGCCTTAAGAAACAGCTCGATGTCGGCGTGCGGGTCGTATTTGTCGTCGAGGAATAGCTTTAGCGTGACGGCGCTCGCTACTTCGGAGAAGAAGGCGGTAAATTGACGCTCGGGGCGGCTTACAACGACGATGCGGAAAGGGAACGCGGGGTCGCGCACAGAGTCGAGAAGCACATTCAGGACCTCGAGGTGCTCCTTCTCCCTAGCTATCTGGATCCCTTCCTTTCCGGAGAACTCTCCGGTAACACTCAAGGGCTCGCACTCGTCGAGGCCGTCGATAATGAGTACTTTGGGGAGACTCGATGTGTCGTACTGGCCGTGTAGTTGTCGGAATGGTTTGAGGATGAGCTCGGTGAATTGGTCCTTCAACCTTGTCCTGAAGATCGCAGGGTCGTTGTCGATGGCCGACAGAATACCCTTTCCGACGCCCTGCAGGCTGGCGTGCTTCCACAATTGATACGCCAGGGTTGGTGCAAGGCACGCTTTCGAACGCCTATCAGCCGATCCGGAGAACGACGAGAAGAAGAAAGAGGCGGCGAGGAGACCCTGCTCGCTACACGTCTCTGCGATGGAACCTGCGATGGCGGTCTTGCCCGTCCCCGCTGGACCCGTGAGCCAGAGAAGGCGCTTCGGATCTGCATCGCTGTCGCCTTCGGTGATCCAGCTGAGGATCTCGTCTTGTACGGCGGCTCGAGTCTCTGGGTGGCACTTGGGCGCGTCGGAGCGCTCGTCCGAGTTGTGCGCTGCACCGGGAGAGATATGCTCCTCAAGACCTATGGGACATGTTTGAGACTACGATTCAACAGCAATACAGAGAATTGAGCTGAGGTCGTACGTTCTAGGGCGCTCCTTCCAGCATATGTTACTGTGTTGGCTTGAACGATCTCGAGGTTGTCGATTTTGAAGTTGCTGGCGTTGTGGAAGGGGCCGGACATCTCGTAGGTATGGATGGGAGTGGTAAGAGGTTGAAATGGACCAGAGGACCTCCGTTCGGAACTTCTGCGGCGAACGAACGAGTGGCAGTGCTTGTCGCCCCACACGTGACGGCTGTAACTTCGATTAAGCGCCCGTACGCCCACGTCGGGGCGAACGAGCACACTGACAGTAAATCTGCCAAGATATTCCCATTGAAACAAGTCCGTCGTAGTAAATGCGCTGAAAGTACAATTTAGAATTATTTGAAGGTACTTCTCCTCCAAGGCTTGCATAGACGAGCGAGGTATGAACTTGGAGGCATCTTGTATACAGATGGATCTGACCCCTGATTTTCCGGGACGCTGTACAAAGTCTCCTCCGTCTTGTAGATGAAAGAATATCCCGTCAAGGCCTGGCTGGTCTAGCAGCCGCAAAATACGCAATACAAGAGCCGGGTGGACTGTTCCTGGGCAGCAGTTCCCACTCCAAGCGCAGAACGAACTGCTCAACGACGTCCTCGACCTACCCGAATTGTTTTGAATGCCATATTTCCCCAGTCCGAGATGATTCGCTTCGCTTCAGCTTTTTGTTCAACTGTGACAGGGCCCTGGTGGACGAGGAGCTCCCGGATAGGAGCATAGCCCTTCGTAAGATGTAGGTGAATCATATCGAGCCGCCATGATTCGTATCTTGAGTGGATCTATAGGTCGCGTCCGCGCGCAAAAATCTCGTCGGCTGATAGGTTTCACTGGAACCGACGACTCGGAAGCTGGGAAGAATTTAAGCGCCCAGAGAACATAGGGGGCCTTATCGAAGTCGTTGGACTTCAACGAGCGTCAATCTCTAGGTTCTACCGTCTGATATGGGATAGGACGGTGTTTAGAGTATATCCCCAGCTCAACCCCGGCTGCAGCCAAACCTTTACAATCCTTGTTGCCACTGTAGAGTCACGCCCGGCACGACAGGGACGACCGTGGGAACAATGATGCACACAAAAAGTTCTTTCAACGACACGCTAACTTGAAAGGTTTCCTCTCCATCTCTCCCCTCGTACCCCGAAATCCAACTTGAAAGTACCCATCGGACGTCCGGAAACACGTAAAACGGGTCTTGTATACCCTCCATACCCCCGCAAGACGAAGCTCAGGACGGAGCTCGAAGCATGCCATCCCGAATGTCGACTCGGACGGAGAACACCTACTCGTCAGCGAACACGGAGCGATTCTCAATGCCAAGACATCGAGCTCAAGTAAAAGCATCTGGACACGCGGACCTACTTGGAAAGCCAGGCTCGGCACTGTTCGGAACCCCATCCTCGTCGCGCAGCCCAGCTTCACTTGAAAGCTCAACCTGGACGCCACCCCCAGAACCCTCCTCCTCCCCGTTCTCGACATCTGGATGGGGTAGCGGATATGGTTCTGCGAACAGAAGTAGCGATCTGAAAGCGACTCAAGAGCACCCTAACCTAGGGTATCTTGCATTTCCCCCGGGGTCCTCGTCTGCGATGTTGCCGGACCACGGCGCGTCGTTTAGCGAGAGTGCAAAGGGATCGACATCTTCCGACATCAGAAACCCGACGCCAACTCCACCTCCACCAGCAGAAGAAACGCTTGAGGACGACTGGTCTGCGAACCTCGCGTCGCTCCACGCAGCCCGCCTCGCGCGCGAAGCCCCCACCGCGACGGCTGGCGAAGAGTACTGGGTCTCCTGCGGGGGAGTTCTCCGCAACCCGACCACGGGGAAACGCGATATCGAACGCACAAGGGCCGTGAAGGAGGAATTGAGAGTGCGGGAACGAGAGCGGAAGCTGAGGGAGCAGTGGGACGTCTACGTGAATGGTTGGGATAGCCTTGTGGCGCGCGTTAGGAGCCGGGGTAAAGGGAAAGGGAAGGGGATGATGCAAAGCGAGGATGATCCCCTGCTCTCGTTCGCTGACATCCCGTGGCCCATTTCTCCTCCCCCCAAGGATGCGCCTTCCCCCCGTACGAAGGAGGAAACGGTCGCGCTCCTCCGAGCAACACCCATCGCGACCTTCCTCCTCTCTCCCCTCACGATCCGCAGCGAGTCCCCCACGTTGCCGCGCGATCGCGTCCGTTCCGCTCTCCTGCGCTGGCACCCGGATAAGATGGGAGCCCTGCTTGATATGGTGCGCCCGGACGAGAGGGAGGACGTGCAGAACGCTGTGCACGCCGTTCTCCGAGCACTGCAGGTTATCGGGAAAGACCTACCGCGCTTCTGGGATGCTATTCTGAAGGCTATGGAGGACGAGAAGAATGAAGCAGGTGTGACTAGGTAGGTACGTGTATGGTACGGAGATTCACAACTAATATATGTACCTGAGCCTGAGCTGTACCCGGGACTTCTACATCCTTCGCCTTTAAACATTTCATCCTCCATCAGGTTACATCCTAGCCCCTGCCCCTTTTCAATTCTTCAAACTCTTCCAAAATCTCCACACAGATGTCCTGCCTAACCTTTCGTTCCCAAAACTTTTCTGCAGTGGGTTCCTCCCACCTCCGGCCTTTGGGTGGATGTTTAAGGTGGTGCTTGATGTCAGCCACATTGACGATAATATCAGGAGCCGTGCAGAGGTCGGTGACAATAGCTTCTCTCCCTTTGAAGGCCGCCCAAATCAAGGCTGTCCACCCATCGGTGTCTGCCACATTGACGTCGATCCTGGGTGCAGCGAGAAGGAGCTTGACAGTTGCTTCATTTGCTTCATTTGCTTCATAGATACCTCTGTCAGCCAGAGGGATACCTCTCTCAGCCGCAAGTGTCAAGGCTGTCCCCCCACTAGTGGTTGCTGCATTGACGTCGATCCCAGGGGTAGCGAGAAGGAGCCTGACAATATGTCCGTGACCCCGCCAGGCCGCGTGGATCAATGGTGTCCACCCGTGGGTGTCGGCCGTGTTGGCTTCGATACCAGGCACGGCGAGAAGAAGCTGGACAACAGCGCTAGCTTGGCCTATGCTGGCTGCATGTGTCAAGGCTGTTTTCCCTTCATCGTCTCGCGCTCTGATATCAACTCCAGGGGTGGCGAGAAGGACCTCGACAACGGCTTCGTGGGCATTCATGGCTGCAGCCATCAAAGGTGTACTCCTATCCGTGCTCGCTGCATTGATGTCTATCCCAGGCACGGAGGGGAGGAATTTGACTACATCTGTATGGCCCCAGTACGCTGCTTGATATAAGGATGTCTCCCCGCGGATATTTCGTGAATTGACGTCAATCCCGGGCGCGGTGCCAAGAAGTATCTTGGCTACAGCCGCATGGCCCCTTGCCGCTGCGCAATAGAAGGGTTCCCAAACATGGGTGTCAATCCCTGGTGCAGTGAGAAGGTGTTTGACCACGTCCTCGTGGCCGCGATTCGCCGCATAAAGTAAGGGTGTCGAGGTGCGGGCATCTGGTACATTGATGTCAATCCCAGGCGTGGTGAGAAGGAGCTTGACTACATTTCCATGCCCCTTTTCTGCTGCATAACTGAGGGGTGTCCGCCCTTCGTTATCCGGCGCATTAACGTCGATCCCAGGCGCAACGAGAAGGTGCTTGAGAATAGCTTCGTACCCGTTCTCTGCTGCATGGCTCAAGGGCGTGCGCCCTCTGGTAGTTGGTGCGTTGACGTCGATCCCAGGCGCGACAAGAAGGAGTTTGGCAGCAGCTTCGTGACCGTATCTCGCTGCAGCGATCAAGGGTGTCTGCCCGTAGGCGGTCCCGTCAGTGCTTGATGCGTTAGCGTCGATTCCAGGCGCGGCGACAAGGAACTCAATGACAGCTTCAAAGTCAGCGGTCGCGCTGACTGCAGCAAGCAGAGCTGTCGTCCCATCGGCGACCCTTGCGTTGAGGTCGAGTCCAGAGAGCGCTTGAAAGAATATCTTGAAGGAAATTTTCAAAAATTTGGATCCATAGATTAGAACAGTGCGTACCTGATCATATTTAGCATACTTCATCGAATGTGGCAGAGACGGAATGAAAAACTTGATGGCGGCTCCATATCCATTCTTCGCCGCCAGGGCGAGAGCGTTTGCCATGTCTACGGGGAGTATATCGGTTTACTTGACGAGCCAATGCCATTGTAATTTAACGCACCTAGAGTCCCCGCTTCAAATTGATCGAGGAGCCGAAGACAACCTCTATTATCATTCTCTACTACATGGCGGTCTCTCCCCTGACCTTATAAATATAATGAGTGTATGTTCAACTAACACTGTTGGAGCAAGCCGCATACCGGTTATGTTGGGATCTGCCCCAGCTTCCAAGAGGGTCCTGACGACATCCAACTTTTCGACATTGCAAGCCATATGGATTGCAGTTATATTTCCTGTATCCATTGGTCAGTCACTTGCCAATTTCACGAAGTCGACCCTCAATCGGCATACCTTCAAACCTGGCATTTGGGTTTGCTCCTCTCGCAAGCCAGGTTAGAACCAAGCTCGGGTTCCCTGCATTGATAGCACTCGCAAGTCCCATATCCAAGTCTTTCTGCCGCTGCTTCGGCCTGCGAGCAAGAATCGTCTCAGTGAGATCACGGAGGGGCATGAACAATAGCAGCATCGCCAGGATCTGACCAAACCCCCACACGGTTTCTTCGCTATCCTGGAGACCGTCGTTTTGGTTGAGCGCGAGCTCAATATCGATGATGAACACGAGGTTGACAGTTAGCAAGAATATTAGACCAACAAACGGAGGAAACATGCTCCAGCGCCGAGCGATGGAGTTGTAGACACGGCGAATGAGGAGGCGGAGCCGAGGATAGCGGGAAGGGGGGCCTGCTGGTGTCTCTCCAAGGCCGATGCCCTTTGGAATGGGTAGAACACGCCAGAAGGAGTATAGCCCGAGGAACATTGCGATTGGGAGGAGGAGGTTGATTCCTGGTGCGAGAAATATGGCGTAAATGATGAATGAGGCGATCCGCAGCGCCTGCGAAGCAAAGGGCACATGCTTTCCTAGGATGGCGACGAGCGCGTCCGTGGCCGCACATTCGTTCGAAACATCTTGCCCCTCTCCGAACGCCCGAATGTTGCTCCAGAGCCATAACCCTAGACCGGCCATGAGGGTAAGATGCAGCGAACCCAGAAGTAACACGAAGCGCTTGACAAGAATTTTAGCGCCCCTCCGCGAGTCGTTGCCGCCGTCTGAAAATATGATGAGCGACGTTCATAAACAACTCAGGTATGCAGCTCGGGAATCACCTATCTGAGCGTCATGAACAGATGCCACGCCATCGTCGGATTTTCCCGCCTCTGGGTCTGTGCGATCATGTCCCAGCTGTGTTTGATTCGTACCTGTCGTGGAAAGGTCAGTCATCCGATAATGAAAGCTATACGGGTACGGTACTCGCCAGGTATAACCGAAACTGCCAGGTCTTTGATATGCCGGGCCCACGCACTCCAGGTGGGTGGAACCCGACGTCGATTGCTCCCCTGGCTCTTGTACTGAACGTAAAGCAGAAAGTAGATGAACGCATTCGTATTGTTCATCCAACTCATGTTGAGGACAATACTGGCGTGATAGTTCGTCAATCCCAGCGTCTGAGCCTGAACGATGGAGGATATGAGAATCGCGAACGCGAGAACGAGGTTCGTCGTGGCCTGTGTTTCCGCGGCATCCAATTCGCCTTGAGTAACCTTCCCGTCCGCGAGCGCCCAGAATGCGGGGATGAAGCACAATAGGTTCTGGATGTAGATCGCGATGCGAACGCCGACCCCAGCTATGTCTGGATTACCAGGGATTTTGCAAGAGCCAGTAGACATGGCGATGGAGGGGGGTGCAAAGGAGCGGCGAGCTGATGTTGCAATCCAAGTACATCGCCAGACATGAGGCAGATATGATCGAGAGTGGCACCGTTTGACATCGAAGCCGCGTGATGAGTGAAGAACAATGAGCACGCTCACAAAACCCAGTTCTTCCGAGGTTAGAACGTCCACACCCGTACCCACAGGGACACACAACGGTCGCCCACTAACACAATTTCTTCCTTGATTAGGAAGAGAATCGAAGAGAGATCTTTGATGAGCCGACTGACTCGCCCAAGCACACTCTCGACAGACAGGATGAGAAGACGAAGGGGCCGATGAATCGCTAAAGACCGGCTTCACCTTCAACCAACGAGCACACCCCTCGCCCAGCCTGTTAGCGTGCTGCTGTATTGAAGATTCGAGAACCCTCTCGCCGCTCGGCCCTCTGCATGCTCCCTCTGGAGTCCATCCCCTACGATGACCAGGCGAAGAGAAAACCGACCACGCTGCGCAGGCACGCCAACATGAGGTGAGCTAGCATCAAGGGAATTATAAACTGAGGTCCTCACCTATCAGATATCGTCTACTTCACCCCCAGGCTCCAATGACAGCCTCTGCCAACTGGATGCCGTGTCGACGAACAACTGTGAATCGACCAGGCCAGCGAAACGGGAGACACCACCGCTACAGCCATGCCTCGCGCGGGCGTTCATCTCAGCGTATCAGCGCCAGTCAAAAAGCAAGTCCCTGAGCTTGCCAGTAAAATGGGCGTCCGTCGTTCTCGATGTCGACGGTCGACATGGTCGAAGTTGGAGTAACAGGACCGGCGGTAATAGCCGCCCAGATCCCGCACCAAGCGCCTCTGATCGCCGGAATGCATAACCAAGATAGGGGCAAAGTCCCTCCTGGCTACCTTGTTCGAGGGATTCTCGTGAGTCCCTGGTTCTACCTGGCCAAGTTCGCGGCACCTCAGTGTCTACACGTTCTTATCACAACCACCCCACAAAATATCTGCCCTGCAACAGGCAATTCATCCGGATCAAGGTCAACCGTGTGAATCCAACGCCGGTTCACCTTCACCTTCACATTCACCTTCACTCACCTCGGGAACACCGAACTTCAACCTTGCAAATTGTTCTGACTGCCATCATCTACCACAGCTCACAATGTACGCCTCGCTCTAAGCACTCTCTGTATCCCCTTAAGCTGAACAAGCACAGGCCTCGCCGTCACCGCAGGGAAGACCTCGTCATTTTCCCCGAAGTCGATGAAATTCCAGTGACTGTAGCCAAGTCGTCTCAGTACCCGCCCCCAGTCATTGGAGAAATCCACCCGATTACGGGAAAGAAGTCTCGGCCAAAGGTCTTCGCAATTCCTGTGCACGTAGAACAACAGATGCGCTTCATCGAACACTACTATCCCGCCTTCCGCTCGCTATCCGGCAGCGAAAAGATCTGGGAGTTCATGCGGAAAGTCGCCCAATTTTTTCCTTCAGATTGGTATCCAGAGCTCGCATGGGTCATCGTCCCTATGCAGAAGAAGGTGTGGGAAACACTCGCCATCGTCATATGCGGCAATCGGAACGAGGATGAGATGACCAAGGCGTACGACGAGGAACGTATCAAACAGATACAGGGTACCATTGGTGTCAAGACACCCCCTGGCTGGTACTATGTTATAGAAGACCCTGATGCCTAGAATTCTCCTTCTACCTTGCCTGTCGAGCAGCTGCCGCGTTTTCGGCTTCACTTCACTTCCCAGACATTTATGCGAGTATCCACTTTCTCCCTACATCACGAGTCGTTTCCATAGTTCGCTTTTTGTCGCTTTCTGTAGCTCTGCATGTCACCACTTGTCCAACGCTTTCTCAATCCTGATTTCTTTTTCTGCGACCACCGAATTCAAGCATGTTTCTGGAACCCCTACCGGCTGTGGCTATCAGTAGGCATGACTGCGCTCAATGTCCACCAAGTACTGACCAGCAGGTATCTCGATCTCACAACCTCGACGATCGGACCTTGTTGAAGCTATTGCCCTAGGAAGAAGTTAGAACCACATAAAAGAACCAGCATCAACAAACCAAAACGCCAATGCGTGTTTGAGTTCTCATACTATCCTATCATGCGCATTATTGCCTTTCGAACCGGCCTACAACGTTCCACCGACAGATGCATCTATATTTGTAACCTCGGCGGCTTCAGGTTTCCCATTGTTCTCCGGATTGAGCATGGCCGCGCTCTTCTGCCACATCGATGATCAAGGCTTGACCAGTCATGGGTCCTAATCGATTGTCATTTCGGAGAGAAAAATCAGGCTCGGGTCTGACGACGAAGCGATAAGGAACACTGAGCACACACAGATATCGCCAGCGACCCTTCAGAAGACGTGTTCTCGAAGGATCCGGCAGATGAAGATCGGGGAAGGAGTAACGAACGACACGACGAACTGGGGTGACCCATATGGTTCACTATAATTCCGCCATTTCATCGCTATCCCTGGTTTCCCAAAGCCTTTTTTTAATTGCATTCGCCAGTCGCCATATCTGCAACTCAGCCCAAACTTGTTCTGGAGGTAACTTGCCTACAACTCAGCGACAACGGCAACGAGTGACAATTGAGTGACAATCTCCACGACGAACGGAACCGTAATAAGTATCTGGGTATGTCCCGGATTCTGGGCACCATTCCGACGTACCGCGCACCCTGGAGCCAGTCCAGAAGACCCAGAATCGATACCCCAAAAATGCGAGCGTGTACACAACAGGGTGTTGACCGCGAGGCTGCCCTGTATTTGTTCCCAGTGAACCCTATTCTGCGCATTGTCGGCTTTCGAAGCAGCCTAGCGGCTCAGTGTCACCGCCTCCATACGTCTTCGAAAATGTTGCAAGTCTCTTTGTTCTCTGGATTGAGCATAATAGCGCTCCACTGTCCCATCGATACTCACAACATGATCAGTCATGGGTCCTAATCATTGACGTTTGGAGAAAACAATACTGGTCAAGTCTCAAGACGAAGCGATAAGCAATGCTGCGCAACACATGTATTGTCGGAGACCCTCCAGAAGTCGTTTACGAAGTCAAAGAAGCCGGATGCCCGCATATGAAGAACTAGAAAGGGCGACAGAACTCTATGGAAAGCAATATGCAGGAAAACAAGACAGCAGAAGTGAACGACGGCTAGGAATCACGTGAGAGTCGTATGAAGGAGGGTTGGGGAAGGTTATTGAAAGAGACGTTGGACGCGCTACAGGCCATGCCTGGGTAATAGAGTCACTGGAGGAAGTTCCGGACATGGCGAGGACTCTGAGGTTAGCCTCAGTATTCATGCCTAGGATTCGTGATGAAATACCAGCCGGGCTGCGTCCAAACGGCGAGACTGTCTTGGATTTGCTTGATGAGTGCACTATCCTCTGCCCTCAACATCTCCTCTTCGTTACGATTAGCGCATATCGCAATTCCAATGGTATGCCAGATCTTCCCCTTGACAGGTACAAGCACCCAGGCAAAGTTTAGCTTCCACTCTTGAGGAATGAATTCATGAAGGGTGTCGGTGAAGATGCCGATTTTCTCAGAGCCTGAGCAGTGGCGCTTCTCTGGGATGTAGTGGTCGACAAAGTCTATCATTTGGTCGGTGTGCAGCGGGATGGCGAAGGCCTGTGTCAATACTTTCTTCCCTGTGGCAGGGTTCCGTGTTCCACGTATAAGGGGCTTCCTAAGAGCAGACTTGCACGCAACTAGAGGGACCTCTTCTATAAGCGGCCAGATCGTTATTCTCTCGCGAAAGTCTTGTGTGAATACCGGCCTGGTTAGATGAGCGTCAGTTCCGATAGCCTCAGCCAAAGGTGCTAAACAATACATATACATACATTGTATTGCGAAAACGCGGCAAGTTAGGTTTCGAATCCGAGGGAAAGCAGCGAAAGTCTCGGAATAGCTATAGAGGAAGATCACAACCAAGTCAGAATTTGCGAAAGCTCGGCTTCAGACAGCGCAGGCGTGGTCTTAAGCTTCTGCCTCACGCGAAGGATTCAGTAGTGGGCAGAGAGAACCGTGACTGCTGCCGAGCGGCGAGCGCCAAGTTATTTAAGTCGGAGCGGCGGAGTCGCAAATTCATCCTGTCCCACGCCCCTAAGCGCTGGCGGCGCAGTTGCTCACGACCACCCATGCCAACCCCGGCACCCTTTCTGAGATGGTACCTATAGCCTATAGGGAAAGCGAACGACCCTTGGGACCGGCTGTCCGTCTTCTTTTTCGTTCCGCACTTGCTTGTATACCTCTGTCGTTTATTCTTCGCCTTATATTCTCTCTTTAAGTTCAACCCGTTCACCCCGTAAGTTACCGAAATTTCAAATGCTGTTCTCATTCTCCGCCCTTGCCTTGTGCGCTCACTCTCGGAGCACCATGATGCAGGTAAGTATTCAAACTTCCTCTGCAAAGTGAACGCGTATCTCACTCTCGTTGTATTCCAGCGGCTCGGGAGGAAATTTCGGGCGAGAACCACATTACATCTCCAAAAGTCCTTCTCTACGTCCCTTATCTAATGTGCTCGGTGCATGTTCCAGAGAAATCCTCCTCACTATCCTTGCCAGTACGCCAGAACCGTCCGTAAACCGGCATAGATCCCTTATTCTTCAGAACAGTACCATATCTCCAACTATCGAACAGAATCGTTGAGAACCACCGAAACCGTGAACGCACACCAAACACTCCCCACCCACAACAATCCAACATGCCGAAACACCACCCAGGCCATGTTCGAACATTCACAATATCAATATCCTGTATGTATTCTTTTAAATAACCAACTCAGCGAGGAATCGTACTGCTTGCTTCCTCATCTGGGGCGGGAGGTGAAGCTTGAAGTCACGACGGGCGCCTTCCTGGTCCAATGTCACAGACGAGACTCCGTACCACTGTGTACATTCTGGTAGAGCTCGGAGAGGCGGAGAGGGATGCACATTACCCTCGCGAATAAATCCACAATGACCAACCGCAGCTTTGTACATAAGTAAGTATCCTGCCTCAGGCCTGACCTCCCCAACCTATCCATAAATATCCGCATTCCAATGTCCGACTCGGACCGCCTAGCGCAGTGCGCGCTGGGATTCGGAAGCCTCAACCACCCCCACACCAACCACCCCCACACTCCCCGTCTCCTCGTCGTGCCCACCACAGCGCTAGCGCAAAGCCCAAACCCAAACTCCCCCCACCAAACCCCCACTCACTCGCCATAGCCTCACCAAACCCCAAGGTACCTTAGACCTCGCTCGCTCGCGAGCTGAAGCGCAGATGCACGCAAAAAAGATGAAGACAACAGAAAAATTCTTTTAAACTATACACGATTATACGTACTTTCACAACAAACAATCAGAAAAAGAATCCACGAAACACAGAAACAGAAGTAAGAAGAAGTCTATGGGATGCGTATGTATGTATGTATGATGATGGCGATGCAAAGTATGAGGAACAAGGGACTCGGGACGGAAGAAGGACGAGGAACGGAAGAAGGAATCGTCAAACGAGGAACAGAAGCGTCAAAGGAAGAACAGCATCATCGTCAAAGTAGATGGTCACAACGACGACGACAACGAACAGTCAAATCCTCCCCACTAATGCATCTTCCCCAACACCCTCGGCTGACTCACATCCGCCATATTAATAAAAATATCATCCGCAGGATGGCGATAAAGCGGCGCCCTCAACCTCTTCTGATCCAAATGATGCCCAATAAACCCAATACTCCTCCCAAGCACAAACAACCCATTCAGCGTCCCAATCTTAATATACTCATCCGCCTCCTCGCTCGTGAACGCGCCCGAGTCGCGGAGCAGGTCGACGAAGCACACGGCAATGCACCCGTCGACGTTCAGGATGAGCGTGTCCTTCTTCGCAGTCGTCACCTTCTCGACCGCGAGCGCGTAGTCGAGGAGCGAGTGCGACGGGAAGTTCTTGCGCACGTACTCCTTCACGAGCTCGACGCGCAGATCAGGGTTATTGACGCTCTTGATCTTGTGTCCAATACCCGAGACTACACACACACACAACAAGCAATCAGCGTCTCCTCCAAAAAACGAAACGACGACGACTTCGACTTACTGAGCTTGTTCTGCTTCCTCGCCTGGTCCACAAACTCCCTCGGCGTAAGCCCCGTATCCCTGGCGTTCGAGAACATGGCAGCAGCCTCGTCAAGCGCACCACCGAAGCGCGAGCCGATGGTGAGGAGACCCGACGCGAGCGACGAAATGAGGTCCTTGCCCGCACGCGTAGCGACGATCGTGTTCATGGCGCCCGAGACGGCCGGACCGTGGTCGGCGGTGAGCATGAGCACCATCTCGATGAACTTGGTGGCCCAGGGCAGGAGACCTAATCATCCAACCAAAATCATCAGTATGGCCGCGAGAGATGTGAGAGAGAGGAACACGCACGCCTCTTAAACCAAAGCAAACTAACAACACCCCCAAGCCCCACATCCTCCCTAAACACATCACTAATCCTCATCCCCGCATAAAGCAACTCCTGCCCCCTCTCATCCGAAATCGTACTAATAAACGCCGCCGGCTTGCGAATCAACCCCAACTCCTGCGCCCACTTATAATCCATCGGAATAACAGGCGGCTCCACCTCCCCCTTCACGCTCACCACCCCCGCCCGCACAAGCCCCTCATACGTCTCCTTCAACACCCTCGGCAGCTCCTCAAACGTCTCAGGCACCACAAAGCCCGCCTCCCTCATCGCCCGATTCTTCGCGTCCGCCGTCTCCGCCTCCCCATTCGCCATACTCCCCGCATGCCCAAACTGCACCTCCGTCGTAAACATCTTCGCACAGGTCCCAATCGCCCACGCGACAATAGGCTTCTTGATCTGCCCGTTCTTCACGGCCTCGATGACGCGGTACTCCTCGATACCCCCGACCTCGCCTAGGAGCACGAGCATCTTGCACTCGGGGTCCGCCTCGTAGCGCAGGAGGTGGTCGATGAAGGTCGTGCCGGGGTAGCGGTCACCGCCGATGGCGATGCCCTCGTAGGTGCCGTTCGTGACGAGCGAGAGGATGTTGTTCAGCTCGTTCGACATGCCTCCGGACTTGGAGACGTAGCCGACGGATCCAGGGCGGTAGAGCTTGGACGCGATAATGTTGTCCATCATCCTAAACAGAATGTTAGAAAAGATGAATCGAATGAAATGAAAATAACGCGCACCCTCCAGAGTTACCGATCCTGAAGCATCCAGGCTTGATACCACCGACGGTAGCAGGGCCGATGATAAGCACACCCTTCTCCTTTGCCTTCCACAAAATCTCCCTCGCATGCCTCTCCGGCACACCCTCCGCAATAAGCGCAATCGCCTTAATCTGCTCATGCTCCAAACACTCAAGCGTGCTCGAATACACACTCCTCGAGCTCGCAAAGTTCACCACAACATCCGCATCCGCATGCTTCGCCACCGCCTCCTTCAAGCTCGTATACACCGGAAGGAGCGTCTCCCTCGTTCCCCAGTAGAACTTCTGGATATGGTGTCCGCCGAAGGGGTAGATCATAGCCGCGACAGAGGGCGTCTGGCGTCCGCACGAGTAGTCAAAGTCGAGCATGCCCTGGATAGCGCGCGGCTGGAGCCCATAGACGAACGAACGCGTGTTCGCATCGAAAGGCCTGAACCACGGCCTTCCGCCCTCCGCCACCTTCGTCTGGAAGTGCACGATGTTGTCCGCTACCTGCGTGCGCTCGCCGTCCGCATGGATAGAGCCGACAGCCTCGTTCGCCTCGGGAACAGGCGCGACCTGGTCCGCCTGAGGAGGGGGCGTGTTGGGCTGCACGCTCTTCGGCACGTGGCTCGTCTTGCTGGAGAGATCGATGCCGAGCGCAAGGGGGACGATCTCGGTGATGTGGGTATCGGGACCGAAGACGCGGATGGGGACGCCGAGGCTCTCGCCGAGGAGACGCATGGCCTTGAGACCCTCCTGGTAGTTAGGCCCACCACGACGCACGAAGATCTTGACCTGGTGCGCGATAAGCTGGTTCTTGTACTCCTTGAGCGCACGGATGATGCCCTTGAAGGTCGCCGCGACGTTCGTAAAGTTGGCGATACCACCGCCGATGATGAGGATCTTGCCTTCGGGGTTGGGAGCGCCGCGGGTGATGAGGTCGATGATCGTCTTGGCGTACTCGTACGTCTGCCCCTCGGTGGGAGCGCCAGAGTACTCGCCGTAGTTGGCGAGTTCGTGGGCAAAGCCGTGCGCAGCGATGGCGTCGCTGTAGACGACGGAGGCGCCTCCTCCGGCGACCATGGTCCAGATGCGGCCCTCGGCGTTGAGGACGGTGAGCTTGAGGGAGGCACCGGTCGAGGCGTCGAGCTTCTGGATGTAGGCTTCCTCCTTGGTCAAGTCGCGACCGAAGGGAGCAGGCCAGACCTGAGGGTACTCGTTAGCTAAGGCGAGAGACTAGAGAGGTAAGATACGCACCATGGGGGGACCGCGGTCAGCGGTGATCTTGGCAGCCTTGGTGGCCGCAGCGTCGTAGACGGTGAGGTCGCGAGCGAGCGCCCACTTGGGTCCACAGATGCTCTCCGCAGTCTGGTCAAGCTTGGCCGCCATATCGAGGTAGCAGACCTGGGGCTCGCCACCATCAACGGCATCGAGCACAACGAGGGGGTTGATCTCGAGGTAGGCAAAGTGGAGATCGACGTAGACACTGTAGAGGCGGATGAGGAAGTCGACGAGGGTGTCCTTCTTCTCTGCGGGGACGTGGGTGAGGAGGGTGGCGGCGATGGTGTCGCGGGTGGGGAAGGGCTTGTTGACGGCGATGTTGAGGACGAGGGCCTTGGCGTCGACGTCGCCGATGTCCACACCGCCTTCGTGGGTGAAGAGAATGGAGTCGCCCTCGCGCTGGGAGGTGATGCAGACGTAGTACTCGGTGTTGGAAGGGTGCGGCAGGAACGGCTCGACGATGAAGTTGTTCAGGGTTCCAGTGATGGATTCGACCTGCAGGTGGGTGTCAGTCACGAACAGGCGCCGAGGAAGAGATGTGAAGGAGAAGGGTCGATCACGTGGACCACGGTAATTAAGAGGATACGCGTCGCGCCATACGCGAGGCAAAAAAACGAGGCCAGGGATTGATCAAGCGCAGATAACACGCGATCCCCTCGATAATCTGTACACGAGCGATGCTCACCTTTTGGGGCTTTCCGGCGCGGGCAGCGATCCAGGGCTTCGCCTCGTCCCAGGTCTTGTTAAGGGCGAGCAGACCAGCCTTGCCGCGGCGCTTGATGAGCTGATCAGGCTTGGCGACGAGCTTGGAGGTGAAGACCCAGCTGGGGAGCTGCGAGTCGGGGGTGATGCTGTCGGTCTCGGGATCCCAGGAGATCTGGGCGACCTTGGCGGTGGGGTAGGAGAAGGCGGTCTTGACGGTCGCGTGCGGGGCGACGGGCGGGGAACGCTCGAGCCAGTAGGCGAGGAGGAGCTTGGCATCGTATTCGCGGATGGCTGACGGCGGCGAGCACGACGAGGAGCGACGATCAGCATCGACACTGGGGAGATCGCAGACATACACACCTTTGGAAGACATGGCGGGCGACGAGGAGGAGGGGAAGAAGGAAGATGGAGGCTCGCCCTGATCGAAGTGGGGGATATATAGCAAAAAGCCAGACCCTGGACCGTGGTGCGCAAAACCTGGTCCATCCCGTCCGACCTGCTGACCCCAATGTTCCCACGCCTCCATAGTACCACTTTTCGCCGCGTATTTTTGTGACATACCTCACCGGCCGCTACATGTCAGCCCATTCTTATCGTTCGTTTTCGGTGCTACTCCTTAGCCGGGGTCGCTGCTCGTGGTAGCGAGCGATGGACTGCGTCTTCACCGCCAATTTATTTCTTGCTTTGATCCGCCACGGCCTGCACACGACACATCTTACAGCTCTTAGGGCGTCTATTGGCCACAAAACTGGCAGTCTATGGTCGAAAGCACATGCAAACTAACGCACAAATCGTGCTAGCTAGCCAACCGTCGAGGATACCTGGTGCCGACGCTGCGATATCGATCTCGATATACCTCCGCGGTTGATAGGGGTTTAGGGCGCCTAGCGGTTGCCGCAGAAGATCAGAGAAGATCTCGCCTTGTCGCAGCTTGTCGCCAACGGCGGGCGCGGAGACCGTTATCCAATCGCCTACTTCACTCGTTTCTCCCTATCTCCTCGAGGGTACCATGTTCTGATGGCGCCGTTCCTCCGATCCATTGGCATCAATGTGCCTCGAGCTTCTTCGCCATGATATACATAGAATCTCTTCCTCTTCGGGGCTCTCCAAGGGGTCTTAGACTAGGAGTTTATCGCAATCTACCTAGTATTGCGATTAAGGACGGGGCATGATAGAGCTGCTCCGTTCGTTCACCTCATCACAGCACCAAGTCCTACACCCCGCTCCATCCACATAACATCGAACCCTCGCCGACACCTCTCTCCGGCGGACTTAAACCCTGGTACGACCTTCTCGTACCCCTTATACTTACTTCTATCTGACATAGCCTCGACACCCGGGCGCCTATCAGGCGCCACCTAGCTGCGCAGCCAGAAGTAATTATCCTTCCTGAATCCTGTCATGATGCAGACCTGTGCGCCTGCATGTCAATGGCTTCTTCGTCATCGGCCCATCGCGAGCGTCTGCTCCTGGACGCAAGACATCGCGCGATATGTATGACATTTTAGTACCAAATTCTAACCAGGCTATAGGCTATGTAGTATGCACTTTTCCTCCAGCTCATCCAGGATTCAGAACGAACTTGGACTCAAATACTGAGACGCGGTAAGTATAGAGGGAGATCTGACCTGACTCTTCAACCAGGATATCGAAGGAATTGGGACGCAACCAAGTATGCAGCATACCTATTGGACTTTTCTCGTCTACGTACGGACTGACCAAGGCTGCCAGCATAATGACAGACAACTTCGCCAAGTACACTCTATAGAAGGCACCCCGCACGATGCACGGTAATCGAAAGCATCTTCGACCGTCGCCCTCTCCCTCTCCAGGGAAGAGGAAGATAAACCATGCTACGACCCTTAATACAGCCTCGACTTGGGCGCCTATCTGAATCAACCCCGGCGCCACCTGTCTGCGCACTCAGTCACGGTTATCTGCAGATGGTGGTTCACCACTATCTCGAAGCTTGAATCTGCCTGTCATGCTATGTAGCAACTACTTAGGCGGCGTCATACCTGTGCATTTTTATGGCTGGCGAGAGCTGGTAAGCAGATACCATATATGATTCGGAATGAAGGACCGGGATATCTGGACGTACCTAGCACGCACGACTGCACATGTGATTTCGCCAAAGATATTGCTTTTGGGAGAGTATGTACAATCTGATAGCTGCGGCGTTCTCGTCTTACCACTGGCAGATTCCGCCTGTATGCAGCACGAAGTACACCGGTGACCGTCCGTCCCTCCACCCGTGGGCAAGCTAGTATAATATCGAAGGGGCCCTTCACATAAACCACGATAAGTATAATAATCGAGTTTCCATAATACATACGTTCGAGGCCTGCCTCCGAGTCGGCGCTTAGCAGTTATCAGGCCCAGCGACTGTTCTCAAGTTCGAAATCAGTTCATGAACGAAGGACCAAATACGGAGACGTACAACAAGTTGAAAGTGGGACATGGAGGCATTGTGTACGACAAGATTCGGCCTTCGATAGTCGGTCGGACCTCACAAGCTCGAATCATCTCATCTAGTACTATGCACAACTTGAACTGCGCTTCGGACCTCGGTCGAACTGAGCTGCTCCAAATTGCGATGTGTGTCGCAGTATGTATAAATAGGCGTGTAGTAATAAAAACTTGCAACTAACTGGTGTATAATGGCTCTGTCGTGGATTCGCTGCGCACAGTATACTCCACTTGCAGCTTGATCTTGGACTCTGAATTCGACCGTGTCCCGACTCGACTGGAAACAACTTCGGGGGAATGCGAGCGACGAGACAACGGGCAAGATCGCAGACGCGTCCCAGTAGTATTATTTAATGGAAGTATGACGGTAGGAATTGCTGCGCGTCGAAGCGAGTGTCCATTGCAGGGGAACCATCGACTCTGGGGGAGTGGTTTATCTCGTTACTCAGATGTATTAGAAAGGTACAAGGAATTCTCCTCCAAGATTTGCATAGACTCGGGGGGTATAAACTTGGAGGCATTGACATGCTTCATGAAGGATCTGACCCCCGATTTTCCTAAACGCTGCACAAAGTCTCCGCCGTCTGGGGTATGCCATCAGGACCTGGCTGATCCAACAGCCGCAGGATGCGCAACACGACACCGATGTCCTCCGGTCTCCTCGGAATGCTAGATACTCTTGCGCGCTCAAATCGTACGACTGAGTACGTGGCCTAATTTGTCGTCGACGTGAGCATCTATCTAGTCCATGTCAAGCATTCCGAAGGTACCATTGCGCACCTTTGTATTAATATTCCCTTTCTTTGCCTGAGTGGTTGGGTGTGATGATGGCAGAACGAAAGAAACCAGACAGACGCGATACTTACTTACGCGCCACGCGAACGCGAGCGCTTCCGGATGCTCTGAGTCTTGCGAAATAACCGCAGCAAAGTTGAGGGCGCCTGCCAGTGCGAGCTGGCATTCATGATACAAGATTCATGGGCACACCCCATGTATTATTTGTGTATCGGACATTCACCGGTTCTCGACAGTCCCCTCCTCTAACTGCTCGGCAAGCCACTTCTCGTACGCCTCCCCCGGGACATAGCAATGAACAAGCCGCCACTTGATGAAAAAAGGTGGCTTGATTCGCGAAGGCTTCCGGGTGCGTTTCGCAAGTCGAAGATACAACAATTGGAGCGCTCCGGGAACTGTGAAGTGAGGGCGGGCCTTGCAAGCTTCAATTACAGCTGCGCCCCAGAGCTTGCACGTCGGCAAGCAATGGTATCTTGGACACTGTGGAGTTGGGAGGAGGAGGGGGGGATGAGAAATGAGAGCTCAAGATTATACAAATGACCGACCATGAAGTGCACTGAGTGGAGAATGTTTGTTGCGCAAAGCCCGCACACGAGTTGATTGTTTGGACCATCTTCCTTTTCAACGGCGTCGAGGAAACTGTCAATCCACCACCGGGCATCGCAAAGAAGATTATCGTTCACGAGTAATCTGGCTAGATCAGGGAGTCTCCATATAAAGTGGGAAAAGAAGAGCTCGCGATCTGATTCTATGACTGAAATATGAGGGCCTTTCTCTGTATAGCAGATGATGTCAGTTGGCGAATAGAAACAAGGAGTGAGATAATGAATTTGACCTTTGAGTACGCGGCGGAACCGCTCTTTGTCAAGTGTTTGCCATTCATCGTGGTGAAGGTATAGTTCACCACATCTTTCTGGTGCTTCTACAAAATCTTGGAGAGACTTGTGATATGTTTTAATAGGATGGCTACGGTCTTCGCCAGGAGGAGGGAGGAATATGAGGGACGGGAGACAGCCGAGGAGGTGCTCCGTCTCGCCTGGTGTCGTGTCGACATATTGCCGCAAAAGAGAAGCTGGGACTGCAACGAAGAAATTCCAGTAAATGTGGAGGCACTGTATTGTAGAGCGCGGATCCGGACACGACTTCAGGATATGGGTATAGAGGGCGTCGAGTGCTTGGAATGGATTCGCTGCGTTTGAGTGCTTTCCCAGGCACAACACAGTATCCAACTGCACTTGAGGGAGCTTCGAGCGCTCTTCGATGAAACGTATTGCTGTCGCAGCGTAGATAAACTGCCCAGAAGCATTGGAGACCAGGGTGCGTATCTGATCCAGAGTCGGCCAGGATGGAGGGAGAAAGTATCGGCGGCGTATGTCGGCGAATTTGGATTGTAGAAATCGTTCAATATCGGAGTCCGGGTCGTACTTTTCGTCGAGGAATAGCTTGAGTGTAGATTCTGCGGCATTGGAGAAGAATGTCGATATGATGCGCTCGGGACGGCTGACGCAAACGATACGAAAGGGAAAGTAAGGGTCGTCGGCAGCACGGAGAAGGAGACCGAGTATCTCGAGCTGGTCCTTTTCTTTGATTGACTTGGCTTCTTCTTCGTCCATCAGCCTGTTGAAAGGCTTCGTGGCCTCGCACTCGTCAATTCCGTCAATTATTATAACCTTTGGGACGGTGGGTGCGTCGATCTGATTGTGAACCTGTCGAAGCGGTTTAAGGATAAGTTCCTCGAGCTGGTCGTTCAGTCTTGTTCTGAAAACAGTGGGATCGTGATCGATAGTCGAGAGGATATGCTGGTCGAAGGCAGACAGGCTAGGGTGCCTCCTGAGCTGGTAGGCGAGAGTCGAGACGAAGCAACGCTTCGAGCGCCTATCCTCCGATCCCGAGAAGGACGAGAAGAAGAAACTCGCAGCGAGAATGCCTTTTTCGCTACAAGCCTCCGCCACTGACCCTGTAATCGCCGTCTTTCCTGATCCCGCAGGCCCAGTTAACCACAATATCCTCTTCGGCTTTTCATCCACGTCTCCAGCGGTGATCCAACTGATAATCTCATCCTGGACGGCTACCCTAGTTTCTGGATGGCACTTGGGCGCATCGCAACGCTCGTCTGAGTTGTGCGCCGCGCCTGCTGATATATTCTCCTCGAGACCTGTGTGAACCGCTCTATCACTAGAAAGGGATGGCACGAGGCTCGGATACACACGTTCAAGGGCGCTCTTGCCAGTGCTTCGGTTGTAGTTGTTGACGTTGCCAGATACATTCTGTACGCTGAGATTGGCGATGCTAAAGTCGTGCGCATTGTTCAGGAGTTGGGACATGCTGAGAGGGTTCAAAACTCAAGGACATTGAAGTGGGGAAACCTGCAACTCGATCTCGTTGTCAGTTGTGTGAACAGCATGCAATGTGTAATCCTGTGCCTGGGAAGAATTTAAGCGCCGAAAGAACAAGAGGCTCCATGATAGGCCCCAACAAGTGCCAATCCCCAGGTTTCAACTGATCATCCTTCAGGAGTACTACCGTTTGACAAGGAGGTCGTGTGCGGGGGTGTATGGCCACCTCTCGTCGTGAGTTCTGGTGGGCGATTGTGACAAGATTGAAGAATGTGACCCCCTCTGTTAGTCGGAAGCGACCTCTCAAACGGGATCTCCAGCGCAGTGGTACTCACAGCAGCCAATCCGGGTCATAAATTGAAATGCGTAGATTTACAGATAATTTAGGGAGATAACGAGGCCCATGTGCCGGCTTGAAGCTGTACGATCACACCTGACGTGACCTGAGGGTAATCCGCATCCCTCTCTAAGTTGCTCGCGGAGCACTTCCCGCTATTTTTCTACCAAAATATACAGAGTCTCATCTGTCACTTCATACCAGCGCCCCAGCTTGCGCTGAAAGTACTCCAATGCTTCCCTATCCTTCCAATACTCCATCTTGTCCTCGTTCTTATTGTTAGGGAAGGCCGGCGCAACCATCTCGCGATACAGGGTTTCGCTCTCATCGACGCACACCGCAAACTTTACGGTAGACATCCTCAAAGGCTATACAGCAAGAGTTTGCCCTTGGTTTGCCCCTAGTATCTTGGTTATGCATCCGGCGATCAGAGGCTCTGTGCGGCATCAGGGCGGCTATTACCCCCGGCTCTCTTCCTTCGACCACCATGTCGTCGACGATGCCCATTTGAATGCGGAAGCTCAGTAACTTGCTTTTTGGCTGGCGCTGCTACGCTGAGATGAACTCAGAACTCACGCGCGAGGTATGGCTGTAGCGGTTGTGTCTCCCGTTTCGCGGGCCCAGTCGATTCACAGTTGTTCTGCGGCAAGGCATGGATTTGGCAGAGGCTGTCGTTGGAGCCTGTGGGGGTGAAGTAGACGATATCTGATGGGTGAGGATCTCGGTTTCGTATTCCCTTGCTGCCAGCTTACCTTCATGTTGGCGCACCAGCTCAGTGTGGTCGGTTTTCTCTTCGCCTGGTCATCGTAGAGCATGGACTCCAGCAGAAGCACTGCGGAAGGCCGGGCGGCGAGAGAATCTTCAATACTGCAGCGCTGGATGTGACAGAAAGTTATGACTGGGTGACTTGAGACCCTTTCGTTCCAACACGATCTTGAGGCTGGGCGAGGACCATGCAATTGGTTGAAGGTGTCCAAGGTCATTCTCCTATCTCACTAGGCTCAATATCTCATTCGAAATCCCGCAAGCGTTCAACGAACTCGCAATCAGCCGAGAGGATGATAGTCAGGCAAACGGGGAGTGAGGTCGAGATAGTCGTGTTATCTCCTGTGAGTAGTAGCCCAACGCATTTCGACGAGCTTGACGAATTAAACCGCGTAGACTCAGCGCTCGCTACGTTACTCCAATTCATGGGCCCCTTCGGCGTCTCATTCTGTTTGTTGAGAGTGTGCTTGGGAGATTCATTTAGTTCATCGTAGATCTCTCTTCGATTCTCTGCCTAATCAAGGCAAAATTTGTGTTAGTGGGCGACCGGTGTGTGTTCCTGTGGGTACGGGTGTGGGCGTTCTAACCTCAGAAGAACTGGGTTTTGTGAGCGTGCTCATTGTTCTTCACTCATCACACGGCTTCGATGTCAAACGGACCACTCTCGATCACATCTGCCTCATGTCTGGCGATGTACTTGGATTGCAACATCAGCTCCCCGCTCCTTTGCATCCCCCTCCATCGCCATGTCTCCTGGTTCTTGCAAGATCCCTGGTAATCCAGACATCGCCGGGGTCGGCGTTCGCATCGCAATCTACATCCAGAACCTACTGTGCTTCATCCCCGCATTTTGGGCTCTCGCGGACGGAAAGGTTACTCAGGGCGAATTGGATGCCGCGGAGACACAGGCCACGACGAACCTCGTTCTCGCGTTCGCAATTCTCATATCCTCCATTGTTCAGGCTCAGACGCTGGGATTGACGAACTATCACGCCAGTATTGTCCTCAACATGAGTTGGATGAACAACACGAATGCGTTCATCTACTTTCTGCTTTACGTTCAGTACAAGAGCCAGGAGAGCAATCGACGTTGGGTTCCACCCACCTGGAGTGCATGGGCCCGGCATATCAAAGACCTGGCGGTTTCGGTTATACCTGGCGAGTACCGTACCCGTATAGCTTTCATTATCGGATAACTGACCCTTCCACGACAGGCCTAGGTACGAAGCAAAGACGGCCGGGACATGATAGCCCAGACCCAGAGGCAGGAAAATCCGACGATGGCGTAGCAACTGTTCATGATGCTCAGATAGGTGATTCCCGAGCTGCATACCTGGGTTGTCTGTGAACGTCGCTCATCATATTTTCAGACGGCGGCAAGGACTCGCGGAGGGGCGCTACGATTCTTGTCAAGCGCTTCGTGTTACTTCTGGGTTCGCTGCATCTTACCCTCATGGCCGGTCTAGGGCTATGGCTCTGGAGCAATATTCGGGCGTTCGGAGAGGGGCAAGATGTTGCGAACGAATGTGCGGCCACGCACGCGCTCGTCGCCGTCCTAGGAAAGCATGTGCCCTTTGCTTCGCAGGCGCTGCGGATCGCCTCATTCATCATTTACGCCATATTTCTCGCACCAGGAATCAACCTCCTCCTTCCAATCGCAATGTTCCTCGGGTTATACTCCTTCTGGCGTGTTCTGCCCATTCCAAAGGGCATCGGCCTTGGAGAGACGCCAGCAGGCCCCCCTTCCCGCTATCCTCGGCTCCGCCTCCTCATTCGCCGTGTCTACAACTCCATCGCCCGGCGCTGGAGCATGTTTCCGCCGTTTGTTGGTTTAATATTCTTGCTGACCGTCAACCTCGTGTTCATCATCGATATTGAGCTTGCGCTCAACCAAAACGGCGGTCTCCAGGATAGCGAAGAAACCGTGTGGGGGTTTGGTCAGATCCTGGCGATGCTGCTATTGTTCATGCCCCTCCGTGATCTCACCGAGACAATTCTTGCTCGCAGGCCGAAGCAGCGGCAGAAAGACTTGGATATGGGGCTTGCGAGTGCTATCAATGCAGGGAACCGGAGCTTGGTTCTAACCTGGCTTGCGAGAGGAGCAAACCCAAATGCCAGCTTTGAAGGTATGCCGATTGAGGGTCGACTTCGTGGAATTGGCAAGTGACTGACCAATGGATAACAGGAAACATAAGTGCAATCCACATGGCTTGCAATGTCGAAAAGTTGGATGTCATCAGGACCCTCTTGGAAGCTGGGGCAGATCCCAATATAACCGGTATGCGGCTTTCCCCAACAAGTGTGAGTTGAACATATACTCATGATATTTATAAGGTCAGAGGAGAGACCGCCACCTAGTAGAGAATGATAATAGAGGTTGTCTTCGGCTCCTCGATCAACTTGAAGCTGGGTCTTTAGGTGCGTCAGATTATAATAGCATTGCCTCTTCAAGTAAACTGATCTATTCCCCGTAGACACGGCAAAAGCTCTCGCCCAGGTGGCGAAGAATGGATATGGAGCCGCCATCAAGTTCTTTATTCCGTCTCTGCCAGGTTGGGTGAAGACTGCTGGATATGATCAGGTACGCACTGTTCTAATCTATGGATCCAAAGTTTTGAAAATTTCCTTCAAGATATTCTTTCAGGCGCTCTCTGGAATCGACGTCAATGCAAAAACCGCCAATGGGAAAACAGCTCTGCGTGTTGCAGTCAGCGCTTTCCCTGACTTTGAAGATGTCATCGAGTTCCTTCTCGCCGTGCCTGGAATCGACGCTAATGCATCTAGTAATGACGGCGAGACACCCTTGATTTCTGCAGCGATCTATGATCGCGAAGCTGCCGCCAAGCTCCTTGTTGTCGCGCCTGGGATCGACGTTAATGCACCAGATAACGAAGGGCGGACATCCCTCAGTTATGCAGCAGAAAAGGGGCATGGAAATGTAGTCAAGCTCCTTCTTGTTGCGTCTGGGATCGACGTTAACGCACCAGATAACAAAGGGTGGACCCCCCTCACTTACGCGGCAGAAAAGGGGCGTGAAGATGTAGTCAACCTCCTTCTCGCCGCGCCTGGAATCGACGTCAATGTGCCAAATGCCCAAAGCTCGACACCCTTACTCTATGCGGCGGATCGCGGCCATGAGGAGGTGGTCAAACTCCTTCTCACTGCACCAGAGATTGACGTCAATTCACAAAATATCCGTGGGGAGACATCCTTACATCGAGCAGCATACAGCGGCCATACAGATGTAGTCAAACTCCTCCTCGCCGTGCCTGGGGTAGACATCAATGCAGTAAGCACGGATGGGAGCACAGCCTTGATGGCTGCAGCCAGTAATGCCCATGACGCCGTTGTTGAGCTCCTTCTCGGCACCCCTGGAGTTGATGTCAGAGCGCGAGACGCTGAAGGGAAAACAGCCTTGGCGCATGCAGCTAGCATCCGAGGGTACACCCGGAACGCTAGCGCTGTTGTCCAGCCCCTTCTCGCCGTGCCTGGCATCGAAGTCAATACGGCCGACATCTACGGGTGGACTCCGTTGATCCACGCGGCCTGGGCGGGTCACGAATTTATTGTCGGGCTCCTTCTCGCCACCCCTGGGATCGAGGTCAATGCAGCAACCACTAGTGGGGGGACAGCCTTGACATTTGCGGTTGAGAGCGGCCACGAAGACGCAACTGCCAGGCTCGTAGAACGAATTGTCAAGCTCCTTCTTGCCACATCCAAGATCGACGTCAATGTAGCAGACACCGATGGGTGGACAGCCTTGATTTGGGCGGCCTTCAATGGGAGCTTAAATATCGTCAGAGTCCTCTGCACGGTTCCTGATATTATCGTCAATGTGGCTGACATCAAGCACCACCTTGAACATCCACCCAAAGGCCAGAGGTGGGAGAAAGCTGCACAAGAGTTTTGGGGTTTCCGAAAGGTTAAGCAGAATCTCTGTGTGCAGATTTTGGAAGAGTTTGAAGAATCGAAAACGGGCAGGGGCCCGGATGTATCGTAGATACCGGATGGAGCATGAAAAGGCTTTAAGGCAAAGGTTGTAGAAGCCCCGGGTGCCCGTCATACCACTCAAATACAGGTGCTGCGGGGATTCTCGAGGGAACGGGAGAATCGATGGTGTTTTGGTATGCTTTTTGCATAATAGTTTACTTCCCAGGAATCTATGAGAATGTCCTTGCGACTCACTGTTGTATAATGGCTCTGCCGTAGATTCGGGGCTTTCAGCTTGGACTTGGACTATGAAGCCAACCGTGTCCCGATTCGACTGGAAATAACGTTACTTGAAACCAATTTCAGTGGAATGCGGGCGACGAGGCGATGGGCAAGTGCCAGATACGTTCTGTACGCTGAGATTCGTGTCGTGCGCATTTTTCAGGAGCTGGGTCATGTTGAGGACGGTCCCCTGGGAGGGTAAGAACGTGGAGAAGGAAACCCTGGAACCAGTGGCTGTCAAAACGGAGTGTGAAATGTGTAATCCTGTGCCTGGGGGAATTTAAGCGCCCAGAGAACAAGCGGGCTCTTATCGAGGTCGTATGTAACCCCTTGGCTCAATAGCGTGACAGTTGTGAGTGAAAGTACAATTGTTCAGCGCAGCGCTACACATAGCAACAAGTCGAAATTAATTGAAATACGCGGATTCGCAGACGATTTGGGCAGATAACGAGGCCTGCGCCAGCCTGAAGCGGAATGAGTAAGGCAGAATAAGTTCAAAGTTGGGGGATCAGAAGAGTACGGCTAATTCGCATTCCTCTCCAAGCTGCTCGCGGAGCTCCCCCCTCCCTTTTCTCCCAAAATGTACATGGCATTTTTGAACAGTAGAGGTCATAACCATTCCTTTGAACACCACACACACACACACACACGAGCCCTTAACAAGATACCTGGTATTTCTCCTCCAACACCTTCATGAACGAAGAACCCAGAATCCAGATACTTATACCCAGTCTTTAGGTAGATGTATCTGATTTTCCCGCCTAACGAGGTCCCCGCCTTCTGGTAAGCGAAAGGATACTCCGTCGGGCCCTGGCTGATGATCTAGAAGCCGCAGGATGCGCAATACAAGACGGGTGCACGCCTTCTCCCTTGTGGCCTCGGGGATTCTTGCAGGCTCGAATTGTACGAGTGCGGAGCTTAATTTACAAGGTGAGCTAGACGGGCATGGTGTATGTGGTAGACCGTACGCTCACCTTTGTATTCTCTTGGAGGGGACACGGATGGGCCTGTGCCGTCTGACTTGCCCCCCTCCTGCCAGGCCACCCCCGGAATCCGGAACGTAGCAATGGCATCGTTTCGAAGGACCATTATGTTGATCGTCGCTGTAGGGAGGGAAATGATGAACGGATCGGTGACGTCCTCGAGTACTAGAACTGAGTTATATCTCCCCATCCCAGCTTCCGAGACCAGACGCTTTCCTTCGGACACCTGCTCGGGGGTTATTAGACGCTGGCGAACAGGGCGGCTCTTCAGCATCAAGGTTTCCAATCTTCAGTTTGACTTTAGCATAGCGAGAAAGGTCGAGGAGGTCTGATGATTTGAAGCGTTTAGGGTCTAAGTTGTCGAGACGGTGAATACGACGAGGTTCCAGGGTGGGACGAGGCCCTGACGGACGAGAAGGTGCAGAAGTCCTTCATGGCGCTTGGCACGGATCAGCTGACCCGAGCGTATACCCCACGGTGCATCTCCTGCATAGTTTCGGAGGTCATGTCCATGGGAAAAGAGCTCCCCAGCTGGAAGGTTTGAGTCCCTAGAATGGACGACTCGGAAGCGTACCTCTCCGTCAAGGTCGTTGGACTCCCTTGGACTCCCCACCCGGTTGGTGGTGGAAGCATAAAAAGCCTCTGGTCCCTGACAGAAACTTCAGCTCGACATTTTGATCGCCAGACATATCAAGGACGCCTGATAGTTCCACGCGTTTGGGGTCGAGGTCGCTGAGGTGATGGGAGAGCGGGCGACGGAGGAGTTGATATGGCAGCGTTGTCGCTGGGTTACAACGCGCAGATTTGGAGAACGTCCAAGTAGTCGGAGTGAGTCTACGTCCAAGGAAGTGCAGTGCCCTTGCTGAGATCGAAGGACCTCGGAAAGCGCTGCTTTATGCTAGTCAGCCCGAGATCTAGACTCGAGTGAATGCGAAGCGCGTCAATACTTGCCGTGCGCATCAGCATTGCTGTGCGCAATCCTGCTGAATTCCTGGAGCTCTGAACGATTGTTGGAGAACACGGAATGAGATGGTGGCAGAACGGAAGAAAGTCGCGATGCGCGCCACGCAGCCGCGATTCTGCGCCGAGCGCTTATGGGAGATGGTGTTGCCAAACAAGCACATATCCGACTCGGAGGGGCTCCATACTTAGTCCAGTCTCCAACTTCGCTCACGCTTTGGTCTTGTGAACGTATAATCGTTCTGTCTCGTGTGGGCTCCTTCCCGGCGCTAATCTCTGCCAGTAGTGTCGTACTCAGTGGGATGTTCTCTTCTTTGCGCAGCCATTAGTATAATGATCCCTCGGAAACAAATGTGCATGTGTACGGTTGCACTATTTTCTCTAACGTCGATAAGAATCATGGTGGGATTCAAGTCTATATGTATTGGCCGCGTATGGCCTTTCGGCTCGCGCTGCCACTTCAATTACAACGAGTTGCGAGGAAGATACTTCCTCTCCAGCACTTCCAAGGCGGAGGGTGGGAGATGCTTGGAGGCGGATTTCAACTTGAAGCCTCTAACGAATCCTGGCGAGCTTTGAAGGAGTTCTCCGCCGTCTGGTAAGTGGAAAGGTATCCCGTCAGGATTCCCTTGTCGATCCGGGCTGGGGAGCCGCAGGACACGCAGCACCATAGCGATGTGCTCATTGCCGCCTTTCCTCAACGGAACTCGCGCAAGCTCGAATCGTACGATCGCATTGCCTGAAAGTGATTCACAGAAATGAGCGCTAGAAATATGACGTGGCGAAGACAGGCTTACCGTGGTATTGTCTTGGTTCGGACTGGCTGCCGTCCGAGAGGCCCTTCTCGTACAGGCCCATCCATGGAGACAGGAAGTATTGAGCGATTGCATCGCTTCGGGGAAACGTCAAAGTGATCCTCCCAGGGGGAAAGGAAAGAACGAATTCGTCGGTCATGTTCTCGAGTATCCGTTCTTGGGCCGGTGCGCGTGTCCACCCGGTCTCCGAGACGACCCGTTTCCCTTGAGAGACCTGCTCGGAAGTGATGAAGCCTTGGTGAACGAGAAGATCTCGGATGGGTTCATAAGCCTTCGAGACAAACAGGTTGACCATATGGATCCGCCACGGTGCAAGGCCAGAAAGGTCGAGGAGGTCATGCCCGTCTGCAAAGAGCTTGTCAGCTGAGAACTCCGAGTCACTTGAGTTAACGACGACTCGGAAACGTATCTCTCCCGAGAAGATGTTGGATTCCCTGCCTGGCTTGCGGTGGAAATAGAGGAACCCTTTGGAGGCAGGGGGGAATGGATGGTACTCGGCGGTTCCGCCCTTCACAGAGCCTGTAACTTTGTAAAAGAGTGGGGTGAACCGTGGCCCTCCAAAGGATACGTAGGGCCATTTTGTGCCAGAGAAATCAACCATATCCGACAAGGATAGGGCTCGGGAGTCCAGGGTTTTGACCGTGCGGCGGACGGTGGGCGAAGGCTGCGAAGCGTGAAGCCGCCCAGGGCGAACACTAGAGTGATGGCGAAGACACGAGCGAATCGGGACACTGTCTACGGTTTGTCCGCGACCTTTCGCAGTAGAGATTGGAAAATTCAGAGGATAACACTGTCTCCCGAGATGCGCAAGCCTCCCTGAGATCCACCTAAACCCAATCTGAATTTAGTCAGTCTGGGAGAGTAAGAGTTCAAGGAAGTTCAATGAACTCAATGAAAGCTTACGGTGCGCAGATTGCTAATCATCTTAGCCCAAAGTTCGAAGCCGGCTCTGGGCGTCGGAGGGAGTCGATGGTCGAAGTTGGAACAGAGAGCAACCGTGACGCGGTGCGCTGCGCATTCCAAAGCTTTTCCCAAACAAAGGCCAGACTGAATTGGCAATACAGTCCCACAGTACTAAGCGCCCAGCGGTCGCGTGGCGCGATGATCCCGACTGGTTTCTTCCGTTCCACCACCATCTCAATCCGTGTTCACTATCCGTCCCTCAGATCTGCAGGAATCCAGCCAGATTTTGAAGAGCAATGCTGACTGTCTTGCGCGCGGTAAGTCTTGACGCAGTTCGCATTCACTCTCGGGCTGACTAGCATAAAGTACGGCGCTTTCCGAGGTCCTTCGATCTCAGCAAGAACATTGCACTTCCTTGGAGATAAACTCACTCCAGCTACTCTGATATCCTCTACATCTGCGCATTTCAAGGACCCGAAAGACCTACCATATCAACCCCTCCGTCGCCAGCTCTCCTCCTCCACTCCCGATAGCGCGAGTCGGAATCGGAATCGCCGCCCCCATCATCTCAGCAACCTAGACCCCAAACTCGTGCAACTATCAGACCTCCTTGATATCTCTGACCGCACACTCGTCTCGTTGCAGATTAAATGGACGGATAAACCGACAACGGTTGCACGGCAAAGAATTGCCTACAAGTCGTCCGGAGGGGGGAACACTGATAAAATCTATCACCGCTTTCCGCCAGGCACCAGAGGCTTTTTGTACTTCCACCGCAAGCCAGGCAGAGAATCCAACATTCTTGCAGGAGAGATACGCTTTCGAGTCGTGGGCTCAAGTGACTTGAATCTCCCGGCTCAAGAGCTCTTCGCAAATGGCCACGACCTCCAAAACTATGAAGGGCACACGCCATGGAGGATATACCTGGCACGGCTATTTCTTGCAAAGACCCATGAGGGTATTCTAGACATTCTTGTTCGCCAGGGCCTTGTCACACCAAAGCAGAAGGCCGAAGGGAGACGGCTCGCCTTGGAGACCCGGAATCCAAAGGCACTTAATCGTGGTCGAATACTCGAGGACATCACCGACCCCTTCGTTATTTCCCTCCCTTTGACGAAAGCTCACCTTACAATCCTCCAAAACGATGCCATCAAACTATTTCCGCTTCAAATGCTGCTCTGGCGGGAGCAACCCCCAAGCGACAAGCCTCAATCAGAGCCCCCCAGGGAGTACAAAGGTGCGCAGGCTCCAATACTCGAAAAAAGCGAGTCCCATTTTGACGAACTAGGTCATGCACTTGTACGATTGGAGCTTGCGGACATCCCGAAAACCATGGGCAAGAAGGGGCAGGGCCCCGAACTCGTGCTGCGTATCCTGAAGCTCTTGGACCATCCAGGGTCTAATGGGACGACCTTCCATCTGCCAGACATTGGGGACTTCATTCGCACGAAGGGCGGAGCAATACGATCCTGGAACCTGGATACTGCGCGTCGATACCTGGCCCCCTCATGTATGAAGACACTAGAAGAGGGATACTCTCTCAAGAAGTCGGTATGAGCTCTGCGTGTTGCGATAATGATACTCTCTATGTCCAAGTGGTCTTATTAATCCATCTGTCATCACCCTCCTTTCATACTATTGCAACAGCTGTGGGCACGGGCTAGTGAACGTATAATGGTATGAAATGCTCAATACATGATTTCTTCCTCGTTCTGTCCAATTCAAACTGGACTCCTTCCTATCCGGCCGCCATAGCGGCACAGGTCACTTACAACGCATAGATATACTCATCATGTGCTAGGGCAATACCGAGCTCGGATGCGCAAACCTGACCCAGAATAAGTACAGAGTTCAAGGATCAGAATACCAACCCGCAACTCGCTCCGACCTGCTCGCGGAGCTCATACCGCTCCTCCTCATCCAAAATATGTAAGTCATCATCCGTCACCTCATACCAACCGGCATCTACCTCTGGCAGTCCCAGCTGGCGCTGAAGGCCCTCCAACGGCTCCCTATCCTTCCAAGTCTCCATCGCCTCTGCATCCTTATTGGTAGCGAAGACCACCGCAATCATCTTCGCGAACACGTTGTCGCCGATAGGCACTGCGACCTCCGCAGCGTAGACATAGTCGAGCTCCAGTCCGATGAAGTACTCCATGACAGTGGAGGGGAAGACTCTGTGCATCGTCGGGGTGTCGAGGGGGATCTCGTCCTCTTCGTCATCGGCAAAGTTGTCCATGAAGAGCTCGATCTCCGGCGCTGCTAGAGGGACTGCGAATGCGTGGATCTTTGCGCCGGAACTGACAAGAGGGGGCGCCTTGAGGGCGTCTCCAGTGGGCTTTGGAGCATATCCAGGGTAATAATCGATGTATGTACGTGGGGTCGCCGATTCACTGGCGGAATCGGAGGTCGACCTGTTAGGCGATAGCGGCGCTGCGTGAGTGGACGACACTGGTGGCAACGTCTTCGTTGCTTTGATACGATACGTACATTGCTGTGAGTATGTGGTAGTTGGACGCAACGTTAGTTGGGAAAGCGAAGGGCTGCACGACATCCTCATATCAATTCCATACTCCGATTAGGGACGGTGTCTGGAATCTGGAAAAGATGCCGGCTGGGGGGATCGCATCCCCCAGCTTATAGATATGGTTCACGAAGAAGATATTAGATTGTACATATTATATGATATATTGTTATCGTATAGGAGGCTGAAAGAAAACTAATAATACACTACATGAAGAGCGGAATAAGGAAGGTAAAATGGCACATGGGACAGTGCAGGCCGTACTTCCCACATCAGCCACCTATCCAAGCCTATTGATTTACGACGACTTTGCTCAAATCCAAGGCTCCCAAAGGCGCACGCGCCTTGAAATAAGCGGATCTGGAACATGGGTCAGCTCAGATTCAAGGAGAATAGAATGCCGTTGTGGACTCACTTGGATCGGGGGGACACTTGTACATTTTTCGAGGCCATTATCCCAGCTTGCCGAGCATCTTCGATCCTCCTCCCACGTCGTTTGGGGGAAATGGGCCTCTTTGGGTATGTATAATAAGCCTGCTTCGCCCTGCAACAATCGTTAGCTTGATTCAATTCACCTAAAGTAATAGTATTAGAAGGAATTGGTTGATGACTTACGCTGGTCGGGCGGGTTTTTTAAGAGCCAAGGCGGACTCTTTGCTCGCTTTGATAGTGAAGGTCCTAGCCTGCTTTCCCTTCGTGGTTTCTTGGCCTTCTTCCGACGGAATACACATCTTGAAACAAGGCTTGCCGACTCCCTCCATACGGCAGTCGAATCGGACACCCTTTCCACCCGCTCCGACGCTCTCTCCCAAAGCCTTGAATATGTCATCAGCCATTGGCGGGCCATCTTCCTTATGTCGAGTCGCGGAATGCGGGAACGTCATCATCGCGATCGTCGCGTCAGGGGCCTCGAGGCGCAGGTCGACGAGGGAGAACGTGTACCGTTCACCCATCGTCCACGGGTATGGGATTTGAGCCTCGAAAAGGTAATCTTTACCGCCATATCTGACGGTAAATTCGTGATTGGCTGCCTTTTTCGAGTCGATAGCGGTGGAAAGGAGGAGGTCTTTGAGCGTGACCAGTGCACGGCCATAAAGCCTGCGGGTGTCGACTGGAATCTCTGCCGCGGTGGACTTTCCTTGATCGGGAGGGGGTGCTGGAATCGCGACCGCGGTGGCCTCTCCTCGATCGGGAGAGGCTGCTGCAGAAGTTTTCTTGGTGGCATTGGGTGTTTTTCTACCCATCTTGGCTGAAGGAGAGTCGAGGAAGCTCTGGAGGAGCTGGGATGAGGGAAAGCTGGGGACGAGCAGGGCGACGGGCAAACGCCTGCTGGGAGGTCAGCAATTTATAGGATTCGCGCCCCCCTTTGTTCAGTGTCCTTCATTGCTGCAGCATAGAAGGTAGGACCAGTATCCAATGGCCTTTCACGACCAAGGTCATGACGACGTGAAAGAAACGGTGGTACGAAAAGCCGGGCAGTTGGGTGAAAGGAAAGCCATAGGCCAAATGGAAGCTCAACTCAAAGGAGCAAGTAATGCCGTCCATTACCAAAAAACCTGTGGTCGTGGTCAGTCATATCCATCCGGTCGAATAAAGGATTCTCCAGCGGCAACATGACTCGAGGCTTTCGTCACCGAATTACTGTGGAGCAGGAGTGGCCGCGCCACTGACTGAGTACTCGTTCAGGAGATTCCGTTCTGACTCTGGTAAGTATCAGTTTTGGTCTGCGAATTTACTCTCATGTTTAAGACCAAGGGCGCACAGCCGTTGTGGAGGGAAGAGACGCAGTGACCGGAACGCCGCCGCGAAGCATATTCAGGCCCGACGCCCTCGAAAGAAAACAACGCGTAAACAACGCACAATATCCACCCAGAGTTGGCCTGGAGGCTGGAAGCGCCATGTCGTGACGCCAACGGTTCTGGAACATGCTATTAGTCCCAAAATAATCGATAGAAAGCTGCCTTAAACCCCAATGCTTTCCGGATGGCACTGAACAATCAGGGACATTCGGCCGCCGCCCAGCGCTCTGCCCCAAATCAGCCTTAGGAAGGTCGGTATTATTCAAACACTTACCCATCTACACCTCAGTATGCCATCCATTGCAATATAGAGTGCCTCCTGACGAACTCCAGGGTTCGTGGCTGTAACTTGCTTTCCACCGGTCCGGTATTTTCTCGGCTAAAATGGACGGACCGGCCATATTCGAGCTGCATAAAGCTGCTTCCCAACCACAAGGGAAGACAGGCGCCTGCGACTAGCTGGATAATTAGTGCGTGCATTACCTTTCAGCGCTTAATCCAGACACACAGGCTTTCGAGTCTGGCACCGTGACACTTACAAAGCCGAGCGCTAGGGTGGTCGGTCGAAGAATGAAGGTCATGGGAGGTCATGGGGTCCAACGGCGCGCCAGACCCGTGTCTCTGCAATACCTTGCAGGAAATATCCCGGGAAAGAAGCCCCAAGAACACCACCAACACGGCCCGCCATCACATCGACGTCGAGCTATAAGAAATGACGACGAATATGCTCCCCGAGTTCCGTCTCGTCCTCTTATCTCCCCATCCCCATCATCATCATGTCAGGCCGCGTCTCTTTCTTCGACGCTCCCAGCCCGTCCCTGGCTTCCAACCCGTTGAGAACGAGGGATGATCTGGCCAAGTTCCTCACGGATCTCCTCGATCCTCTGGAGAAATACACTTCCCCCGGCGGTTCGCGGATCCAGCTCGGATATACGGGGACGCATTACGACGACATCGCTGCGCAGCTCGAGGGGTACGCCCGTCCACTCTGGGGTCTCGCGTCGCTTCTGGCAGGGGGTGGAGACTACGCAGGGAAGCGGCGGTGGGTGGATGGACTGAAGAATGGCACGGATCCCAATAGTGAAGAGTTCTGGGGGAACATGAGGGATAAGGACCAGCGCATGGTGGAGTGCAGTCCCATTGGGTTCTTCCTCTCGGTCGCTGGGGAGCATACGTGGGATCAGCTGGGGGAGGAGGGGAAGGGGAATTTGGAGGATTGGTTAGCGATTATGAATGGGAAGGAGATGCCGAATACGAACTGGCTCTGGTTTAGGGTGCGTTTTGTCTCCGTGTGTCAATGCTTCGCTGATAAACAATAGGTGTTCGCCAACCTTGGGTTGAAGCGGGCTGGGTCGCAGAAGTACAACGAGGACAGGATGAAGAAGGATCTCGACCATCTCGACACGTTCTACATCGGAGAAGGCTGGTCGAGAGACGGACCTGAAGGCGTCGTCCAGCTCGACTACTACTCCTCGTCGTTCGCCATCCAGTTTGCGCAGCTCGTGTATTCGAAGTTGATGAGGGAGGAGGACCCAGTGCGCAGCGAAGAGTACAGGAACAGGGCTATTAAGTTCGCGCAGGACTTTGTTCACTATTTCGATGACGAAGGTGAGTACTTTATTCTCGAACGCGATTTGTACTCACCATACAAACAGGCCGAGCGATCCCATTCGGCCGCAGCATGATCTACCGTTTCGCCATGTCATCCTTCTGGGGCGCACTCGCCTACGCCGACGTCGAACTCCCCGCACCCCTCACATGGGGCGTCATCAAAGGCCTCCAGCTCCGCAACCTCCGGTACTGGACCACCACCCCCGGCGCCTACAACAAAGACAACTCCCTCACCATCGGCTTCTGCTATCCCAACATGAACCTCACCGAGAACTACAACTCCCCGGGATCGCCATACTGGTGCTGCAAGTCCTTCATCACCCTCGCACTCCCGGAGACACATCCATTCTGGACTGCGAAGGAGGAGCCGTTCCCCGAGGCTCTACGGGGCACGGAGAAGTTCCTGAAGAACCCCCTGCATGTCGCGTCGAACCTGGGCGGCCACACGTTCATCCTATCGTCCGGGCAGCAATGCTCGTACCCCGTCAAGCAGAGCGCGGCGAAGTACGGCAAGCTGGCGTACTCGTCCGCGTTCGGGTACAGCATCCCTGTGGGGAGTCTGACGCTGGAAGAGCTCGGAGGCGACAACACCCTCGCGCTGAGCGACGACAATGGGGAGGTGTGGAAGTGCCGGCGGGAGACAAAAGAGGCGCGGATCGACGTGGAACGCGGGTGGCTGAGGTCGATGTGGTATCCATGGAAGGACGTGAAGGTCGAGACGTGGCTCCTCCCGCCCCAGAAAGAGAACCCGCTCTGGCATGTCCGCGTGCATCGTATTAGGACGGGGCGGGACCTTACTTCGGCTGAAGGTGGCTTCGCGATCTACGGCCAGGGTAAGGATGGGAGGGCCTTGGAACCCTCGACGGGCACGGAGGAAGGAACGCTGGAGGACGGTTCCGCTGCGAGGGCGACGTCTAAAGCCGGTGTCGTTGGAATTGCGGGTATCGAGATGGGCTCGTCTCGTACAGGCAAAGCGATGAGGATGGATGCAAACACGAATATCATTGAGCCCCGTACGGTCCTCCCTACGCTCATGGGAGCACATGGTGTATCGCAAGAGGACCATTGGATCGTTACTGCTGTTTTCGCACTCCCTCGGAGTGCGTTTGGTCAGCATGAACCGTGGCTTGCGGAATGGGATAAAAAACCTGTCGACGCGGAGGGCATTCTGAAGCTCATTCAAGCTTCTTGAACTTTAATGCAAATTATCAGACCCGCTTCTTCCAGGGCACGTGCGCCTTTGAAGGCCCTGGATTTGAGGAAAGTCGTCGTGAATCGGCTTGGATAGGTGGCTGTTCCATACGCCGTTTTACCTTCCTTCTTCCTACTCTTCTCTCAGCCTCCTCCTCTAACGATTACCTTATATCATATAATGTGTACAATACAATACCTTTCTCGTGAATCGTCTCTATGAACCAGGGTTATACGCTCCCTCCAAGCCGGCACCTGATCCAGACACCGTCGCTAATCGGAGTATGGAATTGACATGAAGATGTCGAGCAGCCCCTTTCCTTCGCTTTCCCAATTAACGTTGCGTCTGACCGTCCTCGTACTCACAGCAATGTACGTATCGTACCAAGCAACGAAGACGTTGCCAGCTGAAGTCGTGCACTCATCTGTCTCTGTCATTGCCAGGTCCAGATCTGATTTCGCCACTGGTAGATCGACAGCCCCGCCTCGATACATCGATTATTATCCTGGGTATGCTCCAGACCCTTCTGGAGACGCCCTCAAGGCACCCCCCCTCGTTGGACCCGGCACCAAGCTCCAGGCATTCGCAGTGCCTCTGTCACCGGACCAGATCGAGCTCTTCATGGACAATTTTAGTTTTGCCGACAATGAAAATGAAGAGCTTCCAATCGACACCCCAACGATACACAGAGTCTTCCCCTCTACTGTCATGGCGTACTTCATGGGGCTGGAGCTCGATTATGTCTACGCAGCGGAGGTTGCGGTGCGCCTCACTGGAAACGTGTTTGCAAGGATGATTGCGGTGGTCTTCGCTACCAATAAGAGTGAGCGGGCGATGGAGACATGGGAGAATAGGGAGCCTTTGGATGGCCTTCAGAGTCAGTTAGGGTTGGAGGTAGATGCTGGGTGGTATGAGGTGACGGATGATAACTTGCACATCTTGGATGAGGAGGAGCGGCATGAGCTCCGCGAGCAGGTTGGAGCGAGTTGCCGGTTGGTATTCTGATGCTTCAACAACTCTGTACTTATTGCAGGTCAAGCTTGTGCATCGGACATTGTAGGATCGTATTGCTCCGCCCTTTGTGCGAACGAAGTCCCCGCTGTCTGGCAGATGGAAGGTGCATCGGAGCCTAGCTGGTCGAAGAGCCTCAGGATACGCAGCACGAGTCGGTTCATAGCATGTTTAAAAGGCATCGGCGTCACGACGCGGCGCTTCCCAGCCTCCAGGCCAACTCTGGCCATGGGTGGATATTGCGCGTTGTTTACGCGTTGTTTGTTTTTGAGGGCGTCGGACCAGAAAATCAGCGCTCAGCTTCGCGGCGTTCTACTAGTCAGCGTTCGACTGTTTCTCTTCCCTCCACAACGGCTCTGCGCACTTGGTCTTGAACATCCTGACATAAACTCGCAGACCGAAACTGATATTTACCAGAGTCAGAACCGAGTCTCCTGAACGAGCACTCAGTCAGTGCCACTCCTTCTGCTGCAGCCTGAGGTAATTCGATGAAAGCCTCGAGTCATCCTTCAAGTTGCCACTGGAGATTCCTTTGTTCGACCGGATGGATATGACTGACCACTACCACAGGTTTTTCGGTAATAGCCGGCGCTCCTCTGGGTATTCCTTGCTCCGTTGAGTTGAGCTTCCATTGGCATTTCACCTATGGCTTTCCTTTCATCCAATTGCCCGGCGTCGTGAGGGTTTCTTTCATGTCGATAGGACCTTGGTCGTGAAATGCCCTTGGATACCGGTGCTTCCTTTCATGCTGCATTAGCAAAGGAAAGCTGAACAAAGGGGGTCCGAGTCGTATAAATTGTTGACCTCCCAGCGGGCATTTGCCCAACGCCCTGCTCGTCCCCCAGCTTTCCCTCACCGAAGCTCCTCCAGAGCTTCCTCGACACTCCCTCCGCCAAGATGGGTAGAAAGACACCCAATGCCACCAAGAAAACTTCCACAGTAGCCCCTCCCGATCGAGGAGAGGTCACCTCGGTCGCGGTTCCCGCACGCCCTCCCGATCAAGGACAGTCCACTGCAGTCCACGTTCCAGTTGGCAACCACGACCTCAAGACCCTCGCACTGGACTTACTCAGGGACCACATCCTCTCCCCTATCGACTTTACGAAGGCAGGAAACCACAAATTTACCGTCCAATTTGGTGGTAAAGACTACCCCTTCGAGGTTCAGGTCCCATCCGCGTGGGAGATGCGTCAATGGTACAGCGTCTCCCTCGTCGATCTCCGGAGGCCCGACGCGCCGATTGCGATGATGACGTTTCCGCACTCCGCCACTCGGCATAAGGAGGATGGGCCTCCGAAGGCGGGGGAGATCTATGAGGCTTTGAGGCGTAGCGCCGGAGCTGATGGAGTGGGCGCCCGATTCGACTATTGTGGGGAGGGGGTCGGCAAGGCCTATTTCAAGATGTGTATTCCGTCGAAAGAAGGCCTAAAAACGGCGAAGGGAAAGCAGCCTGAGGCTAGTACCTTCACTATCAAAGCGGGCAAAGATTCCGCTTTGGCTCTTATAAAGCCCACTCGACCAGCGTAAGTCATCTATTCATTTCTTCTCATACTTTGGGTGAATGGAACAAATCTAACGACTGTTGCAGAGAGAAGCGTAAGCATTATCTACCACCCCTCATCATCCGGAGACTCAAGGAATCGGCGGCGTCCCCCAAACCACACGCGAAGAGGATGGAAGATGCTCGGAAAGCTGGAATAAAGGCCTCGAAAAATGCGCAAGTGGCCCTCCGATCCAAGTGAGTCCACAATGGCATTCTATTTTCCCTCGAATCTGAGCTGACCCATGTTCCAGACCCGCTCCTTCCAAGGATCGTGCGCCTTTGGGAGCCTTGGATTTGAGCAAAGTCGTCGTGAACCAATAGGCTTGCCCATGGATGGGTGGCAGATGTGGCGAAATACGGCCTTCACCAGTTCTACACGCTGTTTTACCTTCCTTATTTCCGCTCATCATGATGTGTACTATTAGTTTTCATTCAGCCTCCTCTAACGATTACACTATAACATATAATATGTACAATCTAATATCTTCTTCGTGAACCGTATCTATAAACTGGGGAATGCGGTTCCTCCAGCCGGCATCTTTCCAGATGCCAGACGCCGTCCCTAATCGGAGTATGGAATTGACTGTCGTGCAGCTTCGAATTCTTTCCTTCGCTTTCCCGACTAACGTTGCGTCTAACTACCATATATCATACTCACAGCAATGTACGTATCGCATCAAAGCAACGACGACGTTGCCGCCAGTGTCGTTCACTCACGCAGCGCGGCTTTCGCCCAACAGGTCGACCTCCGATTCCGCCAGTGAATCTGTGACCCCACGTACATACATCGATTACTACCCCGGATATGCTCCGCCGCCATCTGGAGATGCTCTCAAGGCGCCCCCTCTCGTCAGTTCCGGCGCAAAGCTCCACGCATTTGCAGTTCCTCTGGCAGCGCCAGAGATTGAGCTCTTTATGGATAACTTCGCTGACGAGGAGGAAGACGAAATCCCCCTCGACACCCCGACGATGCACAGAGTCTTCCCCTCCACTATCATGGAGTACTTCATCGGACTGGAGCTCGACTATGTCTACGCTGCGGAGGTCGCAGTGCCTATCGGCGACAACGTGTTCGCGAAGATGATTGCGGTGGTCTTCGCTACCAATAAGGATGCAGAGGCGATGGAGACTTGGAAGGATAGGGAGCCGTTGGAGGGCCTTCAGCGCCAGCTGGGACTGCCAGAGGTAGATGCCGGTTGGTATGAGGTGACGGATGATGACTTACATATTTTGGATGAGGAGGAGCGGTATGAGCTCCGCGAGCAGGTCGGAGCGAGTTGCGGGTTGGTATTCTGATCCTTGAACTCTGTAGTGATCGCGCTGCTATCCAGACCCGTTACTACTGGTAAATATTAGCGCTGTAGCAATGACAGCCTTTCGGAGAATGGAGGATCGTTATGTGAGGTGTTAATATATGAAGAGAGGGCAATGATAAACCACTATCGTAACACGCGGAGTTCATACCGACTTCTTGAGAGAGTATCCCTCCTCTAGTATCTTCATATACGAAGGGCCCAGGTATCGATGCGCAATATCCAGGTCCCAGGATCGTATTGCTCCGCTCCTTGTGCGAACGAAGCCCCCGCTATCTGGCAGATGGAAGGTTGTCCCATCGGAGCCGAGCTGGTCGACGAGCTTCAGGATACGCAGCACGAGTTGTTTGTGCCCATTGAACTTCTTGCGGGGGGCTTTCGGAATGTCCGCAAGCTCGAATCGCACAAGCGCATGACCTGATTTGTCAAAATAGGGCTCGTTTGTTTGGAGTGTTGAAGTTGGCTCACCTTTCCATTCTCTTGGAGGCTCGGATTGAGCGTTGTGCCCCGGGGGCGGCTCCTCCTGCCAGAACAACCCATGAAAGGGAAAAATTTCGATGGCATCGCTTCGGAGGATCGTAAGGTGGACCTGTATTGAAGGGAGGGGAATAATGAAGGGGTCGCTGATGTCCTCGAGTATTCGACCACGATTAAGTGCCCTCGGATTCCGGGTCCCCAAGGCGAGCCGTCTCCCTTCGGCCTTCTGCTTTGGTGTGATAAGGCCCTGACGAACAAGAATGTCGAGAATACCCTCATGGGTCTTTGCAAGAAACAGCTGTGCCAGGTATATCTTCCATGGCGCGTGCCCTTCATAGTTTTGGAGGTCGTGGCCATGAGCGAAGAGCTCTTGAGCCGGGAGATTCGAGTCACTTGAGCCCACGACTCGGAAGCGTATCTCTCCTGCAAGAATGTTGGATTCTCTGCCTGGCTTGCGGTGGAAGTACAAAAAGCCTCTGGTGTCTGGCGGAAAGCGGTGATAGATTTTATCAGTGTTCCCCCGTCCGGACGACTTGTAGGCAATTCTTTGCCGTGCCACCGTTGTCGGTTTATCCGTCCATTTAATCTGTAACGAGACGAGTGTGCGGTCAGAGATATCAAGGAGGTCTGATAGTTGCACGAGCTTTGGGTCTAGGTTGCTGAGGGGATGAACGTGGCGAGTCTTCAGCCTAAACCGAGTCGGATTCGCGCTGTCGGATGTGGAGGAGGAAGAGAGCTGGCGACGGAGGAGTTGATATGGCAGGTCTTTCGGGGGCTTGCAATGCGGAGATGTAGGGAAAATCCGAGTAGATGAATGGAGTTTATATCCAAGGAAGTGCAATGTTCTTGCTGAGATCGAAGGACCTCGGCAAGCGCTGCACTTTATGTATGCTAGTCAGCCCGAGAGTGAATGCGAACTGCGTCAAGACTTACCGCGCGCAAGGCAATCAGCATTGCTCTGCAAAATATGGCTGGATTCCTGCAGATCTGAGGGACGGATAGCGAACACGGATTGAGATGGTGGTGGAACGGAAGAAACCAGTCGGGATCATCGCGCCACGCGACCGCTGGGCGCTTACTACTGTGGGACTGCATTGCCAATTCAGTACGGTCTTTGTTTGGGAAAAGCCGCGTTGCTTTCTACTTTGACCATCGACTCTTCCTCCAACGCCCAGGGGCCAGGGCTCCAAACTTTGGGCTAAAATGATTAGCACTCTGCGCACCGTAAGCTTTGACTGAGTTCACTGAACTTCATTGAACTCTTCCTCTCCCAGACTGACCGAATTCAGAATGGGCTTAGGTGGATCTCAGGGAGGTTTGCGCATCTCCTGAGACAACGCTATCCTATCCCATTTCGAACCTCTGCGGCGAAAGGTCGCGCACAAACCATAGACATCGTCACGATTCGCTCGTGTCTTCGCCACCATTCGTCTGGTGTTCGCCCTGAGCACCTTCGCGCTTCGCCCGCCTTCCGTACGGTCAAGAACCTGGACTCCCGAGCCGTAGCCGTGTCAGATTTGGTTGATCTCTCTGGCAAAAATATGCCCTCCGTATATTTTGGAGGGCCAGGCGTCGAGCGGCTCATAGACAAGGTCCCTATACCTCGGGAGCCTACACATTAGTGGTTGATTGAAATTGTGTATGTTGTGTGTGTGCTATCTGACTATATGGTGTTATCTGCATAGGATTGCTAGGGATGTGTGCTACGGTCTACGGTTACTGGTGCATGGTTTCATGAATCCTCGGCAGCGTGGCTCCCCGAGGATGGACAATGCGACGGCTTGCCGGATGCTTCAGTCGCCTCGGGTCCTGCGTTGTTCTAGGTAGGCAGGGGCTTGGCCGGGTTCTCCCTACATGCCCCCTAGGGGGCAGCTGCCTTGAATGGCGGGCATATCTCTCTCGGGGGGTATGTTGTTGTCCTTAGAAGTATACACACACACACACACCTCTCATACAAAAGAACGCGCTCTCGCGAAATGGCCGAGCATCATCCCTTCCCCCCTGCCTCCGAAGGCTTTTTCTATTTCCACCGCAAACCAGGCCGAGAATCCAACATCTTCTCGGGAGAGTTACGCTTCAGAGTCGTCGCTAATCCAAGTGATTCGCAGCTCTCGGCTGACAAGCTCTTTGCGAATGGGCACGACCTCCTCGACTATACTGGACTTGCACCATGGCGGATACACATGGTCAAGCTGTATTCCTCGAAGCGCTATAAACCCATCCTAGATCTTCTTGTTCATCAAGGTTTAACCAGCTCCGAGCACGTCGCTGAAGGGAAGCGGGTCGTCCCGGAGACCAGGTGGGGACCAGTCCAGGCTCGGATAACTCGAGGACGTGACCGACGAATTTGTTATTTCCCTTCCTTCTGGGAATATCACTTTAACGCTTCCCCGAAACGATGAAATGACTCAATATATCCTGTATCCAGCCATGGGCCTGTACGAGAAGGGCCTCTCGGACGGCAGTCAGTCTGTTCCACGCCAATACCACGGTAAGCTTCTCTTCGCCACGTCATAGTTCTAGCGCTCATTTCTGCGAATAACTGTCAGGCAAAGCGACCGTACGACTCGAGCTTGCACGTGCTCCATCGACCGAAACCAGGAAGGAGCACATCGCTATGGTCGTGCGTGTCCTGCGGCTTTCGGATTAGCAAGGTCCGACACCCTACTGGCACTTACCAGACGGCGGCGAACTTCTTCAAAGATCGCCAGGATCCGTTAGATACTTCCGCTTAAAGGACGCCTCCAAGCATCTTCTACCCTCAGGTTTGGAAGCGCTGGAGAGGAAGTATCTTCCTGGCATCTTTTTGTAATATATTGAACATATTTGAGGTGCTGTCTCCCGCAGACCCGGGAGCATTTATCACTTCCAAAATCACTTTTCTGTGTGGTCAGAGTCGAAGTGGCACGCGGGCCAAAAGGCCAGTGTCAGCACCTTGTTTAAAGTGCACGTCGACTCTACAGGCCCGCATCCCATGATGATACTTGTTGACGTTAGGAAAGTAGGGCAACCCTACACATGGATATCGATGTTCAAGCGCTCATGGCCGTTCACCGGGAAACGCAGCGAAGAGGACTGGCCCATGATGTGCGCGGGTGTGTGTGTGTGTGTGCAGTACCATGGTATGGATAATTTCGCGTCGAAGTGAGTCACGAGTGAACTGACCCTGGCAGTGACTCGTTAACTGCTGTCGTGAGATTGTGTGGCATGTTAGCAGTGTCAGATGCTCTTCCTGTCTTCATTCATCTCAACTTGCAAAGCGAAATGGCTAGTAAGTAGCGACCTGGTCAAAGCGGGGCAGAGAAAAGGACGTTCGATTTCGGTTTTCATTTTAGCGCCCACCTTACCGCCCAAAGCGGGCCTAGAGCGTTTCAAGCAACCTGACAACAAGAAGATGGACGAATACAGCACGGGTATATTACACCCATCAAGAAGAATAAATCAAGCTCCGAACACGAAGAAGCGCTGGTCGTGCTAAGATCGCTTGTCAAAATCAGCGCTCGCCGTCGTACCTCTCGTACAGATAGTGCAGGCAGGCAATGACATGTGTACTTTGTTTCCTCAACTCTAGAAACCGTAGACGGTTGGAAAGAACACCTTCAATACTTGTGGATATGTACATGTATGTCTGAGTGTGGGCTCTGATGTTTGGGCGTTCGTGGACCCCATTTCAACACGGTAGTGATCGGTACTAGCTGCTCCATAGATCAGCGCTCATGGACTATGGTCGAAAAAGTGCACAGACCCTGCAAAGTTTCTCACTCCTCTACGCTCCCCAGCGTCCCCGAAGGGCGGCGATGGATGGCTACTCCTCAGGAAGGAACACAGTGCTTGAATCGCGCTCGTGGCTCGCCGCATGCCAGCCACAAGGCCTTCCGTTCGGCTCTGCAGGCCGCCCACAAGTACTCTTATCTGCCCATTGGTTAGGGGGTTTGGGAGAACCTCCAGAATCCACGTCGGATCTCTATCCTCAAGCCAAGACCTGGCTATCATCTGCGTTGCCCAGGGACGCTAACGACCAAGGAGCAAAAACCGAGGAGAGTGGTGAGCGGGCTACACGAGGCGATACGCTTTCAATTTGAATAGCCTTTCTTCCACATGTCCTTCCTTATTCGGTTCGAAGTATCCCCAAACCGAGATCGTCGCGAGGCAAAGCAGGGTATGAGGGGCGACAGGACATCCCTGTCTGACGGCGCCTTTGTCTTTTGACCTGATTTCCATTTTTGATGCGGCGATATTTTCGCCGCGCTCAGCGGGGAGCGCCCCATTCATCATTCATATAAAAGTCTGTCAAGTTTTCATCAAGCCCCCAGGATCTTCTTGCCTCCCTTCACCTCTTCCCTGTTCCTCGAACCACCCCCTCTTCATAATCATGTCTTACGCAGTACGCTTCCCTCCCCCTAAACACAGCGAACTACATTAACGAACGCCCTCTAGCCTCAAGCCCCCATGACTGTCCAGAGCGGCGGAAACAGGAACGCAAAAAACCTCCCCGTCACCGCTGAGGGCCGTGAGTGGAGCAACGGTCTCTGCAGCTGCTGCGACGAGCCCGGAACCTGCCTTGTCGCCTGCTGCTGCCCATGTATCACCTACGGCAAGGTCAAGCAACGACATGAGCACCTCCGCACCCATGGCACCCCTGCCGCCGACCCCAGCATGGTTTCCGGGGACTGCTGCCTCCATCTATTCACTGCCTACTGTGGTGTTGCATTCATCTTCCAGGTGCGTTCAGTTCTCTCTGCTGCCTTCGTCCATAACGACGCGCTTCATAATCGCGAGCGCTCGTACTGATACGATTCTTTTTTTAGATGATGAACCGTGGCGAGATTCGTTCGCGTTACAACATCAAGGGTGGAGGATGTGGCGACCTCTGCACCGCGTGCTGCTGCACGCCTTGCGAGCTTGTCCAGGAGTCTCGCGAACTCGAGCTCGAGGAGCAGAGCTTGGGCCACCAGAAGCACTAAGCGCCCGAGGCGCCGGTATTCGGATATCATTTTCCCGCTTCCTCGATCATCATCCCTTCCCCGAACCCAACGCTCCTATCGTTTACTCTTCTCTCATGTTTCAGCTCTCCAATGTACACGGATTCTGGATCTCCATCGCTGTGTAAAGATGGCACCTGTACAAGCCTGTACACACTACATACATACCCACTGTATATTTGCGGACCTTAATTAGGCTCCGTTTAGGACCAATTACGACCTCTTTCCAGCCTTTCTGATTCTTCTTCATTTTCATTTCACCTATGGTGCCGTCTGGTACCGTGTTCGGGGCCTTCGGCGCCACCCCAAGAATAGTGAGTTCTCATTCGGTTCTCATGATCTTCCAAGACCGTCCAGGCCGTTGCGATGCGTGAACAGGTGTGTGCCCTGGGCGCTCTAATCTCGTCCGAAGATACACTATCCGTGCTACCCGCTATCAGAATAACGGCGAACCGATGAGCGTGTCCGTTTGGTTGAGCTTCTCGCTGATAGCATTCAGGAGCCTGCCGCCCACCCGGACGGTGACCATGGAACAAGCCAGCGCTGGTTAGCCCAGGTTAACTGTGAAACACCATAGAAGACGTGCGAGAACAGCACATTTCACATCGAGGTTACCGAAGCTTTATTCGAAAGATATCCTTCCTGGTGTCAGTTATTAGGGTCATCTTTCGAACCCCAGCACTGACCGAAACCTCCCAGTCAGCCCACATTCGAATCCATCCCCCACACCTAAGACACAATTATGACGGACACCCCACCTCTCACCATTGAGAATAACCCGCAATCCCCTGCAGCTGATGCATCCTGGCACATCGCCCACCAAGCCCCTCCGAATTCGTCCCCGCGAACGGACCCGCCTCTCCATCCTCCACCCCATCTCATCAGAGCGCCGCCCACAGCAGGTCCGCGGTGCCCACAAGCAGGAGACCGTTGACAGCATCGTGCTCCCTCTGTCAAACCCGTACTCCGTACCGACGTCTCGAGCAGGCTCGAGCGATGCACACTCCCTTCCGCGGATACACGGGAATGGTGTGTACGACAGCTCGACCTGGGATTTGAGTACGCATTCCTTCGCAGAGAATCGTGGGGGTGGTCTGGTGGGCCTGGTGGGTGAGACTGCCGCAGTAGACACCGACACAGGAAAAGGGGGCGCCCAGGGAGACATAAGGCTAGCTGCGATCCTCGAGAGGCCGTCGGAAGGTGGCAGTCTTCGAGGTAGCACGAGTGCATTAGTGGGTACACTTCAAGTGATTGAGCTGGCGCTGACTCAAGTATAGACAGTGAATTCGCAAATCACCCTAGCGACCCCGCGAGCACCGCAGGCATCGGCTCTCTCAAAGGACTCCCGGTACCCTGCATTTCCTGTCAAAGCCTTCGTGTCCTCGTCCTCGAAGAGCTCTATCGTGACAGACCAGCCGCTCCCCGTTGCGTCCATGTCCCATTCCGAATCTAAACCAGAGAGACTCGCCGATTTCGACGAGACGCTCGAGAAGCGAGCGTGGAGATCCGACCTCTGCGTCGTCTGCAGCGGAAAGTGTATGTTTTCTTTCCACTTGCGATACAAGGCGCAGTTTGACGACGTTGCGCGCAGGTTGCCTCGGTTTCACCTGTCCCTGTGTCGTCTACGCCCAAAACAAGCAGCGCTGCGAAGATATCCACAACGCTGGCGTATCCCCCGATGGGTCTCCTAGGATGTGCTCAGCCGATTGTGCGAGCTACGCAGCTCTCAGCCTGTGCTGTTTTGCCTGGCCACTACAAGTAAGCACCCCTCCCTCGCGTGTCGGATAAAGAGGATTGACGTACGAAGATGTCCAACCGATCTCGAATTAGGGATGAGCTCTATATTAGCGGCAGCTGCATGGGAGACTGCACCGCAGTCGTATGTTGCTCGTCCTGTGCGCTTGCCCAGGAAACGAGAGAGCTTGATTTCGAGGAAAGAGAGTTGAGATTGACCATCAATAGTCGAGATTCAAGCTATTTTCATAGGCCATTTGAATTGTAGACCTTGGGGGCCGTAGATGAGAGTAGTTTGCTGCGGTCTTCATGAATCATCGTAGTTCAAGGAAGAGTTTGGGAAGGCCCCAAATTGATGATTTGATCGTCCCACGGAGAACCAGACAGTCCGAAGTCGAAGTCGGTCAAAAGTCGGTACTTTTGAGCTTGGGCACAAACTCATCGTCCTACGACTTCGCACCGACAACTGGACTTACGAATTCAGAGAGAATAGTGCAATAGATTAACAACAAAAAACAGCACACGCGACGCTGTTCAATGTCGTACCTTGTCCTAAGTACGCACAACGACTCAACAAGCGCACAAGCGCTTTCGTCTTGTAGGGCCCCACAGCTTGCCCACAGCTCCCCATGCACCAAGCCGCTGCGTGTCCACCGGATGCCCACTGTAGCTTTGTAGCTCAAAACGAGTTTGTGCAGTGGATGACGGCAATGCAAGTCACGTTGGTAATTGATCATTTTTCAACAATGACTTTAAGCGCCGACAACCCCTCGCCGGTCGTCATCGAGAATAATGACAAGAATGTAAGCTGCCTTCATTGTTCCGAGTCTTAAGCCTCCGCCTTATTCTAAACGGATCAGCCACAGTGCATAGCCCGAACCAATCCACATCGTATAAAAGGACTTCCTGACGAAGGGTCAACTCATCACCACCAACCATGCTCAAGCCCACGCCCACACTCGACTACTCCGATTCCCTCCCCTCCGAGCTACTCTGCGAAATATTCCTCTCTGTCCTCGCTCTCAACAAGTCCTTTAGTGTCGCCAATATCGCCGAGCTAGAATGCTTTCGTCAAGTGTCCAAGAAATGGGAGCGAACAGTCGTATCACATCCGGAGCTCTGGACCTCCATACAGCTGGACTGTACGATAGATGGGGGCTCTGTAGCAACCTCTTCCAAGCAGCTTCTTTCGCATCACAGCACTGGCAAGATCAAGCACATCAAGGAAATGGCTCGACGCCTTAAAAGACGATGCTTTCCCAACGACGACCAACGGTTGGAGGCTGAACTTGTGCACAAGGCCATTATGGACATCACCCACTATGCAAGACTCTCAAACTCATCGCCTTTGAGCTTATCGCTGAAGCTGCCATGTCGAGAGGAGGCCATCGATTTGGATTTTCTCAAGCTCGGGAGGCCAGTCGTCGACAGGGTCCGCCGCCTAGAGTTAACACTCTCAACAACAGCGGCCTTTTGGTTCTCTCACGGAAACACGAACGAAACTACATCTAATGAGCCGACGGATAGCCTCTCTGGCATGGAAAGCGAAGGATGGCCTCAGCTAGAAGACCTGAGACTCGTAATCCCGTATGACGGGGATCAACTTCTCACTCCCGGGGATTATCCTCGCCGGACGTTGCCAAATCCCAAGTTGGTGGGCAAGCGCCGCCCGCTCATGCCCCGTCTGACATCCCTCACTCTTCAAATGTATGCCTTAAACGAAGACATAATCGACTACATCAGGAGTTTATCCCAACAATTTCCCATAACTCAGCTCACACATCTGGAGATCGACAGAATCTCTGATTGGCACGGGCACTGGTTCTCTGAAAGCCTTGCTATCGCTGCAGAGTGCCGTGCCCATCTAGAGGACCTCAGGCTAGGGTTCTCCCGCCAGCACCGATCGGAACTTGTTTACTATCGCCCCCTCCTCGTCGACGGCACGATTACCTTTCCCAGGCTCAAAGTGCTCCACCTTCGTGTATACCACACCTCGCCCGACGCGGCTAGGGATGGATATGGCGACGGGCTCGACCAGGATCTCTCGCGTGCATTAACGCTACCATCCCTTCAAGAGCTCTCTATTGCCTATCGGCCATCCACAGGCTCGTTGTATGGATACGATCCGAGGATCCGGGAAGCGGGAATGGAAGTTCCCACATTGACGTCCCTCCTCTCTCACTGCGAACATGGATTGCGGAAATTGTGTCTTACCAACATCTGCTTCGACGAAGCTGGGATCGACATTTACAGTCACATTCTATCCCACGGAGTCTTCAGAAATTTGGAGACTTTGCATCTCGTTGACGACTTCCTCCCATTTTACAGTTTTATGACGGATAAAATTGACGACTGCACGTTCCTCCCCCGCCTCAGACATGTTGAGCTATGTTCTGGGTCGCAGCTTTCCGACAATACGGGCAACCTGAAGGAAGGGACTTTGAGGGCATATATGTTCTACAAAAGTCGACCCATGGGGAAGGTGATGATCCCGGCGGAAAGGCTGCCAGTAGTTAGACATGGACTAGACTGCAAGACATGCACTGCGTGCAGATGCGTTGGACTTCCCTGTGAGCCTCGCATTGTGACCGATGATTCCACCTATGCTCCTATCAAAGACTTCGATGACCGCATATGAGACTTGACTTGCCGTGTACTTCCTTAGTGTACTCCCTAAATTGATACTTAATTTCAGCTTTGAGGTCTATAGAACATTAAGGGAGGAATTGTATATGCTTTGCCTGCCATCCCACAAAGCCTGATCAAATGGGTGTTCGACGGGTAAATGATTACACTCACGCCGGGGGCTACACAGCCGCTCACAGAGTCTGTTCTCAATCAACATACAAGCTCAAGGACGCCACAATTATACTCGTCATCGCCCCGAGCTTGTTTCGACCGCAGCGAAAATGTAGATAAATAAGCGCTCGCGCCCCGTGACCACCACAGCTGCCCACGGCCCAGCAATCACATCTGCCCGAGATATCTACCATTTTAATGCACACTGTAATAAATTAGCGCCCTCGTCTTGAGAAGAAAAGACGTCACCATAAGGTAACCATTGAGTACATCGAATCTAACAATTGCGTTAAGCGCCCGCGTACGGTGTACTACACACCACTGGCCAAAAACCTGAATTACTATTTCTGATGTTTAATTCTCTATTGTAAGACTGCGGATCTCTCAATCTCAAAAACTTTTACGGGGCACTACTTGAACAGCTCCCCGTAGTATAAAATGCCCTCCAGGTGCCAGTTATAGAGACACAGAACAGAACCGCCCATGGCTTCTACCTCCTCATCTAAGAAGACCCCCACCCAATTCGACGACCTCCCCCCCGAAGTTCTCTCCAAGATACTCTACAATGTGCTCGGTATCAATGAAACTATCGGTCGTAATGTGACCGAGCTTGAAGGGCTTCGTGGAGTCTCGAAGAAGTTGGAGCGCACGGCCATGGAAGAGCCGACACTTTGGACCTCAATATACCGCGACTGTACGGCGCTTCCTCAGAAGGGCTGCTCACCAGACGAAATCCCCGCGGACACTATCCAAGCAGAAGCAAGTTTCCTCATCCACAAGGCCACAATGGATGTTACCCATTACGCAAAGCTCTCAGGCGCACTGCCTTTGAACCTGTCGCTGAAGCTTCCAGGTCGAATGAACGGCTCCGAGTTAGCTATACTTAACCTTGAGAGATCAATCGTCAACAGGGTCTGGCGTTTGGAGCTGACGGTCTCAGGATCAGCAGCCTTCCAGTTTGCCTCCAAAAACTTACGCGACCCTAGTCCCGACAAGCCGAAGGACATCTCCTCCGACGCATATAATAGTGGATGGCCTCATTTGGAGTCACTAAGTCTCGTGGTCGATTCGGAACAAGCTGAAGATTGCACGGTGTGGTTCATGAAGTATGGTGATCCTGGGGCGGTGTACGAGTGCTCACTCATGCCCCGCCTGACCAACCTCTCACTCATCATGCCCAAACTCCCAAAGGACTGGACTGGAATCAACATATTGGCTGTTGCTTTTCCCTTGTCTCAGCTCACAAGCTTAGAAATCGCCACATTCTCTGAGAGCGAATGGTCTCAGTTCCCAGCCACCATCGCTATGGTTAACGAGTGCCGTGATAACTTGGAAAGCCTCACTTTAACCTTCCGCCGGTCGGAAATCCCCACGCACGAGAGCCCTACGCTCGACCGCATTCTTGGGAACGATTCTGGCATCACTTTCCCCAAACTCAGGAAGCTAGACCTGTGTGTACTCCACGAGGAAAGCTTTGTGACTTCTCGTGACCATGCTGGGCTTGACCAAGACCTTTCACGTATCTTCATCCTCCCATATCTGGAAAGCCTTAAGATTATCTATCGCGGACATTACAAGTTCAACCAAGAGTGTCCCAGAAATGCGAATCAGCAAGGCGGGATGAAGGTCTCCACCTTATTGTCACTGGTCTCTCGATGCGGAGATAAATTGCGGAAGCTGTTTCTTTCCAACATCAGCTTCAAAGTGGACAGCGACGACCTTGGACCCGACCATTATACCCAGCTCCTATCCCATAAGGCATTCAGCAAATTGGAAGATCTAACCGTCTTTGATGACTTCCTGCCATCTTTTGGTTTTCTCAAGGAAAAGCTCAAAGACTGTTCGTTCCTCCCGGACCTTCTATGCCTTCAGCTGGCGCCTGGATCACATCTCTCGGCAGGGCAGCAAAACCCAGTAGCGGCTTACAGTGAGATGAAGATGTTTTGCAAGGGGCGCACGCAGTTTCAGAAGGACAGCCAGATGGACACAGAGCTATTTAGACATGGGCATACTTGCTCTTCAGGGCCTAACTGTAGCTGTTTAACACTTGGACGGGGTTTGTTCGGGCTAGCATTTTACTATTACTTAGGCGAGTCGAGATTCCCCTTACACAATGTTCTGTGAAATGCGAGTTTTCGATTCAGCCTGGTGTGATCTACCGAAGAGGCCTTGATAGGCACCTTCAGGGTTATGCAGTGCTTAGTCTGGTTCACACAAGCTGCCTGGAATATCTACCATTGTAGCGCTGTATGGGGCGGCCTGTAGAATTTAGCACCCTGACTCTGAGAATAAAAGGTGTCGCCATAAGCTAACCGTTAAGTATATCGAACTTAACAATGGCGCTAAGCGCCTGTATACGCACAAGCCGACCACAAGTATGGAAGCTGGAAGACTACAACAAATGTATACTGCTTTATTGTGATACTACTTCGTCTTTCATTCTCGAAAATATACAAGCCGCTGCCTCTCAGAATATCGCGTATAGCAGAATATAAGTCCTAGGTCCGGGGTCCGGTCCACGGGTCCACTATTGTCAAAGCAGCCCGAATCGGTTGTGATGACACCCTTTTGTCTTTTTGTAGTGCCCTCAACAACGTCGGTTGCCCCGACGACGCTGGCTGAGTGTTCATTCTCATTATTTGACTTTGCCGTGTTATCCTCGAACTATAAATCGCAGGTGAACCTGGGTGGAAGATCCACAGAACACAACCGCCTATGCCTTCTACCGTCTCACATACGAAGCCTACCACCGAACTCGACGACTCGGACCCCACCGTCGCCACCGACGTCGAAGACTCGGGCTCCATCGCCGCCACCCAGGTCGACTGCGCGGAATCCATCCCCATGACCAAGGTCGACTGCGCGGCCCAGGACTCCATGAGTCCCACCAACGACGTCGACTGCTCGGACTCCATCCCCGCCAAAGTCCCGGCCGGCATCGACTCTCTCCCCCTCGAGGTTCTCTGCCAGATATTTCGCTCGGTCGTCGCTCTCAATGACTTCCACGTTGATAAAATGGGCGGTCTCGAAGTTCTTCAGCAAGTCTCAACGGAATTGGCGCAAGCGGCTATATCAGAACCGGAGCTCTGGCGATGGATATACCGCGACTGTACGGAACCCAAGCCGCCAGTTCTTAGCTCAAATAGCGCGGTCGCGCTTCAAGAAGAGGCTTCCCTCAATCGCAAGGCCGCAATGGATATCACCCATTACACAAAGCTCTCAGGCCGCCTACCTTTGGACTTGTCGCTGAAGCTTCCAAGTCGATCCCACTACACAGAGTTGGATATACTTGACCTTGAGAGGTCGATCGTCGACAGGGTTTGGCATTTGGAGTTGCCACTCTCACAGTCAGCGGCCCTCTCCCTTACTTCCAAGGAAATACGCGACCCTTGTAACTCCGACTCGGACTATCTGAGGGGCGGCTCCTCCGACGCAGATGTTTATGGGTGGCCCCAATTACAGGAACTAAGGCTCTTCTTTTTTCCCGAAGATATCAATTTCTGGGTGTGGAGACGGAGGTTTGGTCGTCATGTGGGGGAGGGCGTCCGTTCCTCCCTCAGGCTCATGCCCCGGCTTACCTCCCTCTGGCTCTCCATGCCAAAATTTCCCATAGGCGTCAATGGATCCAACATGATAATGGCGGCTGGATTTCCCTTGTCCCAACTCACCCGTTTAAAACTCATCACAACAGAACCGCAGCAGTTCTCTGCCAGCCTGATCATGGCCAACGCATGCCGTGCTAACCTGGAGGAACTCTGGTTACGCTTCAACCGACCAATATCCTCAGAAATTGACGCGCACCAGGACCCTATCACTTTCCCAAACCTCAAGATGCTAGAACTCTTTGTATGTCACGAGGAAACATTCATAGCCTCTGATGACGAAGGAGGGCTCGACCTGGACCTTCCGCGTGCCTTCAAACTCCCATCCCTCGAAGACCTTACCATTTTCTTTGGTGCCTCCTACGAGTATAGCAAAGAGCGTTTGAAACACCAGCAAGGCGGAATGAAAGTTTCCACCTTATTGTCGCTTGTTCCTGGAAACAAGTTGCGCACTCTGTATCTTTCCAATATCAGCTTTGAAGGGGATAACGAAGACCTTGGAGACGACCCTGACGACCCTTATACCCACATCCTTTCCCACAGTGCCTTCAAAAACTTGGAAACCCTAGCCCTCACTGACGACTTCCTCCCGTCTTTTTCATTCCTCAGGGATAAGGTCGACGATTGTTCGTTCCTCCCACACCTTCGAGATCTTGCCCCGGAGCCTGGGTGGCTTCTCCCGGAACGTCAGGAAACCTTTGACGCGGCTTATCATCAAAAGGAGAAGTTTTGCAAGAGGCGCGCGCAGTCTCCGAAAAAAACAGCCAGCTAGACACATAATGACTTGGACATGGACGTACTTGGCAAGTAGGGTCTGATTGCAGCTGCCCTACACTTGTACAGGGCTCGTTCGTCACTGGTCCATATGAGATGCGAGTTTTCAACTTAGCCTGGTGTACTTGTATTTTACGGATGTGGCCTTGATAGAATCCGTCAGTTTTGCGCAGTAGCTTGGCCCGCACGATACCTCGTGTTGAGAAATTAAGTAGATGATGGTTCAAAGACAAGGCTAGTCACGCCGCTAGTGGCAACAGGCGATTCGGCGAATCAGCTTTGTTGATCCGCTCATATTTACCATCACCATTTGCACCAAACATCGGAAGTTTGATCGCCAGCACGGTGACCGCGAACAGAGACGCGACGGACTCGAGCATTACGACGGCGACGGCGACCTTCCGAACAGCGACCAACGATGCTAGGAGCAAATGTACTCGCCCGAAGAGCGTTCTGCAGCCTCAGGGCTGCTGCCTCCATGTCTCGGGGGCGCACAGCACTGACTGTACCCCCAAACCGAGCTATCCATGCCTCCGCACCAGGTGAGTAATAAGGATGTAAACCTACCTATAGAGTTGGTATTGACCATAGATATATCTAGTGCTGAAGAAAAAGAAGGCTACAACTGACTTTGAGTCCCTGTTCGACGACGACGACCTCGAAATCGTCGACACAGTCACGTCCAAGACCGCCGCACCCACCCACCCTTCCGCACCCAGCACCTCCACTTCCGGTCGAACGTTGGGCGACTCTCGCAGGACCAAACTCTCACCTCAAGCCCGCAAAGAAAAGCTCACCGAAACTCTCGCGTACATGAAGCCCCGAATCGGGCGCAAGCCCACCGAGCCGCACCCTGAAGTGCGCAACGCCGCCTGGCTAAACCTCCTCCAACTGGCCTCTTCCGAAGCCGACATGCGCGAAATCGTCTCCACCATGCCCCAATGGGCGCAGGGCGGCCGCACTTTCACAGCGCTGTTCAGCGAGTCTTTCGTCCGGCGCTGCCAGGAGCTCGCGTGCCCGCGCCTCGCGCTCCAGGTCTACGGCGACTACGCCAAGTACAATTTGCGCTTGACCCTCCCTGCTGCGCGACAGCTCCTTCATTCCCTCCACCGCCTCGATATTTCCGAACTTATGACTGCGTCCGCGCTGTACGGGCTGTACAACCTCCCTGCCGCCGCCCAGGACTACGTCTCGTGCGCGATCATCGTCAACGCGTGTTTCAGGAACGGAAGCGAGGATGCGAACGCCATTGCGCAGGCCTTGCTGCCCCATCTTAGGAAGCTCCAGGCGGAGACCAGCGTCGACGAGAAGGATACGTATCATAGGGAGAACGTGTGGGTGGTGAAGTCGATGGAGAACATTGAGGCGATGTTGAAGGAGCCGAAGGGAGCCAAGGCTGCCCCCATCCCTGACTTGGCGGCAGCTGCGTCGACGTCGGCTGAGCAGACCGTCTCGCCGTAGTCACTTATGTACGCACACTATACGTTATATCATCCTACTGAAACATCCTAGAATAATCAATCTACACACTTGTGGAAGGAAATACCGCTTCCCGCTCGTTCGCTCAAGCCCTAGAAAGTCAAAAGCATGGTCTTGGAGCTTTCTGCTGGCACTGTCCACGACAGAATTTTCGAAGCCCTTCAGTTCGTTCAGACTCGAATGCCCCATACCAGATTCACAGCTTTCCTGGTTCTCCGTTTCGTGAAGCTGTACAAGCGATGAACGCGTGGTTCCTCTTCCAGATGCACTTCTGAATCCTCGCCCTTTGTTCTCGTCTTCCTTGACCCTTTGCAGTCACTGAAAAAGAGGCTTCTTTCCCATTCCAGTTCTCCGACGAACAAAAGGATGATGGATCGTCAGCCCTTCGCCAGCCTCATTAGTCCCGGCACCCTCGTGGTCGTCGCCTCCAACCAGGCATAAATAGCATAAATACAGCGAAGAGACTGAATGCCCATTTGCGAAGCACCTCCTCGAGCAGAACTCGAGCCCCTCACTACCCGACGGGGCGCTATGTATTATTGATGAAGCCTCCCCGACCCACTCCTCTCCGAGCTCGAGATCGCCTCTTCAGTTGGAAGCGGGCATTATGGCTGGCTCAGTTCTACTGTCGCTTCCAACTGGCACGGCGTCTCGGGAGTCGGTGATGTCATTTGACGTCGTCCCAATTGCCTGTCGTCCCGTTGTCGCAGTACGGACACGCAAGGTTGCAAGGTTGGCTCTCGGGTGGATCGTAGTCAAGATGAGGTCACGAATCAGGTCTGCCCGTCCGTACTCTACCTTTCAGCCACGACCATCCACGGTCATCCACGGCGTGCTTGGTGGCCCGCCGTATCTTGATTCTGCTAACATCAGCCAGGAAGCTACACCTTTACACAGGTTCTCGAATAGATGCGACGATGATTGGGGGATTTCGTGCATCACTGCCTTTAGACAGGACGCGTTTGAAGCTAAGCAGAAATGGCTTATTGCACGAGTATAAGCATACACCAATAGATCGAACCCGTCAAACGCACCATACTAGCTATGGGCTCCGGTAGTACGATCTTCGTCTCTGTACACAGATGATCTCGAACACAAACGCTACTTGGATCCAAGCCTCACGTGCGATTCCAGCTTTCCTCCTCGGTCTGTTCCTGAGCACCCCGAGAGGCAGTTCGAACCTCGCTGATGACCCGCTGGACTAGCGGGTAGGGCTGTCCTGCCGCCCTCATCGTACCATTAGGCGCCTGTGTGCGCATCATGATGCTTGTTTTCGGCGCTTAGTCAGCCTCCTCGAGGCTTCCTGTCGCGCCCTGTCGCGCCTCGCCTGGAGAGCAATCATCATCTTGGATCACGACGACGACGACGCTTGGTGCGGGCCTGCGGCCCACTCCACCGCCGTTCCGAGTCCGCTTGAGATCAGATGTAGCCTTTGCCGACACTCGCGGGCGCTTGTTAGGCATATTTAAGCGCTGCCCAATGCCCATCACGCTTAGCAACTTCGAGGGTGTTGCGGCCGCGGGCGCCTCCGTCACACCCTCGAGAGAGCCAAATGCGCCGGTGTGTATGAATCTTCATTCCTCCTGATCGAAGTCTCCAGCGACCGCTCGCCACAGTGGCGATATCAGTTGTCGAGGAGCTCGTCTCAATCTGATTCTACGTTCTGCTCTGATTTGGGTCTGATGGTCCAATGTGACCAGTGTGCGGTGCTTGGTATGTGCTGTCCGGGATGTCCAATAGATGTTTGTCAAACTATACATGGCGGGAGAGTGAAGATGGATGAATGAAAGGAATGAAAATTTCCGCTCAACGCCCATCTATTACACTTCGCTGACAACTTTGGTGGGTAACATACTTACTTTCTATCAAGTGTCATGAACTTATCTCGGAAAAAGCGGCAACACCCCATTTTACCCCAGCGCCCGTTCATAACTCCAGAGTCTGCTATCGTCCTCGAGGTGGTCGTGTGAGTAAGACAGTTCTGTGTATCTGGAAGATAACGAGGAGGCCACCATCACAGTGAACAAAAGGGTACTGTACACTCGTCTCGGATGCCTTGGAATTAGTAACTGACGCTGCGATAAGCACGCTCAGGTGAGGTCGGGAACTATCTGGGTATTTGCGCGTCCTATGAGCTGTATACTATTAACAGCTCGACTGTACTTAAAAGTAGAGCGAACTTGAACGGGGTGACAGGATGTAAAACGGAATTGGACAATGAAACAACTTTCTAATAAACTGCGGTAGGTACATAGGGAATGGGTAATGATGCCGTATTAGCTATGTAGCTCTGACTCGGGGTATAGGATCTCGACTGGGCCGAGTATGCGCTAGAGCCAGTGAGTGAAAAAGGTACCCAGCAGCTTTATTGCCACAGTGACAGTGCCTCCCTAAGGAATCCTTCGAATTCGGGTCAGGTACCCAGCGGCGGCGGCTCGCAACGCGCCCCATGCTCGATTGTTAGTAGTTACTACATAAAAGACATGCCACCGACTGTCTTGCCTCAACAGAAGAATTCCTGGACTATGTATCGGTCGGGATAGCGAAACCCGTTGAATGTCTGCATGTAAGTCTAGAATTGAAACTCTTATCTACGTCCCTCTCACGTACCCTAAAACCCCGCAACGTCGTACATAATCCGTTATCTTCCTCACTGACAAAGCCCTCCATCCCCTTCGCTTGGCTTGGCTCAGCAAGGAGTGGGGCTTCTGAATTTGGAATTCATCATCGCCTTGACTGATATGGACATGCCTGCGATTCAGATACCTTATCTGCCCTGGCTGCACTTCGATCAAAAACACAAGGCCACATCTTCGGACTTCCGGAATCCGCATCTAGCTCGATTGACCGTTGTAAAGGATTGCACCAGATCGTCTTCTCGTGGTCTTGTGCCTGAAAGATACGAGTAGAGGATACCTGGGTGACGTCAGTTCTGCTGCACTTAATGAACTCTGCGCGCTTGCGGGGACCACGCCTTCTCGGTGAGGCCTTGCTCTTATCCTTTGCGACCCTCGCTATGAAAAGTGACCTACGGCGAGCTATCGCACGGCGTCACCTACAGATGAGGACCAGCAATCTGGTCGGCAGGCGTGTTTTCCGAGTGGCCACTGCATGCACCGGTCGGATTGCCGAATCATTGGATCAAATAGGGGCGTTCGGATACGGACGAAATGGGAATCGAACCTCATTCGGAAGCCGTTCTTGAGCGCTTATTTGCAATCCAGGATGTTGTAGCTCGCAAGCGGGTGAAGAACGAGAGAGAAGGGGAGTTACTGAGGGGAGAAAGGCTTTCTTAAATACTTGTGTGTATGTTTAGATGCACGGTGGAACAGGTCGTCAACGAGAGGTGCGTGCACTGCATGGCCACAATGCTTATCATGATACCTGGGCCTGCTACGGGCGGCAATCGACGGAGCCCCGCCGAGAGCTGCATTATCCAGTTCTTCTGGCTCATGGCTTCATTCCTAGAATATTGCCTATCCCTGCTATAGCTTCATTGCTTGTTATCAGTAAAGGTCAAAGCCCCAAAATGCATGAGGACGAAGAACCTGGTCGGAATAACCGGGGAAGTTACGTAACTTTTTTTCTTGGCGTGATATCCCGGCTTCAGACAACTCTCCACAACCGCTCTTCCTCCTCAAGAGCAGCCGACTATCTGGACCTACTCATGTGTCAGGACGAACACACTCTGGTATGGGATACAAAATGCATTCCTGCGACGCTTGGCACTTATTATCGAGATAGTTATCTTTGATGTTCCTGCTTACATGAGGAGGTCTCTTGAGGAGATAAGCTCCCCCGAACGGGATAGCTTATTGGACGATAGCGGTTTCCCATGCCTAAAGCGCTGTGTCTGCCAACGAAGTCATCCTGAATGGAACTATCTATCTTGCAATCTGTTACGTCCACCGATTGCCAGTGGGCATCTGGCCCCGGTACTATATAGAGAAGCAGTCGACTTCGATTCGTGATCCAGAGATTTCCCTTACCTCCTCAGTGGACCAGTCCGGCTTTCACCCCCACCGTCGACGTCCCTGATAGCTTGCCCACCATGGTGAACCTGACGTACGACGCCTGTGAGTACTACTGCTCGGCTTTCGAAGGAGGAATGTATCCTGACCCTCTGTCCTTCCTCGTTGATAGCTGGCGATCTCATTTACTACGATGCTGCGGCGGATGCGACCACCGTGTACAACCTGGGAGACATGGGCTTCATTATTGTCTCCATGGCCCTTGTCTGGCTCATGATTCCTGGCGTCGGTTTCTTCTACTCCGGCCTGCTGCGGCGGAAGAACGCACTGTCGATGATTTATGTGTCTTTGGCCTCAATAGCGGTCGTCAGCTTCCAGGTACGTTATGCCTCACCACAACTGCCACAACAAATATTTCCTTTCTCATGTGTGTCTACCAGTGGTTCTTCTGGGGTTTCTCGTTGGCATTTGCGGAGAATGCTAGCCCGTACATTGGCACTCTCAGTAAGCAGAGCTTTCCTGAGCACCTGTCTCCCTTTACTTATTCGCTTCCCAGAGTACTTTGGCCTCAAGAACGTCCTCGACGCCCCTTCAATAGGTAGCCCCAAGATTCCGACCCTCCTTTTCTGCATCTACCAATGCATGTTCGCTTGCATCACGTACGTAGTCTTTTAGTCAACTGCTCGTGGCAGGACAGCCCAAGCTAACATATGTACACAGGGCCGCACTCGCTGTCGGTGCCATCGCTGAACGTGGTCGCCTCGGTCCCGTTCTCGTCTTCATCTTCATCTGGACTACCATCGTCTACGACCCCATCGCCTGCTGGACATGGAACGCCAAGGGCTGGTCCTTCGTCATGGGCGGTCTCGATTTCGCCGGAGGAACACCCGTCCACATCTCCTCTGGAACTGCCGCCCTCGCCATCTCCGTCTACCTCGGAAAGCGCCGCGGCTACGGCACCGAGCGCCTCGCCTACAAGCCCCACAACACGACCTACGTCGTCATCGGCACCGTCTTCCTCTGGTTCGGTTGGTTCGGATTCAACGGAGGTTCGGCCCTCTCTGCCAACCTCCGCGCCGTCCAGGCCTGCATCGTTACCAACCTCGCTGCGTCTGTCGGCGGTATCACCTGGATGCTCCTCGATTACCGCATTGAGAGGAAGTGGAGTGCTGTCGGCTTCTGCTCCGGCGCCATCTCTGGCCTCGTCGCTATCACCCCCGGCTCTGGTTTCGTCGGTGCTCGTAAGTGCTACCTCTCCTCATCATCAGCTGGAGATGCTTATCCGACTGCTCTCTAGCCGCCGCTGTTCTGTTCGGCTTCCTCGGTGGTGTCGTCTGCAATTTCGCCACCCAGCTCAAGTTCGTTCTCGGATACGATGATGCCCTGGATATCTTCGCCACCCACGGCGTCGGAGGTATCGTCGGTAACCTCTTGACCGGTCTTTTCGCCCAGGCCAGCGTCGCCGGCTTCGATGGCTTCACCGTTATTCCTGGAGGCTGGCTCGACCACCACTACATCCAGTTGGCTCACCAGCTTGCTGATTCTGTTGCTGGCTTGTCTTACTCCTTCGTCGTCACTGTGAGTATCACAAGCTGCCCACTCTGTCATCATGCAAATTTCTGATAAACTTTAATTTAGACCATCATCCTCTGGGTCATGCACTTCATCCCCGGCCTTCGTCTCCGCGCTTCAGAGGAAGCAGAGATCCTCGGTATTGATGACGCCGAGATGGGCGAATTTGCCTACGACTACGTCGGCATCGAGCAGGAGATCGGCCACGACCTCGAGCCCGCTGTCGCCGCTGCCAAGAGCTCCGCATCTCGGAGTAGCTCGGACGAGAAGGTTCGGGTTGAGCACGAGAGCGAGCCGGCGCAGTAACTTCCCTTCAGTGTATCATCCTCAGCCCCATCCTAGCCCTTATATCATACCTTGCTCTGTGTCATACCCCTCGCTCATTATTTTCATGCATAGTTTCTCGCCTGTTGTGATTCTGTCCTCCTTTTCGGGGAGACTGCGTTGTACACTATATCACCTCCCCACATATGCGTCGGTCTGCTCGTGTAGGACAGTGGGCAGACCTCGTTTGTTGTATTAGACGTCCTCATATATAATATAAATCTGTCTCTAGAACAACGTCCCATGCATTGGTCTTATCCTTATTCTTATTTTCTAAGTCTCGAACGTTTGCCGAAGACTGAAGTCGTCGAACGGGCATAGGCTTCTAGTGATCCGCCCATCATCATCATTGTTCGGGATTAGGCGGATCATAGAACACACAGGGCGGTCGCCGGTCGCCCGACTCTTCCTTCTTCTCGTTCATGACGAAGTTACGGCTGAGACCTTGCATCGCCATCCTACGGTCTCTCATTCTACGAACCAAGGAATTGATCTTTGAGGAGTAGACTTGGCGCCTCGAGCTGCCAGACAACAAACACAACAGTTCAAGCTGCAAGTTGAGCGCCATAGCAATCTTCATCCTTGCATTCTCGAAGTTGGCACCGCCTGCAAGACGACAGTAAGTAATCCTCCTAGAGTGTACCCGTTAACACCTCGTTTTACAAGATTACAGGCGTCAGGTCCCTATAAACCAACTTCGTCCCACGACAGCCGTGCATTCCTCTGATAGGGTGCTTGCTCATTGTTCTCTACAAAACGCTAGCCCTGCCTGGGTATCTCATCGACAGCCACGTCAAGCGGTTACTCAAAGGAACACCCAAGTCCCTTGACTCTGACGTGTTTTCCCTCTGTACCCGAGTTGGGGGTCATCATTACTCTTGAAAGGGTGCTCCGGCCGGGCACATGGGCTTCCTGAGGCTTAGAGCCGGCGTCTCGAGCGTAAAGTTACCCAGTGCGGGACACACTCTCCATTCTGGCATCAAAGGCACCACTAAAGGTGGGGAATCTGGGATCTCCACCCTGGAAAATCGGAAAGAAACGGTGAAAGACGCCGAGAGCTGTTGTCCTCTACTCAATGTCTTTACCTCAACGATCAGCGGCGGCAAGAGAATGGTGGGACCCGCAGGAGTGTTATAAGTCATCGGTGTCTGCGGAGAGGGATCCTTCTCTGAATGGTTCTCCTTCGTCGCGGTTCTTCCCCTCTGTCTCGGCTTCTTCTTTCACAGGCTCCCAAGCCTCCTCCTCTCCCGCGAATCGATTCTCGTTGAGCAGCCATGTCGTCACCACCGCCGTTTATGCATGCAATCATACAGGGCTTGACGCATTTCGAGGTTACAAGATACGCTCAAAGTGAGTGTAGTTGTCTTCGATTCGTCGCGACTACTAACGCGTTCTCAGTGGCCTCAACTTGCATCATCTTCTACGACCATTGTGCGTGATTTCAACCCATCTCTGAGCATACCCTGACGCGTTCGATAGTGATCACATTTGAGGGAGAGGTGGAACTGATATGGGTACATACACTCGAACGGCTGCGAGGGGAATCTTGAAGGTTTACGCGTTTTGAATTAGAAAGCCCACTGGTCGATGGGGAAAGTGTTATTTCTCCTTGTGAGTACCAGCTTTGAGCCCTCCATCCACGTTGCTGATTGCGATCCTCAGAATCGTTACTATCCTGTCGCTTCTGTTGTGTAAGAGCTTATTACACCTCTGTCCCACCCGCTTTAACATCCTTTTCCGAATACAGTTTCAATAACTATGGTAAGTGTAACATTCCTGGAGCTGAGCGAAGGAACTTACCTATGGACACAGGATTGTTCAGTCCAACTCTCACACCTTCAGTACGAAGATCTTTCGATTTCATCCAACGCACCTAACCGTGTCATTAGTTTTGCGCCCGCTTCTTTCAATGGCAAGGATGGACTGGGTTAATTGCGTGCATGCTGGCGGAAGGTGCGTTTGCCAGCTCCTTACTCCCCATCTGAACTGTCTCACAACGCGACTCCAGTCATCCTCCAGATGCGCCTTTACGCAATGTACTCGCTAAACAAGGCTGTTCTCGCTCTCATGGTCGTATCCTTCGTAGCCTCTACGGTGACATCCGGTTGGATAATGCACACTATACTCGGGAAGATTACAGGTGAGTAAAGCATAGCATACTCGACGCGCGAAGCATCACCGGTTCTAATGAAACCGAATCGAATGCTCCAGCAACTACCGTGAATATCCCAAATGGCAAATTCTGCATGCCGATTGGAATCTCCGACCATTTCTACACCTTCTGGATTCCCATGCTCGCATTCGAATTCCTGTTGTGCGTTTTGGCGCTCATTCGTGGATTCCAGGCGTTCATCAGCGACGGGTCCCTGTTTCGTCGAGGCAGAGACCTGGTGAGGGTCCTTTTACGGGATTCCGTCCTATACTTCCTTGTGTAAGTTTCTTTGATGATGGATTCCGAGGACATAATGAACTGACGTTGAGATTAGTATTGGTGCGACCTACATGACTTGCCTGCTCGTATGGATAGCGGGACCGGTAAGTCGTCGTTGTCCATCACTCTTCCCAGTGAAGCTTACATATTGTGCCAGACATCGCTCCTGGAAGTACCCATCGGATTCTCAGTCGCCATGTCATGCGTCCTTGCCAACCGCCTCATCCTCAACGTTCGGGAAATGAACCGCAACCTCGAACGGCCCCAACTCCCTATCCAACAACAAGAAAAGATCCCTGGTATCACCGATTCCGACTTCATGGACTATTATTATAGCGGTCACAAGATCCGGCCTCGCTTCGCTTCGGCGACTGGTTAGCGAGGGCGAGAGCTCTGGGTTCAACAATCTTGACCGTTGCATCGATGGGACCAAGCAGAAGAGAACGTCAAAGCAATATTGACGGTCCAAGTAAATGTATTAAGAAAGCGTGTAACAAAAAAAAACTGGTAACAAAAGGGCAAGGAAAGACGTGGACACAAAAGAGTGGATAAACAAAAGACAGGGTAGGACACGGAAACAAAAATGTACATATAAGAGGGCGGCGAGACGAGAGATGCGAAAAGAAAGACCATGAACAAATAGAGACAAACGAAGTCGCGAGTTTCTGTAATATACGGGTAATGCCGGAACGCTGAGCTTTGGTAACCAAGGGTCCCTCACTCAGTTCGAAATGGTCAATTCGTCGCAAATGGTGGACCGACCACCTCCGCCAGAGCCGCCACAGAGCGATACCAGGTCAAGCTCAGACCTTGGGGAGTACGTTGTGCCCTTCAGGGTTTTGTGAGTTATATACTAGCTACTTTCCCGTTCAAATTCACTTCTCTGCAATGTAAATTATCTCGCATATCTTGTCTAGTTCATCAATTCCTCCTGCAGCTTGCTTCGTTGAGCCTCCGGTGAAGCTCAAGGAGCATGTTGTAACAAATGGGGATGATGCCAATATATTGCGCGATCACTATGATGCCGGGCTTCAGACAGGCAGTCATGTAGGTCTATATAGGGCTTGACCAGTAACCACGACGCACAAGGGCTTGGGAATGGCAGACCAGGAGACCTCAGCTTTGCTAGGCTCTGTAGACCCAAAACTCGCCGCAAACTATGGGACCAACAGGCAGACACTGACTGGGGAGTTGCGCATTGACACGGGTTCGGGAGCAGGAGACTCGCAGGACGACGTCGAGCAACAAGTGTCGGAACCAGCCTCTAAATACCTGGCAGTGGTGCGTGTCCAATTATCATCCAATTCATGTGGCATTTTTAACGCTCAAACCTATCCAGGTTCTACCAATGGCTGTTGGGATATTCTTGTGTTCGATGGATGGCACTATCGTCGTTTCTTGTAAGTTATCTGACTTAACCTGTGCTATCATCCCTTCTTACCCTTCTCAAAGCATACGCTGCTATTGGCAGTGAACTTAACCAGCTACACAATACCAGCTGGATCGCGACTTCCTACCTATTGACCGTCGCCACCTTCCAGTACGTCGGGATGCACACTGCGGAACACACGCTTACCTCATGTCTCTGCATAGACCGCTATACGGAAAGCTGAGCGACATCTTTGGAAGGAAGAGCTGTCTACTCTTCTCCTACATCGTCTTTGCGTTGGGATGCCTCGGATGCGGCCTGTCGCGTAATATGAATGAACTTATCGCCAGTCGAGCTTTCTCAGGCATTGGTGGTGGGGGTATGCAGACGTATGTGACTTCCAATACCCTTGTCGCGTCCTGTACTCACTTCCAGTCCGACAGTATTGTCAGTATCATTGTTTCTGACGTTGTACCCCTCCGTTCCCGTGGTACTTGGCAAGGAGTCTTGAACATCATCTGGGCATCTGGAAACGCGACGGGAGCGTCCCTAGGTGGATACCTGGCCGACACCATTGGATGGCGATGGTAAGTGCTTCATAATACGACCTTGTCTCGTTTAAATCTCAGCCCACATGCAGGGCGTTCTTGTTGCAGGTGCCCATTGCTCTTATCGCATTTGCCGCAGCAGGTATCTCGCTCCGCCTCCCAACCGTGGACTCCGGAGACTTCTATACGAAGATTCGGAGAGTCGACTTCCTCGGTGCTGTAACCCTGATCTCCACCATCTTCGCCTTGCTCCTTGGTTTAGATCGTGGCGGAAATGTTGGGTGGACAGACCCCATTGCGCGGTACTCCCTATCTGCCTTCGTTTTCTTTGCGAGCATCTTTGCTTTCGTTGAGATGGAGTGGGCGAAGGAGCCATTTGCACCAAAGCGAATCATTGTCAACCGGTCGTTGATTGCGAGCTACCTGGTAAACTTCTTCGGGATCGCTGCATCTTTTGCTGTGATATTCCACGTACCACTATACCTGCAAGCAGTCCAGGAAAAAACAGCGTCTCAAGCTAGCCTGTGGCTTATTCTCGGTGTTCTGGGTGCTGTCTTTGGGTCCCTGTGCGGTGGTCTAATCATCCAGGCTACGGGCAAGTACTACGTTTTGACATCGGGAGCGTACCTCCTTTTCTTTATAGGCACGACCATCTTGACCTTGACCTCCGGAGTTCTGGTGACCTCGCCAATCTTGATTGGGCTTGGTGAGTACACTATGTATTCATCCTAAAAAGACCCCTGGTTTGACTCGTGGTCATTTAGGTCTCTTCTTATCGAGCATAGGAAACGGAACCGGAGTGACGACCTCATTGGTCTCCCTCATCGCGAACGCAGGCCAAGAAGACCAAGCCATTGCTACAGCTGGTAAGTAGTGGCACGAACTGCTGTATCTTCCTCGCTGAACTGTCGAATAGTGTCCTACCTGTTCCGCTCTTTGGGGTCCGTTGTAGGCTTGTCGCTAGGCAGTACTATCGTCCAGGCAACATTGCGTTCCACTCTCTTCGAGCGACTGCATGGAAGCCAAGATATCGACGAGGTTGGTATTCCAAGTTATCTACTATTCTCACCACTCTGACCGCGACTTCTTCTCAGATTGTGCGCCGCGTGCGTGAGTCTCTAAGCTATCTTGACGAGCTGGACCCTGCAACCCGAAACATCGTTCGAAGTTCTTACGCAACAGCAATTCAAGCCACCTATTGGTTTAGTGTTGTCATTGCGGGACTAGCATTCCTTGCCTCCCTCTTTATCAAGAAGAAACCTCTTCCTAGCAAGAAGTGAAGGTCGGTGGATTCAGTAGAAGCTACATTCTATATATAAGGTACCCGGATAACTTACAAGGTCCACTGGATAGATGTGAATAAAATTACAATTATGCATACAACATTAGAGGTTCAAAGACTCATAGTCGGGTAAGGAACGTGTTACGTATCGAAAGGAATGGTCGTATTCAACGTCTCGAAATGCCGGCTTTCTTGCTCAGAGAAGGGGCAGAACGGAGTCTTCGAAGTTTGCCCATTTCGATAGGGTTAAGGCCCCCTTCGTCAGCGAAGCTAACGTTGCTGCGAACATACTTGGACCCCACTGGTGGTTGCTCCGTGTCCCATTTGACAGATTGCTGCGATATGGCTCCTGCTGGGAGTGAAACGCGATCAGCTCTGAGCTCCCGGACGTTGAGGATAATCCGGTTTCCGAGGACGCAGGACACGGCGACCGTGAAGGTGATCGGAACCTCCAAGAGCGTTACCTACACCCGAGTTAGACGAGAGACGAACATAAGAGAAGACCGATGCGTACTGGTGCCAGCAGCCACAGGAGCAAACAAGTCATGTACGTGGCACAGATCCTGGACAATCGGGAGATAAGCGACTTGCCCGGCGATGGGGTATGTGCAGGGGACGTACACCACGAAGTAGATCACAGAATCTCGGAATAGAACGACGACCAAACGTTGGCCCGTTCGAATGAGTGAACCATTGCTGACGAACGTGGAAAAGCCACGGGCAAGGGCAAGGGTGCACAGAAGGAGCTCAAAGAGCAGCATCGGTATCCAGAGGGTATAAAAATGGCTTGAGATCCCTACTGGCATGCAAAACATGCCTCCTGGAACATGGACGGCCAACGCTACGCAGTATCAGTTGCGTATATCGTGATACCCAGTCAAAGGAGAACTCACGAGTCATCTTGATTAGAGTGGTACCCATAATCCAGCCTGAAATCGCTATCGAGGCTGCGAATGATATTGTCATAAATGCGAGAACCTTTCTGTCCAGGGAGTACATGGCGTATATTCGCATTTGCAGAATGACTAGGGGACTAATCAGCTCTGGACTGTGAGATAAACAGACAGGCTAGAGTATACGTTACCTTCGGAGATGAGGCATGATACCAGGCCTGTCCACCCTTGCCACCGTAGGAAGTGCAAACAGAACTGAAGGAATATATTAGTTCTTCATTTGGCGCCGCTTGGTAAGGTCTCCAGTACCTCGTTTGTCAGGTGAACACGGTAAAATCCTGATGAAAGATGCTAAAGCTCAGTGGCGGCGAGTTTCAGGACACTCGGGGGGCGCTTACCATAGGTGTTCATACTATAAAGATCCAATGTTTTCAGCGATGAAGACCAAGAATTGTGCCCGGTGTACGCACACGACCGAAGCGAGTGTATAGTATCGGTTCTACAGCAGCGATGAGTATAGGTTCACAATCCTGGGTGCCTTATGCTTACGATAAGATACACGACCTTCCCTGCTGACCACGATGCGTTCTATTCGTTGACGGGCCGGTGTGTTATGGGCGTGTCAGAGAACGCTCATCAGGGGACCGCATGACTGAGAAGGACTACGCACCCAGATGTGCTCAACCTAGGCCGACCGTCAGCGTTACACATAGTGGTCAATACTAAGCTACACACACCTCGCCGTCGAACGTGAGCACTGAGGGAAGGATGGTGAGCTTTCTCTTCGAGTTTGAAATCCAGATATCGACGTACGATGGTCGAATATAATGATACTGGTCGCCGCCACTTTGGAAAAGTCAGTTGAGGTGAAACGTCAAATGAGTCAGGCGGCACGTACGCTGGGTATATCTCGTCAACTCTACATGCCGATACCCTTCCAGGATCTTCAGAAGCGTTGCATGGATGTCCATCAGGAGGAAGAAGAGGGGGACGCGCAAGACCGCCGAGAAATAGAGGGAGCGCTGGCGGTATGGAGGACCATCCAAAATTTGTAAACATACCGACCCCAACTTATATTTAAAGGAAGTTGAACCCCCTTCTTCCCACTTCCAAATACCCAATCTCCGGATCGGCGTCTCATGCTTTTCCTCGGTTCTCCCACAGGGCAAAGGACAAGTTCACACGCAGCACACTTGGTGGCGCCACCAGGCCCCGGGCCACGCGCGATGGATCATCAGTGTCGCCGATCTCCTTGCCTTCACCAGGGACTTCGCAGGAGTTCGTGACATGAACACGTTTGGTGGGGTTACATAGATAGGTGAAAGGTAGAGAGAATGCCTTCACCGAGGAGCTATGAGTGCGATAAGATTGCAGTACAGGTGGATAGGAGCCCCTTACCGATTGAAAGGGGTTTGAGGCGAATATCAGACGCGACCGTCGCGACGGCATGGAGCGGATGCATTTTAGGCCGCGTATAAGGTATAAGCGCGTATAAGCGCGTATATCGCCAATTTGCTCCGAACGAATTTCATCTCTGCCAAGCTCTGCCAACGGATGCACTGGCATGGGTCGTATGCCCCTGTCCTCCCAATGCTTAGGCTGTGGGGGGCAAAGAGCTGCAAAGAGGTGGAGTAGCCGTTCCCTGATGATTTGGCTGGTGCAATCGATCGAGTGTTCTGTCTAGGGCAAGACCGCTTCCGTGTCGAGTCCTTAAAGTCATAAGTATTGGGGTACTAAATGCTTGGGTGAGGGAAAGTGAAGTGCAAGTGCAGGCAAGTGCCGGCGAGTCATCGGCGAGCGGAACCACTTGTAAGCCCGATGATCGTGCACCCAGAGAAATCCGGCAAGTAGAAAGATGGGCGGGGATCTGCGGAGCCTTGCAAGAGCCCTGCCGCCTCGCTGCAGATGGCGGTTGTATGGATCCTCTTGATCATCGCTTCTCATCTCGATATCCGTTGACATCCTTTAATGGGCCTAATGTGAGCATATTCGTTCAAACTTCTGGTGTTTTCAACGAAACCGTGATGATCCATCCATCTTATGGTGGCCATGTCTGTGTGTCTTACTAACAGCCAAGTCAGCGCGTATTTCGTAAAGTACCACGCGGATGGACCCACTTAGCGCTGGTGGCGGCGCCCCTGAGTCTGACAGTGACACCGCCCGACACCGTCCCACCGTGGCAGTAACTTTATCCTCGACAAGTCCCCGTTCTCTCGCCTTCATGCAGACGTTTCAGAGAGGCCAGGAGGTCAACATGTCTTGAAGGTCCAGTAAAACGGGGTTCATCATTGGAAGCCAACAATCACAGACAATAAAACGCGGAACAGAAGCCTAACATTCTCAATCGAAAAGCCGCCCTGAGTCTATGACAATCTGCACGAGTTATTTAGTCGATCGTCGAGAGGCATAAGACTGCTCCTCACCGTCTGCCCCGTCAGCATTTTCGAATCGGGAGAAACGAGAAACGAAACAAGCGCCGCGATATCTTCTGGGTTTGGGTATCGGCCTAAGACAGTGTCGGCTTGTGACTCTTCGTAGAATGTGGATTTGTTTCCAAGCTTGTGGCCAATATCGACGACTGAGCGTATTGGTAAGTCTGAGAATATGAGCATGGAAATAGCGGATCAAGGCCTACGCATGTCGGTGTTGACAGGACCTGGGGCATACGCGTTAACGTTTATCTTGTACTTGCCCAACTCCGCAGCTGCATTACAAGGACAGTTAGATATCTAACTCCCAATGTCAGTGTCCGCGCATGTGCCTACCAGCTGCTTGGGTTAAGCCACGAATTCCGAACTTGCTCGAAGAGTAGGCAGAAACATTCGCCCAGGCTATCGAGAATCAATTCGAGGCCAGTGAGTGACAATTGCAGGACTGACCTTGCTCCCCAGGGACAGACGAGACGCCGACGATCCTTCCACCTCTGCCTTGCTCTATCATCTTTAGGGCAGCGTATCGGTAGCATAAGAAAGTTCCACGGGTGTTGATGCTCTGGATCTTGTCCCAATCCTCGCTGGTCGCTATACAAGATTGTCAGCCCAGGAGAAGCAAAAGAAGTGCATGGGCTCACTTTCGATGAATGGCTTGGTTATGCAAATACCAGCATTCGCGACCATCTACAAACGATGGTTAGAGGACGGTTGAAGAGGTAAACAGAGCTTCCCACAACGTCAAGCCCTCCGAGAGCATCCGCCGCACTTTTAACAAGCGCTTGGATATCCTTTTCCGAAGACACATCGCCGGGGCAAACGATCGCCTGACGTCCATACTCGCCAATGCTATCCTCTACCCCCCTCAACTGCTCGAGTGCACCCGGCACGTCATTCAAAGCTAGGTCATACCCGTCCTGTGCGAGGCGGACAGCAACCGCCTTTCCTATACCACGAGAAGCCCCAGTGACGATAGCTACAGGACCGGGAATGATTTTACTGAAGTTTCTGGTTGTTTGGGAACGAGCTCGAAGGTTGAAGTAAGAACGAGGGGCCAAGGAGAGCATTTTACGCAAAGATCTTCGGATGACAGTAGACTTTGAGAATAAGGAGCTAAAGGGGCCAAACGTGAAGTAACTAGCCGATTACTTTTCGTCCTGGGCTAGCCCGTGCGGGCGAATAACAATCGGGACTCCTACAACATTCTGGTCGGATTATCGACACCTCATCTCGTCTGGGGTAGAATTGGGGAGTTACTTTAGACTAGGAAGTTTTCAATCCAAGTGGAATACGCTCACCTGATACTCGGTCGGTACACACATCGTGGTACGGTTTCAAAACACGCGTGCTGGGAACGTCACGGCGGAGGCGGTCGGAGTTCAAAGATCGGCATCGGCATGCCGAGCGTGTCAAGAACTTGGAAGCGACTGTTGCGAGACTTGCTAGGATTTATAGCACATTGGCTGATTCAAAGGCGCCAGTGTTCTGCAAATATCACTCACAGGTATTTCAGATGTGGATGAAGGTCTCAATCCCTTTATCAGTGTCGATTAGGACCATCTATCAGCGGTCGTTCGAAAGAAGCGCCCGACCAGTGAGATAAGCGCCAACTAACCGTTCGGAATCGCGTTGTAATGAACATGGTATCATACAGAGAGGAAAGCATAGGGATTTGTGACGTTTTCTGGTAATGGAAAGGCTCGTGCTCTTAGCCCCACTTCGCAGGCCAGATCCACCCATTGCTGGACGCTCCCCGCAAAGTTCCCTCGAGCCTGTCATCTTCGAAGAGAATCCGAAGTCTCCCGTTTCCTATGTCAATATCAATCTTATCACCTTGCCAACTCTCCTCGTCGTCGTCTCTGTCCGCTGAGATAATCGGTCTAGTGCTTACAGCAGCATCATCGCTGTCTTCATCTTCTTCGTCCAACGTATCTGGCAATGCTCCCAGAAAATATCCTCGACTTTGTTCGTCTTCGCTCATCATTCTAGCGACGCCCGCAACTGCAGGTGACATCCACAAGTGGTTGTCAATGTTTCCAACTCGAATCTTGATCGTGATTGGCCCATGGAAGGAAATTGGGATGAAGAGCGTAAGCGGTGACCGAGAGATACTGGTAGAGCCCGTGCATGTGGCCTGAAAGAAGAATGGAGGACGAGGTTGCGGAGCGAACTAAAGGCAGAAATTAGGTTGGCTAAGGCTCAGCCGAGGGAGCGCATAACCACGTACGATTCGGATGAGCATGGGGTATGCTTTGAATGTCTTCGGCCGGGTTGCATTTAGGCTAGCTGTGATAGTCGTCCTTGGAATGGTGGGCTTCCTCAACGAGCCAAGTGCAGATTGAGAGGATAACGACGCCTTGGAGCGAAGTCGGCGGGTAAAGGAAGAGTTTGGATCGCAATCGGCAATGAGATGGATATTGACATCCATCCTCCCATCTTCCAAGCTTAACGTGAGATTCTTAGGAAGGTCCTGCTGTTGCTCCCGTCGCTCTGCACGAAGCTCTCCTCTCCTCGTCGTAGGGACATGTGGAGTACGAATGGAGGACTTGATCGAGTTGAGGACAGCTCCTGGCACCTTAAGGTGAGGGTCAATGTAGAAGGTGTCGGCGATCTTGGGGTTCGGATAGAAAAGGGAAAAGATGCGATGGTGGGGTGTCGCCTTCCGCGCGATATTGATATAGTTGGTGATATTGCGTTCACCGCCCCTATCGGAGCCTGTGATATCACACCTCCCGTCAGACCCCGCAATCGACGCTGCCATAGAGAAACGAGCGACCGATGTGTTATCTGTCGAGGTTGCTGTCATCGACTGGGGGGGAGGCGACTTTCTGTCCGCTCCAGTGTCATCGCTCGGGCTGGGTGAGTGCCCAGTAGTCGTTGCAAATGGGTCGTAAGGATTGATCTCTCCGCCGCCTCCAGTCGATGACGAGGCAAAACTCGGGTACTGAGCATGTCGAGGGCGTTCATCTGACCCAGGTGAGTAGGTGGGAGGAGGGCTCATCGTCATGACTGAACGTGTCGAGGGCTCACGTTTGGCCGCCATGGTTGATGCAGAGTGGCAGCAGCGTGAAGTGGGGTGTAGATGGCGGGAGGCAGCTTCGGCAGGTGGCGACGTGGTTTATATAGACTTTGGGCGCTTAACTTGCCTCAAGTCATATCTGGTGTTCCTTGGCGTGTCATTCATGACAGGGTCAATTATCACGCCCAGAGCAAAGTCTAGAGGAACGTGTGCAATTTGATTATACCTTGTACCTTGGGGAATAGAACTTATAGAAATATTAGAATGGGGTGTGATTGGTGGCCCTGTTGGCGGATTCAGTGATTTCATATGATTCGCAGAGAGTGCGGCATTCAACCCCAAGGACCCGCTGCACTAAAGTGCAACAAGCACGCATAATCTATGTGTATACTGCCATCTCTGCATTGCAAGAGCTTGAGAACATGCTGGGGGCGAATAAATCCTCGAGCCTGGGAGTGCCGGCGCTGGCCGGTCGGACATTGGCGGACATCGAAATTGATTACCCACACGCGCGCCGTATATAAGTAATCGCGACTCGCTCCCAAATCCTTTCTTTCTTTCCTTCCCCCATCATCTTCTCCTATCACTGCAACTCGATGACCAGATTTATGAGCTCGCGCAGGCCATTTCTTCCCCCCTCTGCCAATTTCTCATTGGGCGGGTTGAGCCCGGCGTCGCCGGCAGTAAGGTGGCGTCGGCGCACGGTCGGAGGCCGGCATCGCGGGTCATCGAGGTAAGCCGCTGAACCCACATGACGGCGAGGGAGAATCAGCTGATCGCCAGCCTCCATCCCAGCCTTCACAGCGTCGAGCGACGACTTCCATCCTTGGAAACCTGAAGCGTTCTCCTTTTCTGACGATGGCCGCATCGGAGGGCATGTATTACGGAGACTTGCCAGTAGGCCTCTCTTTTGACGCTGCCCACGATGCCGAGGACCCAAATCTCAAGGAATGCTCAGTACGAGGATGCCGTCGACTCATCTCGTCTGCCGAGCAGAACAGAATGTGCGAAGAGTGTAGGATTCGCCATCGGGGATACGCGACGACGAAGAGGCTGAGGAGAAAATTGGAGAAAGCGGCTCTGCAGGCATTGGGTCCAGGGGGTGTCCTAATGCCACCCGTGATACCGGTGTGGGAGGATGCTCCAGTCGAGGTGTGTAGTTGAATGAATGGAGAGGACGAATGTTAACGAATGCTTGAAGACATGGGACCCAACGATTGACCCCATGCTGTACGACGCCTCGGTAACAGCGACTACAACGCCCACCCCCGCCCCAGGTCCCATAGCCTCGTCGAGCTCCGAGCTTGCGAATGCCTTGACACTCCCAGCCCAGTATCTCCAGCCTCCCACGGCGCCAGACTGCATCTCCCCAGCTGTGCTGCAGGGGTCGGAAGAGGCGCCTGCAGAGGCATCCGACTCGAACTCTGATTCCGATGCCCCAAGGTTCTGCTCCGTGAAAGGCTGCAAGGCCGTCATTCCCGGGTCGTATGACTACAAGATGTGTCCGTCCTGTCGTACGCGGTATCGAGGGTACGGGATCACGAAACGCGCCAAGTGGAAGAACGAGCGTGAGGTCTTCGAGCGCGAGATGGCTGAATTGCGCGCCGCAGAGGACGAGAGGCGGGACGCCACCGGACTACCGCCCCTGGCCGACGATCCTGCGGAGCTGCGCGCTTGGGAGATGTCCATCATAGACGAGCAAATCACCCTCCCTCCTCCTGTTCTCGCTGCTCTGACTGCTGCTGGCGTCAATGCAGATGGGACCGTCTCTCGCCCTCTTCCCGACGCCCAGTCTCTGGTCGCCACTGTCCTCAGCCTCTACCAGAACGAACCTGACCAGAGATCCGAGGTCGACACCCCGCACTCGACTGTTCCATACCCTTCCATCCTCGGAGCTATCCCTCCCCTCCCTGCTCGCATGTGCACAGTTTCTCATTGTCACCAAATCCTCCCGGGTTACTACCGATACAAGCGCTGCGAGCAGCATCGTCTCCAGAACAGACACCACAGCAAACTCAAGCGGGTCAGGGAAAAGGAGGAGAAAGCTGTCGGCCCAAAGGAAGATGCCGTCGTGCTGCAAATCGAGCCAACCTCAAGTAAACGGAAGGTAAAAGGGAAGGAACGGGCAACGACCCCCATCGAGCTCGAAGTTGAACCGGTTCTACCACCCACGAAGAAGAAGGTATGGAGTCGCGTTCCCGAACTTGTATTTACGCTGACGAAATGCGCCAGGGAAAGAAAGTTACGCATTGTGTGTCAGAGGGATGTAACAACCTTCTGGACGAAACTAAGCGATGGCATAATTGCGGCGACTGTCGGACAGCAGAGCGTCGCGAAAAGTCACGGTTGAAGGCCGCTGGAAAGGTTGCCGACTCGTCAGGCACGGTAGCCATGACTGTGGATGCACCTCCCGCATCTGTTGTCATCCTACCTACCTTGGCCCCCAGCGACCTACCTCAGCACGCGCAATCTCCAGCGCCTCCTCCCAGACAATCTGAGAGCGCGCCCGTAGCAGATCAACTGCAGCTGGTCAACATCACCCCCGAGTCGTTCGACGTTCCAGTGCCTGCCCTCGAGCCTACTTTCCGATGGTCGAACGAGACCTCGGTCGTTGCCGTGGCCCATGCCTCTCCTGCCCCTACTGTTGACCTCTCCCGACCGCCATCCACTTCGCAACCCTTGATGATTCGGCAGTACAAACCTAAAGGAGACGACACCGTTGCGCTTAAAGCTGTATCCAATCAGCCATACGTTACTGTCGAACAACTTCCCTTTCAACCTCGTAATGATAAGGAGGCCAGCGCTCTGCCTCCCCCACCGGCGGTTTCCACCAGGGCGTCTGCGAGCCAGAAGGCTTATCCCAACGCCGGCGTATTTCGCCATTACGTCCACGTGCCCGAAGAGGTGGTAGTTGAGCCGCCAGCAACGACCGCTAGTACTGCACCTTCCATTCCCTCTACCGACACCACCTCCGTCTCGATACCGACATATCCTGATTCTGGAGTCCCTGCGACACAGCCGGTCAATGAAAGCGAAGTACACGTACAACCACCGTCAGCCGGGCCACCGAGTCCTGGCGCAATAAACTCTGCCGCTCCCTCTGTATCAGCTCCTGTGAAGACGACGAAGAAAACGAAGGCGAAGGGAAAATCGACTCCCAAAGCCAACGCGGCCATCTCGATAGCACCCGCCCCCGTCCCGATAGCCCCCAAAACGACAGCCGCTCCTGGGAACCACAATCCTCAGCTCTTCCCATATCAGGGTCATTATCCCGTACATCCGTACTTCTACCTCCCGCCACAGTACACCGTGAATGCAGCGAATCCATATGCCATTCCAGGCTATCCGCCGATCCCTCCCGCTCCACCACCGACCGAAAGTACAAGTACCACAGTCAATCCTTCTGCTGCCGGTGCGAGCAATTCGTCGCAACAGGATTCTGGAACCATTGCCTCAGCAGGGTCGACAACAGTAGCTACAACATCGATTTCAGCCCCTCCCCACGCAGCTCCCCTTCCGGTCCCCTATCCCATTCCTTGGCCCCAGCCTCACATGCCATACCCGTATCCTCCTGGTATGGTCGGACCGCCGATGTCGACCTCCACGGTCCCCAATCCACCTCCGGGGTACTTCTACCCCCCATATCCATATTCTGCGTCCGCTCCGCCCCTGCCTGGTTTTGGCTCTGGTGCTGGGCCTGTGACTGCACAGGTACCGGCGCATGCGATTGCCAGTGGCCAGGTCGTCGTTGTCGGTGGGGGTGGGATGTCGTCATCGACGCCCGTGAGCGCCCCGACGTCTCTGCCGCATGGAACCTCGGTCTCTGCGCCGCCGAAAGTGAAGAGGACGAAGGCACCGAAAGAGGTCCCTGCGGAGAAGAGGTTTAGTTATTATCATCCTGGGTTCGGAATGTCGGATTCGCCAGAGACACCCACCGGGCCTGAGGTACGTTCTGTCTATCGAATTTGTGAATGCAGCTTTGACAATGTTTTGTAGAGTTTAGTCAGGAAGAGGCGGAAGATCGACCCTGCGTGGGCGGAGAAGATGCGGAAGAAGGCTGAAGAGGAGAAGGTCCAGCGTGAGCAGCAAAACCAACAGCAGGTGGAGGGCGTTGGACCTGCTGCTTCCAGTTCAGTGGTGCAGCACTTAGTTGCACCACCGCCTGCGGGTCCTGTAAGTCTTAGCGCTCCACCGGCTTTCGGATTTGCGGGGCAGCCCGTGTTCGCACAGGCGCCTCATGTCGCTGTTGCGCAGGGTGTACCCGCACCGATGGATTATCATCGCTATCGGCCGGAGTCTGGGGTAGGGATGCTTGCTGCGAACGGCCATCCTCAGCCTGTCGAAGAAGATCCGCCCTCATCCGCTTCTGTGCGTAGTTCATCTTTCTATCTGCTCCATGCATTCCATTGACGTCTGTTGTTCGCGTTGTCTGCAGGCACAGCTGAAGCCATGCTCGAACAAGACCTGCCGCCGGCGCGTGGCATCGTCGAGTTCCAGTGCGACTGCGCTCTGCGATAAGTGCAAGGCCAAGTTCAAGAAGCACGCGGACAAGAATAAGCGGAAGCATAAGCTTGTGCCGATCAAGCCTGTGGGTGCGACGTCTGTTAATGTCGATATGGGCGATGGAGGTAGGAGTTAGGGCGGTTGTTCGTTCGGTTTCTTGGGTTTTCGCTTCATTCATTCATTCCTTTGCTCGCTGTTTCGTTTCGTCTTCGATCTGGGAACGGTTTACGCTCGCTTTTTACTTCGTCTTTCTTGAACTTAATCCTAGCGTCATCCTCATCGTACGTCGGTCAAATTGAGTATCGGATGACGCGCGTTCTAATGATAATCTATTCGATGCTAGTTGTATCTGTATTGTACATGGGTTCTTAATCAATTGGCTTGCTGGCTTGGAGTATGACCCAATATGACTCCTTGGAATGTTGGCGTCTTGGGGCGGGTGGCCTCGTGGTTCTGCGCAGGCGATGGACTCGAGAGGCGAGGAGGTCGAATTTCACGATTTAATGAAATAGTGGCAAGGGCTGCTCATCTGAGTCATTTAACAGGGGGGAGATGGAAGGATCTTTGGCCTCTGTAAGTCTTGTCCCTCATATCCGATTTGAGTACTCATAGTTTTCATAGTTCCGACGAGACGCGTTCCACCGTGCCCTTCCTCCTAGTAGCAAGAGTAGCACACGCATAGTACTGACATGAAGCAGTCGCCCCAATTCCAGTGCTCGGTAAGTTCATTCTGGGGCTTTGGCGTAACGAGGTGCAGCTCAGGCTCCGCTCCTTGCGTTTCTCCACCACCAGGCTAGCAACCGTATGCATGAAACAGTAGTTTCCGCAGCCCAAGCCTGCAGGAGCTGTTTGGACCGCACGTGTGGCTCATGAGGAGGAGGCTATAACACTCGGATGACGTTCATTTGGAGAGCCCTCCCTTCCGTTTTACACCCTACCATTGCACTCTCCCCACACTATGCCAGACTCCCATACAGCTGAAGACGACCTAGAGAAGGGTTCCATCGTCTCGAAAGAAGAGAAGGACCTTCCGAACCCATACGACGACGAGAGCGACGACGGGAAAGATGACGTCGCGGACAAGACCGCTGTGCAGCCCAAACTTGTGGATGAGCCGGGCGAGATAGGTCTGCATCACGTCTCTCTTATTGGTGCATCGTCGGGGGACGAGATCAACAGCTGACTTTCCGACCGTCCTTCCTAGACCCGACTCAGGAGCAATTGAAGGAGTTGCAGCGCGAGCTATCTGACTTCCTCGCACTGCATATTGCGAAATCGTTGAACCTGCAGAACTCGCTGCACGCACCGACGGATCCCCTCAAGCTGTTGAGGAAACGCGGTTCGACTTTCGAGCGGGAGAATGGTAAGTTCCCCTATGCGTCGCGAAGGCTCGAGGCTGATTGTCTGCAATAGCTAGCTTCGTTTCACCAGGCTCGACAGGGATCATCGCGGCTCACTCCCATGAAGCGCCCCTTTCTCGACTCGACTTTGGTTCGAGCCGAGGGTCTCCGACTGATGCCCATATTGCGGCGCTTGACAAGTTTCTTGGAGTTCATATGAACAATCTTCAGGCTTTACAAGACTCGATGAACCGGGGGCCTCAGCAAAGTGCGTCTCTTATTTCGTTCGTTCAAAAGTCCCAAAGCTTACGGTCCCGTCCTGAATAGAAGCCATGCCTTCGAAGGTTGATGTATCCACCCATGGTACGCCGCAAGGCGGTCATTATACTCAGGAGTTCGCTGGATTAATCGCCGCAGTGAGTCGTTGATACAAATGCTATCAGTTGGCGTACGCTGAACTCGAGTTCTAGTCCATTCTACAGGCCATATTCATCGTCGTATTTCTGTCCCTCACCCGCTCGCTCATGGTTCTCAGGAACCAGCGGATACCATTCGACGTCGCCATGCTCTTTTCTTTCTTCTCTCTTCTATTCCTCATCCTAAGTCTCTGCCTCTCGCTCTGGGGAATCATGGCGGCTTCGTGGCGCCGCCTCCGAAACGAACCCGAGAGTCAAGTTCAGATCAACTTTTATCTCTTCCTTTCGAGTCAGCTGCAGTTCTGCGGCTCGGTGACGTTTGTGTTGCCTTTTATCCTTGCGAGCTTCTATATCTTCTCGGGGATCGCGTTTCCTGTCGTGCTGCTCGTGTTCTTGCTTGTTGTGTCGATGGTGGTCATGGGCAGCGTTGTGTACCGAGTCCCGATTAGCCTGGAGAACGTCTCGACTATTGTGTTGAGTACGAGGCATATGGAGCGGCCGTCGTTGCGGCCGGTGAGCTGGGGTGGGGGTAGACGGCGGAGCTTCTACTGATTCTTATTCTATTTTCGTAATTTACTTAGTCTTTCTCTCTGAGCTGGAAGCGCAACGATACCCGGGGTAGTTCAAGCTTATGATATTGATACAATTAATGGACAGCTGTTGTACATAACTAGGGTTCTGGTAGCAATGAAGCCCTCAGATCTAGTTCTTCCCAGACCTTCCAGCCTTCTTCGCGGCGGTCCTGGCCCTCGTAATCTGCTTCTTCCAGCCGTAGCATTGCCTGCATTCTGTTGCGAGAAGACGTACGGCATGCTTAAGAGTAACTGGGCCCGAGCGTGGGGCGACGACTGACCAGCTGACCCATGCTTCTTGCACTGGTAAACGCCGTCCTTGTTGAGGGTGCCTGGGGGGCAGTCGAGCGGGGCGCGGTCAGTGAAGTCGAACTGTAGGAGATAGGTCGGGTGGGTCTGGTTAGCACCTCGAATGACCTCGACGGCAGCTGGGGCATCAACGTACCCCGAAGAACCCGTCGTTGTCCTCCCTCCCGTCAAAGTTGCATTCATCGCACTGGGGAAGTGATTAGGGGGGTGCTCGTCGTCGAGTGTGGGCGCCTAAGTGCTCACCTGTTCCTTGAAGTGCGTGCAGAAGATGGCGTCGGCAATCTCGACGGTGGCAGGAGTAGTGTCAACTTCGGCGCTGGCCATCTTAAGATTTGCTCGTAGAGGGGGGTGTAGAGTATACGGTTGTTCGTCGAGCACCGATGCCTACCAGACAAGCAGTAGACTGTAAAATCAGGGGGGGTTGGGGTGTGAAGAAGGAAGAGAGGGGTTTGGGGAAGCCTCCTGTTTATATGGATCTGGGCATGGTCATAAGACTTCGATTCATTCTCAGACTTCTCAGCTGACCCCTAGAGACTCCCAGAGTTGTCTCGAAGAAGGCTATTCAGTCGCCAGTGGGTTCGACGAATATAGTTCCAGTGCCGTCCGTTAATCCGTTAATTGACTCTGGACGGGGCTTGTTCCTTTTTGAGCGCAAAATGCGGGGTAGAGATCAGTGATGTGATCGCTGAGCTCCGGGACAGGGGCTAATTTACTTGGGCACGCGACGCGACTGCGTATTTGGCTGGGATTACCTACGGTGCCTTGGGACTGGAACATCTCCAAGTCCACTCAATCTCTAGTAAGAGTCACACCCAGACGATGCCTTTTGGGAGAATTTCAATCGTTGATACTACTACATTTGTACTATATGTATTCCTGTTCACAACTTTGTACGACTGGGCGTGTGTGCCTTCTCGAGAGTATAAGTCTCGTTCTGGATCCAGGATTTAGCTCGAGGTTACGCCTGTGGAACGACCCATCTTTCCACCTCCACTTCCAGAATGCCCAGTATATACAGAGATCCTACCAACATCGTCAGAATATGCAGCCGAGGGAATGTGACGTCTCATACCGTTTGAGTTCCGAAGATAAGAACAAACGCCACCGGGACTGTGAAGCAGAACTTCGTTTACCTCCTTGCAGGATTAGGGTGACTGTGGGTACACACCTGTAGCGAGCATGATATCGAAGTCGGGATTCCAGTTTGGCGCCAAGGCGACGACCACTCCCAGTCTTTCGGCCACCATAAGTGCTGTGTCGCAAGGGAGAGAAGTTAAGCTTACCCGATGCAGAGAGCGCCAAATAAAGTAAAGGTCAAGACCCGAACCACAGTCCCTAGAGGGACAACCTGCTCCCGGACCACCCTCCACGTCCTTCGAAGCTTCACCCACGTAGCGGCCTGCAATGCAATAACTGGAAGCATTAGCACTGCAGTCGTTATGGACCCAATTCTCGATCTTGGATTGGCATTAATTGATATAAGCCGGCGGGAGCAGATAACGGACTCACGGCGCTCGTAAGTCGTCGTTAAAGCTGCAGTAAGCGCTGTCGACGCTTCGCTGAACTGCATCCGGGCGATTTAAGCCGGCCTAAGGAAGAATGAGGTTAGTTAGGGAACTGTCTCATCTGAGGAGGTACACACCAGGAGACTGCCTATCGCCATAGGGAAGTAGAGTAAATACGGCAAGATTACAAACTTGGCAAGCTTGAGATTTTCACGTAGGCCTTACAATCACGAGGATGACATACCAGTATAGACCAAAATCTTCGACGCCTTGAAGTTCCTGGCTCGTTGGCCAGATTTGATATGTTATAGTATATCTAGAGGGTGTCATAGCTCAATGGTGTTTCTGTCGCATGAAAGAGTTCATAAACGTACCTGGGTCACCAGACCTAGCGTCGTACCCGCCGCTCTAGAGAAGTGATCTCCCAATGCATGATTAACCCTATTGTCGTATATACTCACAATGGGGGTGCTGCGTAAACCAGCGCTGCTTGGCTAGCGCATATTGAAAAGGGTGGATTGGGGTTCTTGATATTCCCAGACATGAGGAGAAGGCAATAGGACGTTGTCAATATCAGAAATGAAAACACGACACTAAACCAGGTGCTGTGTCGTGGTGCGCCCCGAGCGATCATGGCGGTTAGGAGCATTAATACGGTCCCGCATAGGCCGAAGAGTTCAAAAGCGGTGAAAACGGCGACGTATGGACTTTGAATGCGAGAATTGGTGGCCATAGGTTTAAGCCAGCGGGGGAGGCGATGGGAGATGGTGTTCGAAGTGTCAAAGATTTGTTGTTTCGAGATCAAAGAGGAGGGGTCGAGAGAGGGGCGTATGTATGTTTGAAGAACTGGCTGTTGCCATAGAGTTATGGCTTTGTCGCCGTGGCGAGCACCTGCGGAGGCTCGGAGGAGGAGACCGAGGCTGTGGGGCAGGAACAATCGATAACTGAGGGAGGTATATTTATCGAGCCATGAATCCAAAAAGAGAGCTCGGTCAATAAGTATGTCTCTCCTCTCACGAATGGGTGAGAGAAAACATAAAGTAAGGGACGTGTTTCTCGAATCCCAATCCTCACCCTTCCCCATATCTGGACGGGTGGATATTGTACCGAATCCTGAGGTCTCATGATCGTTAAAAAGTGCTGGTGTGCACTATGTACAAGTTGAAGCGCCCTTTAAGTCTGTCAAGTACCATCTGATGAGGAGCCGGCAAGAAGTTATCATAAGAGCGTGATTGTCTGGTAACCACGAGTCGAGTCTCGAAAGGTACGTCGAGCCCGGAAAGTTGCCATGTTTTGCCATGTGCAGCGCAAATCCCTCCCACGCACCGTAGACAGAACCTAAGCTCGTCCTCCGCCATTGGAAATGGGTTTTGCCGGCATCCCGGCCTCCATGAATGTGATTGGGCTCGTGGATTCTACTTGGAATATCTGAATACAGTCTTGCGTTTGCGGAACGGAACCGGCATATAAAGATATTTGAGAAGATGCCCATGGATAACCGACCTATCATCCGAGGTCTTTGAGTGGGGCATACGTCGGTCGACGTTTCCAGAAGGCCCATGCATCCAAGAGGTCCTGATGTGGGGTTATGTGTCAGCTACAATCCATTCCATAAGCCAGCTATGGTAGGTACAGTACCGTTTGAGTGCCAAAGGTTAGCAGCGCCAAATTGGGAACTGTGAGCGAAGACTGAGCATATTCTCCAGGAAAAATGGGCGGAGACTCGTACATGTGGCCAATACTATATCAAAGCCTCGCTGGCGAGTATCGCGTGTTGCATAGACAAGAGCCACACTTCAAGATTGGCTGACTGAGATAACGGTCGGGAAGGGTTCAAAGAAGCTCACATCAGTGTTAGGATTCCAATTGAACCGAACGTGAGGGCACGGATAGCAGTAGCAAAAAGGTGTCCGTTGTCGAGGCTGAGGTCAGAGTTTCGATAGATAAAGTACCCCAAGTAAGCTGTGATGGGACGGGCGGCCATACGCCATCAGTTATACCAGTGATGGCAATGGGCGCTTAAACGCCTGGACTTGCCTTGGATAATGACGATCAGAATGGCGGATATGACCACGACTGTGAAGACCATTTGAGGCCTATCTCAGAGAAAAGTGAGATAAAGGAGACATTGGGTGAGAAACTGGCGAACCAGATTCGATCGGTCGAGTTGCAGTAGGTTCCGGTGGATGAGACCGCAAGAGTTTGGATGTTAGGTATCGTGAACTAGTCAGAGTCAGATACCAGTGTGCGAGTTGCAAGAAGAAGGACACACCAGAGAGAAGCCGATAGCTATCACGGCCCAGACGCAGTAGGGTGCAAGTACCAGCTATGAGAGGTTCCTGATCGTCAATTGAAGAGGTCAGACGAGATGGGACAACCGTACGATGGCTATCGTTTCGTTCCCAGACTCGTCAACCGACGACTCGGACTTGGCAAATCGGAGCCTTAAGAGTACCTATCTTATGGTTAGACCCTCAGGCATACTTGGCCGACGATAAGTAATTGACGCACATGGATGATCATGGAGAGAGTGGCGCACGTCGTACTAATAACGGCGCACAGATTGGTCATCGAGCGCGTACATTGATAAAGGCCAAAAGGCGAGACGAGGGTCAGAGAGATGACATACAGAGGAGGAGAGGCATAAATTCCAGCTGCTTGAATCAGACATAGCGTAGCATTTGGTGGGTCTTGGTATTGCTGACCACCGATCGTAAGGAGCGAGTACGAAAGAGAGGAGATAATCCACGAAAAGCAGAAGCTGTACCACGTCGGCCAGCGCTTGATATGCTTGCAGAACACCGCAGTGAGAACGACCAGGATGAGTCCCCCGGCTCCTAATAGCTGTAAAGCTACAAAGGCAGTTACGGTAGGGGGATGAGAAAAGTCTTCAGGGGGTGGAAGTTAAGCGCTTGTGAGAGGCTACTGTACCAAGAGAATTTGACACTCACCTCCGCGAATAGAGATAGCCATGGAGTTAGCCCACCATCAAGGCGGCGGCAGAATCGCTGAGGGAGTATTCAGGGGCTCGGGATTGCTGAAGCGTCTGTTAGGAGGGGAAGGTCGAAGGCATACGAAGGGGCCCATGGCTACAGCTCCTGTATATAGACGACGACGGCGGGTGATAGAAGCCTACATGAAGCCAAAGTATGATGGACTGACACTTGTCAGTGACAAGCAACTTCCTGGTCTATATGATTCCGAACACGTTTATTGAATGAGTAGATTGCGAGGCTTGGTCGTGTTGGAGGTATAGTCCCGACTACATCCAAGTCAGCACCCTCATGTCTCCTAACCTACCAAGTCTAACTTCGGGCGTTGGGTTTGTTTGACCACAAAGGGACATCATCTTGAGCATCATGCTGCGCAGAAGATGTGGGACCTTGACATGGGGACCTTGATGAAATGCCGAAAGCTGGGCTTCGATCTACAACGCTTTAAATCCGAGCAGTGAGCCTCAAATAGTAGACTCACCTACTAAGGTCGAAACGCCATTCACAAGGCTCGCCTTCAGATGAAAATGTAGAAGAACCCCAACATGGTTACATAGAGTCTTTCATGTATGTTAGCGCCGTGGTGTTGGCAAAATGAAGCCGCGAGACGAAGCCGGTTCAACAAGTAAGGAAGCCCTGTCGATGGTGGGTTGAGGACCAATGACCAGCACTGAATGTCGACTGGAATTTGTGGCCAACGGTCGCATATCTCCTTCTCCCACTGGCACGATGACGGGATATTGGGTGAGGCGGAGCCGCGGGAACCAATCGAAGCAACCTTCCCAGAGATCCTATGAACGTCGAGGTTAGCGACCGACGTTGGAGAAAATGGAGGACAGAGAAGTTATAGAAACGCACAGGTTGGGAACCGAATATGATTGCAGCGCCGAGAGGGACTGCGCGCGCAGAGGTGTCAGTGCCACGGGGATTGTATCGAGTCTCATGGACGCGCACCGACGGATATCAAGACGTCGAACGCAGCACCTCTGGTATTCGTCAAGGCGAAGGTCAGCCCAGTCCTGGTCGAAACGTCAGATCACGCCAAGATCACGCAAAGTTCGAGCAGGTCACAACACGCACACTGCAGCGGTTAGAACAACTCCTGTGAATATGAAGACGCGAGTCGTCAACACGGCTGATTGCCCTTGACACCGCGATAGCGAAACAAGAGGATTGCGATAGTGACTGGCGTTGCCTTCAGCTATGGAATTCATGAAAAAAGGTATGGTCGTGGTGAGGACGACAGGACGCAGTATGTCGCGTTGTGCGACAGGATCACTTTATCCAAGTTCCTACCACTGTACTGTGGCGAGTGAGCAATGCCTTTGAAAAGAGCGGCGAAAAGATATACCACAAAGACTCCAGTAAGAATGGAGATCCAGATGAGCCATGGCATTAGGATCGTCTGGATGATTGCATGAGCAACTGCATCGTTCCTGAGTCGGAGCAATGCGCCCATAGCAGTCGTTCGAAGAGCCGTGAGCGTTCAGCAATCCCTGATGCTCTGCTTGTTATTGTATCCCGGATCGTTTTCAACAACTATATCGCCATGCGAGCCCATGTTCCTGCCGTACTCCTTTTGACATACCTGGGCAACGAGTGCCGAGGAGGTAGCCCCGATACTTCGAATGCATGTCAGCATGAAAATTTCTTGAGAAAGGCCTGCACATACAGAGGGGACCCTGCGTACGCCAACCCAGCCTGGAAGAAGCACACGTTTTTATTTGGAGGGCGGAATTGCTGTCGAGCGAGAGCGAGCAGAGAGAATGAAAGGCCGAAAGCGCGCCATGATGCGGAGAAGCTGTACCAGACGAGGCTTCTCTTCACTCTGGGTCGCACGATGGCTAATGTTATCAAGACTGCAAAGGAAGCGGCGCCTGTGATACTCAGAGATGCAAATGCGAGGACTAGCGAGCGGTTCACTGGTTCCATGATGGGAGGGACTGCACAGAGGTGAGAACTCTAGGGCGAGGAAATAAATATGCTATCAAACAGGTATTCTATATGTATTCTGAAACTTGGGAGAACTCACTTCGCTGTATTACATAGGCCGGGCAATCCATCTAAGTGTTACACGGGGATTTTCGATCCCATCGCGTCGGACGAACGGTTTCATCATGAATAATTCAGAGGCTTTGCACCTTTAGGTATAGTACCAAATTAGGGCAGCCATTACGACCTTCTGCAGTATTGCATAATCGGATAGATTAGAGGATTGGTTGAAAGGGCGATTCAAACCTCAGTTACTCACCATGCACTTGGATTGGAACGCCTTGGTGAACGACGGTAGCACGATAGCCGGGTTGAGATATAATTAAAGGTAGAGTAATATTGAGGGAAAGCACTTAAATTTTGCCTGTGCAAGGATTCAGGGAAGCTTCAAGCTGGTTCGAACTTCGAAGGTCAAGTAGTAACGTCAAAGTTTGGTCAAAGTTTAAGCAAAGCTTTTGAGCATGACAGAAATAGGGGCGGAAGTTCGGATCAAGCACGTGGTTCCCCGGGTCCGGACTCTCCGAACTGCTCAAGCGACTCCGAGGTTTCTTCTCGACCACCATGTTGATTCACAAAAATCAAACGATGGAACACTTACTGTACTTCTTGGAACAGACTCTGGAGGTAAGCTAATTTGTGTTGCATCCCTGACAAAGACCTGATTCTGGCTTGGATATTTTAGGCGCCCACGCGTCGAGCGCAAGTAGACCGCACCCAGGGTTGATTCTTGTAGTCCTTGAAGGCTTGAACCAAATTGATAAGTACCTGAGAACGTTTGTGTATTCTTGAATCTTGAGGATGCCCCGAGATCATGGAGGCTATTAGGTACGGAAGTCACCTATGAGGGAAACGGCTCCAATTCTGACGTCAGTACTTAGGCCCCTCTTATATGTACAAGGTCAGAGCTGGCAGGCTAATAACTTCTCCAACCTCTATGTCGGAATCCTCTCCCAAACAATCCGAAAATCGACCAGGCGTTGCCGAGAGCGGGAACGAGCGTTCGGTGACTGACCCAGTTACCCACCAGCGAGTGCAGATACGGGATGTCTCGAAGCTCGAACTTGAACAGCTACCTCCACCGCCGACCGACAAGGAGGAGAAGGAGAGGATAGCAGCAGATGATGGCGCCAGCTCGTACAAAAGACACGAGCGTATGGACGCACTGGTGCAGGAGCTAACGCATGGGAACTGGTGGGACGATCCTTTAGGTGATCAGCGACGTACGAGAGTCCAGACGGCGTTAGTGGCTGGGGCGTCAGCGGGAGCTGGTGCTTTCGGAGGCATTCTGTGCTACTGGTCACTGATGGGGCGAGGAAGTGGGCTTATTACCGACCTCATAGCGCTCGTTATTGGTTGCGCATGTCTATCTGGGGCGGTAGCATTCGCGTCGGTCTCGTTCAGACTCATCCAGGAGGACGCCAAGACAGCCCCCGACTTCAAGGATCATGAAGTAGGTTATCGAGTTTCTCATACCCGTGCTTAGTGACTAACGAATGTGTAGCGAAAAGACATTCGACGGCTGCTAGAACACAACGGAAGCTCGGATGGACCTGAGACGGTCGCCTGGCTCAACAGCGTACTCAAATCACTTTGGCCCATCGTCAATCCTGCTCTATTCGTATCCATAGCCGACATCCTCGAGGACTCCCTGCAAGCCACACTGCCAAAGTTCATCTACGGGGTTCGCGTCGCGGATCTTGGTCAAGGCTCCGAGCCTGTTCGGCTTCTTGGTATACGGTGGCTGGACGCCGGGAAGGCAGGCAAGGAAGTCGACGGGATGCAAGCCGAGGAGGGCGACTACATTAATCTGGAGACTTCGGTGGCGTTTAGGGCGAAGGAGACAACTGGGAAGGGGCTGCGGGGTCGTTCAGCGAACCTTCACTTCCTGATGGAGTTCTACCTCGCGGGAGGGGTCGTCTTGCCCGTATGGGTCGAGCTGACGGCCCTGCTCGCGACGACGCGGATGCGGATCTCGCTCACCCCCAACCCTCCCTTCCTGTCGGTGATGACGCTGACGTTGCTCGGCAGACCCAAAGTGACGCTCAAGTGCACCCCGCTGGCGAAGAACTTCTTGAATGTGATGGACGTTCCTATGCTCTCGAACTGGATCCAGAGTAGTATCGACTCGGTGATGGAGGAGTACGTCGCGCCTCGGAGCATCAACCTTGATCTCAAGGCAATGCTCGCTGGACGACCCAAGATGGATACGGACGCGCTCGGAGTGGTGATCATCACGATTAGGAGGGCCCAAGGCTTCTGGGAAGAGCAGCCCAAGACGTTCTTGAAGAATCCGATGGCTAAAGGCGCCGACTTGTACATCACTGCTGGCTGGAGTAAGTGGGGGAAGCCTTTGTGGTCTACTCGGTGAGTTTATCTTATCGCCCCTTAAGCACGGTGTATTCATTTATTCGTGTAGTATCATTCAGAAGCAGGGGTCTCCTGTCTGGGAAGAGACGACAGCTTTACTCGTTACGCAAACGGAACTTGACGCCCTGGAAGGGCTGAAGCTTCAATGTTGGGATTCCGGTAGGCTAATTCCGAAAGGCATTTACAACATGTTCTTATCTCTTTGCAGATAGGTTCACTGCGGATGACCTCCATGGCAATGTCGACATACCTCTAGCTGATGTCGTTAAGGATCCCAGCACACATAACCGTCTGACCCAGCGCGAAGATGGTTTCAAGACGGAACGGGGCGATCCCACGAAAGGTTCTCTCATCTGGGAGGTCGGCTATTTCGAGAAGACGACGCTTGAGCAACACCTCGAGAAGAAGCACCAAGACTACAATAAGGTGAAGGAAGAGATCGAGCGCGAGGCGGAGCGGAAACTGAGGGAGGCCATGGCTGCTGGAGATAAGGAAGGGGAGGTCAAGCAACAGAAGGAGGAGGATCTGAAGGAGAGGGGCGACGAGATCATTGCGGGTTCGGCGCCGACGAATGACTGGCCTAGTGGTATCTTGTCGGTGCGGATCGAGCAGATCACCGGCCTGGAGATTGAGAAGATTAGGGAGAGTGGTGTCAAGGAAGAGGGCGAGGAGGATGAGACCGATAACATGCCGAGCGCTTACTGCACCGTCGTGATCAATCATCAGAGGGTTTACAAGACGAGGACGAAGATGAAGAATACAAATCCATATGTGCGTCGATCACTTGTGTACGTGCACCAGATAGATGCTGATCTTTTCGTGATTTTCTATCCAGTTTGATGCTGGAACGGAGAAGTTCATCAGGGACTGGAAGACGACAAGCGTCATCATAGCTGTCCGTGACAACCGGATACACGAAAACGATCCTCTACTAGGCATCGTCAACCTTCCTCTCCGAGATGCCCTCAAGCACCGCTCTCACTGGATAGGCTCGCTTCCCATCGTCGGCGGAGTCGGCTATGGGCGCATGCGCCTCTCGTTGACCTTCCGAAGCATCCAACTGCACCTTCCGCGCCGTCTGCTTGGCTGGGATGTCGGAACACTGGAGATCGTGTCGCCTATCACGTCGACCATCCAACTTCCGATTGACTACGCCACCTGCCACCTCGTTCTGAAGACGGACTGCGGCAAAGCGAAGGTGAGGCCCCAGAAGGATGGGGGGTGGGCGCAGAAGAAGGGGTACCCCGTGAGGTTACCTGTAAGGAAGCGTTACGCGTCGTGCCTCGTTTTCGAGTTTAAGAAGGCGGTTATGGGCCCGGATGACACCCCTGCTTATGCCACTCTGTGGTTGAAGGACATTCCAGACGACGAAGAGGTGGATGTCTCCCTACCGGTCTGTAAGAACGCCCCAAAGAGCAAGCTTGATCAAGCCAAATCCAATGCAGAGACCGATATCACCGGGGATGGCGGCCCAGGAGCTCACGGGGAGGAGGAGAACGAGGTCGACTTCGGGAGGATCGAGATGAGGCTCAAGTTTTGGAGCGGGTTAAGCGGGTATCATCACTACCTCGCCGATAAGGATAGACACGTCGCGGGTGTCATGGAGGTGCTGGACTGCCTCGAGGGCGTCGAGAGGGTACATGGAAAGGGTCCTCAAGCGTTCCCGCAGGAGGGTGATTTGCAGAGTGACTATACGAGCGACGAGTCTGATGACGGAGAGGAGAGTGTCACAAGCCAAGAGCAGGAAGTCGAGGACAATAGGGAGGAGAAGGAGGAACGGTTAGGTATGACGAGAGAGAAGAAGGGAGCCTTCAAAAACTTTAGGAAGAAGCAGGGAGAGCTGCATAGGAAGCACCGAGGTTTGATGCAGTGGAAGGTTGCGCGAAATGTCGCGTGGATTGGGCGGGGGGTTGAGGGCACGGCAGAGAAAATTGGCGATGCGGTGACTGGGAACTTGTTCAAGCACCGGGAAAGAGAACTTGGTGTCGAACATGAGGTTTGATTGTGCTTGTGGGGTGTCGATCGTTGTGGGGACTCGTTAGCACCGGGGAGAGGACTAAAGGCCCGTGTTCGACGCGATCCAGGTACAGGCTAGCGTCTCAATGTTTTCGGCGTTATGGGCCTTTGAAAGAAAGGGTTGCATTGGACTCAAGGCCTCGAGGCTTGGACTTTGTATGTATGTATTCGAACGAACTGTATTGTATCGTACCGCCCTTTGTGCCTCGTGGAACCATATTACATGTCCGTAAACCGTCGTTACCCGAAGGTATTTGACGAGGACCGGTAGGCTCCTGCAGTGTGCATGCCCTAACCGACAGATATTCGCTCACAACATTGCGTTCATTCAGTTTTCTGTTTGGAGAGAACGTACGCAAACAAACGCCGGGTTACTAGATGGCTTCACGTTGGCTTCACGAGAGGCTGTGACGAAACCCGGTTCTTGCGGGAAGGAAACGTGTTAAATATCTTACGGTGGTTTCTATACCGAAAAGGGCTATTGGACAGCGCTCATGAAGCCTCATTGTTAAAAATACCTCCGTCGAGCTGTCAATCGACGCAACATGTCTTGCAGTGAGCGCTGAACGTGGTCGACTTCTCACATACATACACTATGCCCAAAACGGCCAAATGTGAGAGGCGCAGAAAGGCGCCGGTGTCACCGCGGTACCGGTCGACGGTCGTGGATGAAGGGAAGCTCATAACTACGGTTTTCGCGGACTAGATATGCACTTTGTAGACAATTTAGAGATGGATTGGCCAGCGGACAATCCTTCATCACGCTCAAACTACGCTAGAGCCCCTCCTCAGGTAGTATGAAAGCACACAAACGATGACAAGCGAAGGTCCGCCAAGGAAGGCCATACCGGCGCCAATCAATAGGAGGCATTCTATTTTTAGTTGGGATCAATCCTTGCCTCCTACCATCATGACCCCGGTCCTCTGCCAATCCCAGTTCTTCGTTCAATCACCAGATGAGCGCTGGTAGTGCACCCTCTCTGCCCGATACACGGCCTGACATCTGACACGGTTTTATTCCATGTTCGGTTGCGGTACGTTGACTATAGATCCCACCCTATGGTTATCGTGAAAATGGCGATCACAGGGTGATTCCATGTTGACGGCATGGAATCGTTCTAAAGCTCGTTTTGAGATGAATCCATCGGCAACCCCATTTAGGAAGGGCGGGAACCAACAGGAAGCCAGGGTTTTGCTCTTCTGGGGGTCATTTAGGCGGTTACATCGGGCATATTGGCTTTCAATGGGCAAAAAAGTGCAGGAAATAAACATATGTATCATTGAAAGCCTATACTACAATACAGCAGGAGCAACTAAGTATAAACTAACTATCCCAACTGGAAGACCCCCAGCCAGCTGCCATTGCCATTCTATCCCAGCTACCCGGATTGACCTACGTGCAACGACGCACAATGCGGCACACGTCCCAGAACCCCTCGCATCCCCAAAGCACGACAGGTGGGGCCACTGAGAGAAGCGCGTCAGTGTTATGAAGTGACTGCGATGCAGACAAAGCGACTTACTTCATGACAGGTGGGGACACTGGGGAGGGGAGCAAGAGAGCGGCCGGCTGTAGGGGGCTGGGCAACGTCGAATGAGATGATGAAGCAGTGGGGATGCTTGAAGTGACTCACCGATGATGGAGAAAGGCGCACGGAGGCACTGACTCCCGAGAGGCAGAGAAGAGCTGGCGCGAGGGCGCTCAGAGAGGGGGGACGAAGGCGAGATGGTGGAACAAGTTGAACTTGCGCCCAAACTGAAGTTCAACCAACATGTGACCATGCTGGAAGTCCCACGAAAGCAATGCCGAGGAATGCCGTTGGGCGCAGGAAAGTTCGGGCTGATGAATGAGGTTGAGTCCAGTCGCACGGCTGCCAAGGGCTGTCGATGGTCGGAGAAAACTACAAAAGGGATTGCATTTGGATTGAACATGCAATTTCGCTTCAGATTCACGGCATTGTCAGCGGATTGGAATCGTTCTGTGGTGAACGCAGAGTGAACGCATAACGTCATTGGATTCATCACGGAAACCCTGAACATGGCGTGAAACTAGAAAAAGTGAAAGGCCGTGTAAGCTCACCAGACTCCCGGAGACGAAGAAATTGCGCAGAACATGAGGTTTAGAGGGATCCTATGACCCGAATACGGGTTGACAGCTCACCAAATTAACGACGGTAAAGTAAAAAACCTCGCCGGGAACTCGGAAAGCTGACTTCACGTCTGTTTTTGCAGCACAATAGGTACATACCCGTTGAGGGTCGAGGTGCGAGGTTGGATCTCGAGTGGGGCTTTTTTCATTTTCCGCTGCATCGTGGCTGCCCTGTTCGTTTCCAAGTTGCGGCGTAGACGCCGGGACACTCAATTCAATTTGGGCGTTTCCAATTGAATCTACCAAGGGGTGTCGGAAGTCAGACAGAGTATCGGTGATGTCGTGGGTGTTGCATTGATTCCAACGATGGAGTCTTCCACCGACCCAACATCAACCCTGTCGAACGTCTACATACTTAACACGTCGCCGTATTCGGGTTAGCCCAACTTCCCTTTCTTTCTCTCTCTCCCCCCCTTGTCTGGCCCGTGTCTTCTCTCTTTGCCTCAACGGACGCCCGCCTCAATCATGGACGAGAAAAAGCTTGGGACTATGGACTCCGCCGCGCAGTCCTTCCAGTCGGAGAAGCCTCTTGGGCCTCTGCGCTCTGCCGACTCCATTGAGGCTGGGGCTAAATTCACCTCTGGTGAAACGAAGAGGCTCCTGAGGAAGATGGACTGGAACATTGTTCCATTCCTCGCTCTTTTGTACCTGTAAGTCTACCTCTTTCAAGTTATCGAACCCGTAGTGGATACCGACTTCGTATTATACAGGCTCTCTTTCCTCGACCGTACCAACATCGGTAACGCTCGCCTGGATACCCTTGAGAAGGACCTAAAGATGACGGGGCCCTTGGACTATAACGTAAGCTTTGCACCACTCGCCTAGCGCTAGTCAGTCACTCCGTTGTGCACGTTCTGACCTATAGTTGTAGATCGCACTTGCTGTGTTCTTCCCGTGGTATGTTGCTGCCGAGATTCCCAGCAATATCATGATGAAGCGCACGAGTCCATCGCTCTGGCTTGCGATCATCATGTTCGCTTGGGGCGTCTGTAAGTATCCACTCTCGCTCTGTGACGCGACGCGCCTACTAATACCTATCCATGATATAGGCATGACTCTCATGGGGTTGGTCAAGAACTACCACAGCCTTTTGGTTGTTCGAATGGCTCTGGGATTGGCCGAGGGTGGTCTTTTCCCTGGTGTGACTTGGTATATCACCCTCTGGTACAGACGCCATGAGTGTGGCTTCCGTATGGCGCTCTTCTTCTCCGCTGCTACCCTCGCCGGTGCTTTCGGTGGTCTTCTTGCTCGCGGAATTACTGAGATGCGCGGCATTGGTGGACGTCCAGGATGGGCGTGGATCTTCATCCTCGAAGGTCTCCTCACTGTCCTCGTCGCCATTGTCGCCAAGTTCGTAATTCACGACAGCCCTGAAACGTGAGTTAGCGTGAAGCTGCTCAGCCACAACATTTACTTACATCATGGAAGGGCTCGCTTCCTTACCGAGGAAGAGAAAGTCGAAGTCAAGGCCAGGATGAAGCAGGATCGCAACGCTCTCGCCGATGAGTTCCACAGCAAATTTGTTACGGCTGCCTTGAAGGACTGGAAGATTTATATCCACATGCTCATCACCATCGGTGAGTAGCATTTGTTTCGCTGTGGCTTACTTCTTACTGACCGTTGGGGTCAATCGTTACCAGGAATCTACACTCCTTTGTATTCCATCTCTCTCTTCCTCCCTACCATCGTCAACGGCATGGGCTACTCAAAAACGCAGTCTCAGCTCATGAGCGTACCTCCCTACGTAGCTGGATGTATAGCAACCATTGCTGGTGGCCTGCTCGCTGATAGGTATAAGCAGCGTGGTCTCTTTATGATCGGGTTCTGCGCGACAGCCGTCGTCGGCTTCGTCATGCTTATCTCGACACACAAGCCCGCGGTACAATACGTCGGAACATTCTTCGCGGTTTGCGGGTAAGTGGCCGTACCTTTAACTACAAGTTGATGTTAACCCTAGTCCTAGTATCTACCCTAACGTCCCGATGGGTGTCGCATGGAACGGAAACAACATTGGAGGAGCAACCAAGCGCGCTGTCGGTATTGCCATGCACGTCGGCTTCGGTAACCTCGGTGGTGTCATTGCTGGCTTCGTTTACCGCAAGGCCGATGCCCCGCGATACTTCCAAGGCCACGGTCTCCTCATCGCGACCACGACCATGAGCTTGTGTCTTTCCACCTTCATGCACTTCTACCTCAAGAGGGAAAATGCCCGCCGGGACGCTCTCATGCGCGACAAGGGGCTCACCCTCGAGACGTACACTGACGATATGAGGACTACCGAGAGGGAGAAGGGCGATGATGCCACTGTGAGTTGTTGTTTATCCTGCAGGTCTTTAGACTTCGGATGGCTAACACAACATGTTCTATTTACAGTTCTTCCGTTTCACCATCTAAAGGTCTTCTTCGAACTTTGCCTTCACACTCCTCCAAATACCTGCCCATTCCATGGACCTCGTCCACGAACTTACGGTTATTTAATACTTGGTTTACTAGTCACCCCCCATGTTTGCACATGTACTCTTTATCTTGTTCGTATCTTGTATGCTACCTCAATACAGTCTGTCCTTTACTCTCTCACAGTGACTAAAAACGACCTAAACTCTGGCTCATACGCTATCGTGCATAGATCATGTACAACATGCTCAAAACTTGACGCGACTAACGATGTTCCAGAACGCGGCACCTTGCCTACGAGCAACCTCAAGCTCAAGCTCCGTAGGTTGGCGAGTACCATTTCCAGCAAGCGTTCCAGCACCCCAAGGTGAACCTGTTGGAACGAAAACCGTGTTTAGGGGTCGATGCATACCCAGCAGTCGGTAGTCGACGGAAAGTAGGACTCACCACCGTGAACCTCCTCCAGATTGCTCTGAAGCTCAAAGGCGTTCGAATATCCGAAAGGGACATATAAGATGCCATGATGGGTGAGCGTCGAGATGCTGTTCAAAGCAGTGGTCTCCTGGCCGCCACCCATCCCGGAGGTCGAAACGAATACTCCTGCGTACTTTCCAGCAAGAGAGCCAGCCGCCCAAAGCTGTCCTGTGGCGTCCCACAGTGCCTAGAGGTTCATCATCATCATGATCGCCGTCCTTTCTGCACCGAGAACCAGTACACACCTTCCACTGCGCGGGGAAGTTACCATAACGAGTCGGAATACCGAAGAGATAGGCGTCATAGTTCGTGAGCTTGTCCACCGTTATAATTGGGAAGTCAGGTTTAGCGGGAGCGTGCAACAGCTCCAGCGTTTCTTTTGGGAGTGTTTCGGGGATTCTTAACGAGATGTATCGTTTAGTCGCGATGGAACAAAGGTTGGAGCATAGAACGGCTTACTGGTAGACATCGACTGTGCCGCCAGCGCTCTCGATACCAGCTTTCTCAGCGAGTGCCACTAGCGGAATAGATGCACTGTTAGTGTCCCGTTCATTTGAAGGCCGCGAGGGTATCGGATACACATACGTTTGGCGATATGTCCATACATCGAATAAATGATGATCGCTACTCGGGGAGACGCAGACATTTCGAGTGGGAGATTGAAGCTTGTAGGTCAAAAGGTTGTGGGGATTATCCTGAAAGGAGGGGACTTTCTACTATATATTCGCTTCTGGGAACCGTCAGCCTCATCTTCCATATCGCTTATTCTGCCTGAGGCTGACAGTCGGCCTACCTCTCAATTTGGCCCGCGGCCATCCTTCAGAGGCGCCTAGATCTGTGACGCATGAAGTACATGTATATTATAAAACCGGATTCTGCTCTCCCACATGCATTGTCCCCAGTTCAGATTAGGCGGTTTGACAAGGGCAGAGATAGGCGCTAGACTTGCGCTAAACCGCGGTGAACCCCTTGAGCTCCCTTGAGCGGGCATGGCTTGCCGAGCGGATCTTAAACTCGGCATCGGGAAGCGTTGGGCGCCTCGACGCACTTCTACCAAACCTGACGTTTTGTCGCATTCTCAAGCCTGCTTTATCCCCCAGATCCATGTAAAAGCACTATATAGCTATGCCTCAAGAGTATATCCACGCGAATTCTGATAATATGCTCCTGGATTTCGATTACTGTAGTCTGTAGCTCAACGCTGAGTAATGCCGAACTTAAACTCCGTCCGGCAAGAGCTTTAGGGGCATCACCTGGCGCCCTCTGGTTCGCTGTCACACCGCTCTCCATGTACACGGTTTTCTTAGGGCGCACGTTAAGGTGAGTGCTAAGAGCGCTAAGAATCGTCTGTGGCTGAAGTGATGTAAACTAGAAATAGTTCGAACTAGTGACTTGGGGGACTGTTATACACTAACGCACACATCTTACATCTTTTGCGAGTATTTGAGTTTTGAGGTCAGCACAACGGTTCTGCTTACTCCAAGGACTACCGCCTGGTATCGACAGCGAGTGGGGGTGGGCGCTTAGCACAATTCATGATCATGTGGATCCACCTTGGCCGCCAATCTCCCCACATCTTGCTCCCAGCAAGAAGAGACTCGGCATTTCCCCAAAGCAGCACTCAACAATCGGTTCCAAGCGTGGTGCGTAGACCCGAGGGTCACTGAGCTCACTAATAACTATGCCTACAGTCAAGTCCCGCTGGCGCAACGTGTGAGTCTTAACCTAATTATACGACTTTTTCTTTGGCTTACCATTAAGGAGAGCAATTGTGCTGACGCTGCAAACAATCGATCGTGCTCCAAGGTTAGTCACAGTAGATAGCTGAGCATAGCTCGCTCTTGTCGTGGGCTCTATGTACCCAAATGCGACACGGAAGTTCAGGTATGGTCATGGGCGTCAGGGGTTCTTCTGGAAGCTCATGGACGCGTATGAACGCAGGGCCTTTTGGATCGGAGGTCACCCGTTATCGATTCAACCGAGTCCTCCGGTGGAGCGCTGGCGTCACTAATAAGGTATCGAACTCCCTGCAAGGCCGCTACAGTGTAAGCATTTGCATGGACCACTTCTCCAAATAGGTCTTGAACGCTCACGAAGGCAGATTAAGGCAGATACTCATGCCGGGGAATAGCTATAAAAAGCAACTAATTCCTGTACCCCGGGTCCAATAGCACGTCGGCTAGATTAAGGTGCGAGTTTCCAGATAAATCAGGAAGTTAAGCGAGGTTAAGCGCCTGGCGTGCTAAGCAGCTTCAGTCACCTCGATTACGCTCTGATTCGCTCATCGAAGTTTTTTATGATAATATGATCGATAGAATGCTTCCTAGCCGACACGTTGTGCCCCTCGTTGTGATCAAGCGGCTGACCCCGACATTCAATCTTCCTCGAACATACTTCACAGTCCCACACAGTCCCACGAAACGGCGTTCAGACGGAGTATCTCGCCCTTCTTTACACAAGGCAGGCTTACTCCAGCACATTCAAGATTACCTGCTCACATCCATAAAAGGCTCACAACTTACGGCGACGTCCCCCACTACCGGATTTTTCGACCATTACAGGCATTCCTCAGGCCGCCACCGTCCTCTACCATCGTCATCCCCGTCACGCAATCTTTGATATCCTCTGATTTTTCCCCATGTGCTTTGGAAGCAAAAGTCAGAAGAACAACTTTAGCGATAGCCAGGGCACGCCGAAGACGAAATCGGGTGCAAACAATGGAGCTAGCGAGAAGAATATAAAGGGCGAGGCTGCCGTCTCCAAAGGACCTACTCCAGAACCCACACCAGCTCCTACATCCACCCTCGCCACCACAACCACAACGATGTCAGCCCCTAAAGTCGCCATTGTCATCTACTCGATGTACGGCCACATCGCCAAGCGTACGTCCTTCATCGAGCACGCCGTTCTTGGTCAACCGATGTTGACATGTATACCATAGTCGCTGAAGCCGAGAAGGCTGGTATTGAGAAGGCTGGCGGAAAGGTCGACATCTACCAGTTCGTACCCTCGATCCTGTCCCATCGTCCCCCAACTCTGACCCGGTCGTCATCCACAGAGTCCCCGAGACCCTCCCCCAGGAAGTCTTGACTAAGATGTATGCTCCCGCCAAGCCCAACTACCCTATCATCACCCCTGAGATCCTCGTCACCTACGACGCATTCCTCTTCGGCATCCCAACTCGTTACGGAAACTTCCCTGCCCAGTGGAAGGTACGTTCGCCCTCCTCCATTCTTACTACTCATCCTAATCTTATCGTCCACTAGGCGTTCTGGGATGCCACTGGCCAGCTCTGGGCAACCGGTGCCCTCGCCGGCAAGTACGCTGGTATCTTCGTCTCGACTGCCGGCCTCGGAGGAGGACAGGAGACCACCGCTCTCAACAGCTTGTCGACCCTCGTTCACCACGGCATCATCTACGTTCCTCTCGGCTACTCCCATGCCTTCGAGCTGCAGTCCAACATCGAGGAGGTCCACGGAGGTGAGCTTTGCTTTAGATACTCTTTCGTTGGACGCGACGACTGATTGCATCGCTTTTAGGTTCTCCTTGGGGTGCTGGAACCCTCGCTGGCGGAAAGGGCGAGCGCACTGCGTCCGCTCTCGAACTCGAGGTTGCCACTAGGCAGGGTGCTGCGTTCTACAACATCGTTAGCAAGGTCAAGTTTTAAACGGTCACATATAGTGGCTAGATAGAGTCTGTACATATACGATCGCTTGATTCGTCTTCATGAAACTTCGAGCTTTAGCCTGTTTCTTTATTATCATTTCAATGCAATGTAACGATATACTATGACCCGTTCTATGGGATTACAATTTCTTTGCCCCCCTATCTGGCGGCGCGTAAAGATCTGAAGGCTCACGTGGACGTATTTCATCCCTTTTTGGTGTTATTTTCTTGACACCCAACCACGACGTCCATGTCACAACCAAGGCCCAAATTCGAGCCACAGATCGTGGTAGATGCCTCAGAGTCCCAATGGTTGCCATTGATTCGCTGTCCCGCCAATTTTCCGGCTGAAATCGTATGTGGTCGCCTTCGTTTCGATTTCTGGCGCTTATGCTGCTCAAGATTAGTTTGAAGTCGCGATTCTTCAGCTCGTCCACCATCCAGAATACAACTCTACCCTTATTCTGCGGTCTGAAGTCCTAGAGGAACATACCTCGGATTTCCCAAGCTTAATCCCCGCTCTCGAAGACGCGATCCCGGTCAAATGCATCCACCGCAACCTGCTACCACGAAGGCCGGGACGTGATGCTGCGCTGGAGCAATACTGCACATTCTATTCCACAAAAGGGTCCACGATCGTCGACAATCTCGTTCTGACCCCCATCCCCGATGCGAATGGCGCGCTACCGTACTACCACCCGTCGGTCCACCACATTCGTTTCCGGTACCTGCCAGGCGAGGTCGACGTCCTGCAAATCGAGGTTGACCGCCTCCCTGGGACGCCGACGGATCCGAACTCCCGGCTGTATAGAACGTCGCTGGCGCTGTTGGACACCGTGCATCGATACGGGTGGGGCGCGTTGGGGAACTACAAGAAGCGGGTCCATCACGATTGTATCATTACCCGTGAGGCATACCAGGACCTCTATCTCCTCATGCGGGATCGCCATAAGCACCTGGTGGAAACGTGGCAGGAGGTGACGGACCCCTACAAGCACGTCTTTGAGGTGAGTGCCGGGATCGTGCGCTGGGTTTGCGTGCTGATGAGTGTTCAGGATATTGGCATTGCGACGTTTTTGATGCTGCTATGGAAAGACAGTTATCCGGCGTCGCAGGAGACCATCGATGAAACCGCGCCCTGGAAGTCATGGGGTCGTCCACCTGGCGGATTCATCGACTTTGGGTGCGGAAACGGCCTCCTCACACACATTCTCGTGCAGGAAGGCTATACCGGCGTCGGAATCGATGTACGAGCGCGGACATCTTGGTCTCACTACGCTGCACCCACCCCGTCCAGCCTGCGCGTGCACGCCTTCGACCCGCTCTCTTTACCTTCGGACGACGCGCTCTTCCCTGCGGGCGCGTTCATTATTGGGAACCATGCGGACGAGCTCACGCCTTGGGTGCCTGTTGTCGCCACGCTCACCAGTGCGTCGGGGTACATCTCCATCCCGTGCTGCGCGTGGTCGTTCGATGCCAAGTTCGAGCGCTCGTCGACCAAGGGGTACCCGTATGGCGAGGGTTTCGTCGAAAGCCTGAGTCTTGGGGGCGACGGGAGCAACGCGAGCAGCTATTCTATGTATCGGATCTGGCTTGCGAGCTTGAGCGTGCATTGTGGGTGGAAGGTCGAGAGCGAGACTCTTAGGATCCCGAGTACGAGGAATTGGGCGATTGTTGGTGCGTGCTTCGATGTTGGATGTGGGCTGTTTGCTGACGTTTCGATAGGGAGGAAGAGGGAGGGTGATGCTCAAGAGGCTCGAGCGAATGCGCAGGAGATTGTCGACGATGTTCGGAACAGAGGTGTATTCAAGTCTAGGAAGCCGGAGGGAAAGGCCGGGGAGCACTAACTCGATTTTGGGAATTTAACGAATTTTGCGATCTACTTGTTATCATGGTAGCGCCTATCCGCGACTCAAGATCTAGGTGTAGGGTACGTGCTACTGTTGTTGACCTTTCAGCCACGCTAAAATGGCAAACAGGTATAAGAGCCTGTCGCTTTGTTCCCGAGGCATACACGGTGGCAAGCCCCTACGCCAGGTATACCGTATGACCAGAAAATGGATGATTTATGCGACATTCCTTATCTTAGGCAATTTCGGGAAGTCTTCTTCCTGGAGTGTGAGAGGGTGTACCGCCGGTCAGGGTCTTCTTTCGAGCAACGTAGTCACGTCCCACCTATCAATCTCACGAGAGGATGTATGATTGGGGCCAACAACAACGGTCGATAAGACTTCAAAATTCGTTAAGGGTAAGATTGACACAGTTTCGCCGGCGGTAGCCCCATCGAATGCGGGGAGCTTGGAGATTGGTGGGACAGTGAGGTAATTTGGTACTTGTACACTATTTCCGGGTGCACTGACGCGTTGTCTGTCAGGTTATCATGCGTCTATTTCTCTCGCTGGTGTCAGAATGGTGAGGCTGGACCACAGGGCAATGCCCTCGTTCGTTCAAATCCACAACGTCTGTGCCGCTTGCAATCTAAAGTACCCGAGCTTTCTCCGGGCTGCTTGGCCTATAACTTAGTCGACCATCCGCAAATTTTCCGAATACAAAGCCAGGTATCGACCACCTGACGACCCCCTTCCCCCATCGAAGGCAGCTCACGAGAAACGCGAATAGACGCCTCTTCCTTATATTTAACCATCTGATCCCCATAGCGCATCTCAACGCTTGTGCACCTTCTTTTGCGGACTTTGTCCTTCTTTAACGGGCCCGGAGAGCGAGGTTCAGCGACGTTTATCCATCGTGCTCCAACGTGGAATTCGGGTCTGTTTCTCATGTTCGCGCCTTCGCTGGACGGATATAAAGGCATTTATGAGAAGGCTAAGGTGAGTCGGTGTTCGCCTACAGCATTTGCTCGAGGTAAACTAGTGCGATGGTGATGCTTACTACAGTTGCTTTCAAGCTTCTTATCTTGAATGTCTTTGGGATCTTTGCGACTGCAACAGTCCCTAAAGCCTCGGATTGGGTGCGTCTAATAGTCTACTTGTCCGCTCTTCGGATCCCCTGCCTTTTTATGGGCATTCTCGCGTTTGTTTAACTTGGCGACTGACTCGGACTGCCGTCAGCCATACGATGTTACTGAACTGAAAGCACCCGACGGCTCTATCACTGCCAAGTTCGTCTCCGTCGGTGCGACGCTTACAGAGCTCTGGGTGAAGGATAAGAATGGGAAGGCGAGGGATGTCGTTTTGGGGTACGACGATCCTGTACGCCGCTTTTCCCTTTCTCGTTACCCGTCCAACGATTGACCTACTTGTTTGAATAGTCGAAGTTGTCGAGCGACCCTGACCACCCGGTCTTCAATGCTATTGTTGGACGGTATGCTAACCGTATGAAGAATGGTAGGTCGCCTGAGATGCGATGGTAGATCTTCTGTTCTAATTACGCTCCATTACAGGAACGTTCTCTATTCCGATTTCGAAAGACCCCACATCAGGACCTGGGGTGTACCACATCCCTACGAATGATCATAACGGTTCGTGACCTTCTTTCTCGCTATAGCCCATAAACTCATCGCGTATATTAGGACAGGTATTTCAGCTCGATTGTCTCCCCACTTGTTCTTACACTTCCTTCGTAGGTGACTCTGCACGGGGGCTTGATCGGATGGGACAGGAGGAACTGGACCGTCGTCGAGAAGTCGGAGACTAGCGTGACCTACAAACATATCGACAAGGCGGACGAGGGTTTCCCAGGCACCGTGACGGCTTATGTGCGTGTCTCTTCTGTTCAGATTTAGGAAGCTCGCTGAAAGCCTCAGGCGACCCACACTGTCTCGGATGGAGGGGTGCTCAATACTGTTATCCGGGCTACAGCCTCGGAGAAGGTGAGTCCTCGTCGTTCGGAGGTGTATCCGCCTGGTCTTAACCACCTTCAATGATTCAGACGCCCATTATGCTCACGCAGCACACCTATCTGTAAGCGAAATGCCGTCTGATCTTGAGGCATCATTATTCATTGACTTTATCCAGGAACCTCGATGCCTTTGAAGACGGTGTTAATGACATTCTTAATCATAACTTGGAAATCGGCGGCTCCAAGGTCATTGACCTTGACACGAACGCGATTCCGACTGGGAAATTTATCAACGTCACGGGTACTCCCTTCGATTTCAAGAAGGCCCAAACGATTGGTGCTCGATGGAGCAAGACTGTTGACCTGTGTGGACAAGGTCAGTCGTGATTAGATATCCTGGATGGAGAGTTCTGACACTTTACTATAGGCTGTCAAGGGTACGACAATGCTTGGATCTACGACGACGACGTGTCTCAGAAAACCGGGACATCGCTTTGGAGCGACAAGTCTGGTATTCGGTAGGTGTACCTTGTTCCCGTTGCCTACTGTCCATCGAAATCTAACTTCGAATCATTCGTCTAGCGTCGACATCTCCACCAACCAGCCCTCAGTACAAGTCTACACATCTTATTGGATGAACACGATCAGGAAGAAAGTTCACGGAGGCGCCGGGAAGAAATACGGGCGTTGGTCTGCCGTGGCCATTGAACAGCAAGGATACGTTGCTGCCATCAACACCCCCGAATGGGGTGTGGATCAGATATGTGAGGAGCAAAAGCGCCCTGTCCAAGCCCATACTGACTTCTATATCTTTCAGACTCTCCTGAGAGGCCATTCGAGTGGAGTTCAACGTACAAGTTCTCGACTGTAAAGTAAAGAGGCCAAGTGCTACCCAAATGTATCAACAAGAATCCGTCAGCTAAGCGTTTGCGAAGCGTTCTAACCCGTTTTGAAAGCCTGTCTTATAACTGTGGGATGATCCAGTCACTTCCTTTCATGTGAGCTTTCGGAAGCAAGTCGGCCCCATATCACACACTATTCGACCGACAGCATCCTTCAAGATATGGCAGGGATTCGTCTCTCTTCATGTTCGACAAGGACTATGGCCGCGGTTTTGGGTGTTAGTTCAGTTCTCGTAGCGTCGTGGAAACTCTGTCGGAGGGGAGCCAAGCGAAAGCGTCTCCCACCTGGCCCTCCACGCACCCCATTCCTTGGGCATCTCCTTCGCGTTCCACGAGAGTTACCATGGGTGAAGTACCATGATATGTGTAGGGAGCTTGGTATGTCTGTGCTACTACTATATGCGTTAGGGAAAGAACTTATCCGTGCTAGGGTCGGATGTTGTTGCTCTCGAGGTGCTGGGGACAACTATAATCGTGCTCGACAGTGCAGAGGCTGTAAATGAGCTGCTAGAACGACGCTCCCACATCTACAGCAGCCGGTACGCATTTCTCAATGCCTATCTGCGATGCAGCTCATTTACTCTGACCTTAGACCCCATCTGCCGATGATATGTGACCTAATGGGCTGGGAGTTCAACATCGGACTCATGCCATATGGTGGGCGCTCACTGGTATCTTAGTACCATTTCTTACCGTCCTTGCCTGCCTTCTCTAGGCGAGCGATGGTAGGCTTAAAATTCAATGCGTGGTGCTTTGAAAAAGGTGATATCGAAGCTGTTTATCCAGGCGGATGCATCGCAAGATGTTTCATCAATCCTTCCAAAGCAGCGCCGTGACGTCGTTTCACCCCCAAGAGGTCAAGGCAGCACGCCAACTGGTTCAGAATTTGTATCAAAGACCCGAAGACTTTACGACCCATTTTCGTCTGTGAGTCGTAGCCATCTCATTTCTGGGGAGGTCGCTGCACTAAGCCCCACTCTTAGTATGGCAGGGTATGTGGTTCTCTCCGCCGCATATGGAATAGAGCCACTAGGAGAAGATGACCCGTACATCAAGATCTCGGAGGAGGCCATTCATTACCTTGTCGAGGCAGCCGTCCCTGGCGCATTCCTTGTCGACATCATCCCCGCCATGAGGTACATTCCTAAATGGATGCCTTTCGCCCACTTTCAGAGGTTCGCAGAAACGAGTCGCAATCATATCGGGAAAATGCGACAGAGCCCCTACGAGGAAGCGAAGAGCAGCAGCGTAAGGATTTAACCACTGGGACTACATCCGCAACGGAGCTGACCCATGGCGTCCTAGGGAATGTCGTCTTCGTTCGTCCAGAAGCGACTAAAGGAAATGGATCAGACCGGCGACACGGAGGCATATGAGGAAGTCGTCATGAACACGGCGTCCGCGATGTTCGTTGGGGGCTTTGACACAGTCTGTATCGCTGTTCACCTGTTCGAAGCAGATCATTGCCTAATCAAAACCGCAACCAGATTATTGCAGCAATGTCTGCGTTCCTGTTTGCTATGATGACCCATCCGGAAGCTCAAAGACGAGCACATGCGGAAATCGATTCCGTGATATCGTCAGGTCTGCCAACTTTCGAGGACAGGAAATCGTTGCCCTACATAACTGCCATAGTGAAAGAGGTGCTACGGTGGAAGCCAGTTACACCCATGGGTAAGCGCACTGTGCATATCCTAGCCCTAAAGCTTTTTTTGGTTACATTATATTTCATAGCCGCTGCCCACGTCCTTGACGTTGATGATGAGTACAGAGGACACTTCCTTCCTGCTGGCTCGTTGGTCATCGGGAATGCATGGTTTGTCTCGCATACCAATTCTCTTAAAGTAGACTACTCAGACTGACTCAGTATTAGGGCGATTCTTAACAATGAGGCAACGTATCCTGACCCCTTCTCCTTCAGACCAGACCGCTTTCTCGCCGGGAAGGATGGGAGCATGAATCCATGCCCTGACCCTGACTTTGCGTTTGGATTTGGACGACGGCGAGTATATTCCTGGAGATATAAACTTGGGTTGCATTAACAAGTTAAGTTCTTTGTACTGCAGTGTCTGCCCTGGGCGACTGATGGCTCTGGATGTCCTGTGGATATCGATTGCGTCAATCCTCACGGTATACGATATCTCGAAAGGTGTCGACAAGCAAGGTCACGATATCAAGCCTGTCTATGAGCCAGGGCCATCGTCGCTCGTCTTGTGAGTGATGCTTATACATTCACACTGCTTCGTTGCTCACGACGTCTCGGGCAGCATGCCCTTACCATTTACATGCACAATCAAGCCGCGCAATGCCAAAGCTGAGCTGGTTTGCGCCATGCTTGAAGATTGGAGCTAAAGGGACTCGGGATTCTTCGGACGCTTGGGACTTCAGTACAAGTTGCAGGAGATTAATCAACAAAGGTTTTGGCAACCGGGCGATTTGGGGCTAACATGCTAGAGTGTCAGAGTGATTCGACTTCGGGACGAACTTCGAAAGCGAAAAAGCAGCTTGTCAAAAACTTGAGCAGCGACCTTTACCGCGGTCCACTGAGTACTACATAACCAGAGAGTGGCAGAGGTGACAGACCAGAGAGTCCAGACTCCAGAGCCGACTCCAGTCTCCAGGCTACGACCGGTCGTGTGCAAAAAATGGGGGCACCGCGGATCGAACGCGGGACCTTCAGAACTTCAGTCTGCTGCTCTCCCAACTGAGCTATGCCCCCATGCTCTCTTCCTGAATACGTCGTTCTACATTGATGGGAAAATTTCTCTTCTCTTTTTACCACTCCCTTAACTCCCCTGTGTGCACTGTGGACTCTTATCTGAAACGTGTTGAGTAAGTATATCAGGGGCCTTGCTCCAGACATCCTAGAGATCCTTTATTGCAACTGAGAAGGCCTTTGAGCCCGTTCCGTGCTATCCGCTGACAGTGCGTTGACTTTACAATGTCGCTAGGCACTTCTTGAAGTTCTTGATCCATAACGCACCATTCTACCCCGATCCCGGCGCTCTTCAGGATTAAGTGGAGCACGAGCACCCCATACTTAAGTATATTACAACCTCAATCATATCTACCACTGGCATGCAGTGGTTGATGTGTGTGCATGGATACACTTGATCCGAAGTTACTAAGTGACTTGCACACCGACTTCTTCACAGCCTGCTCCACGGGCGCCTAATTTGCGAGCACCTCTGCATAGCTGTTCACACCTTAACACCAGCAGGCTGACCTCTAGACACTTCAAATGTGTTGTATGTGACCTTTTAGCAGTTGGGTCTGGCAGACGCGAACACCTCTTTTTACATTTTGAATCAAACATAGACGCGTGACCAGCCGGAGAATGAGGGAGCGTCAAGCTGTCCGGGACAGCTGAGTGCTCCCAGAATGAGACGGAGGGGGAGATCGAGATTGCTCGTGGAGCGGCCGGTCACCGGTCTAAATCAAACGTATCAAAACTCGGAGTACTTACAGACTTTATTCGTACTAATTCTTCAAAAACCCTTCAATATACCTTGACCTTCCGCCCGAGCTGGGGGAGCCGGAGGGGGCCCGAAGCGGTCTGCAAGACTCATGAAGTCCTTCCATATCTTTTCACACGACTCCGAGCCGTCTACCATGGATAAGCAACTCAACGTAAATGGCGTTAAAGAGAAAGAGATACGCACCATTGAACCGTGTCGACTGACCGCATGCACACCTCCCGTTCTCCCATACGTCAGCCGATTTGGGACAACGGGAGTACGCTCCGTACTGGAAGCCAATATCTTCTAGTAAGTGCACTTGTTTTCGTTTCAAAAGAACCGAGGCTGCCAGCGTTAGAACGGAAGCATCGCTCCATCGCTAATGTGCAGGCCGTTAGTAGCAGGTACACGTTTATATATGTTCTAGCCCTCCATACCTCATAGTAAAAGCCTCCCTTTGTATTGAGATAGTTATAGAATGCACTGTACGCTGGGCTCCGGAAGAAATCCATGTCAGTGACGAGGATGCCTGAGAGGTCTGCACATCCCCCGTTAGTTTTCGGTTCATTCAAATACCATGAGAGACATACAGCTGCAAAGGTTATACTCCTGTCCCCTCCTATCAGATATAAATGCTAGAGAATTGTCGGTGGCGAGATGTTGCGGATAACGGGTCATAAAATCTATACGAGTCCTTCAATGGGCCGGGATCAGAGGGGTGGAAAAGATTAATCACCTTTCGTGTAGTCCCACAGGGAGTCTGCCGTCTTCTCGTCCTCCTTCATCGCAAGAGTAAATCCTGTACAATGCAGCACATATCAAAATTAAGTATTACCACCAATTGAAGCGCCACCCACCGACGACTTTACCGCTTTTCTCCAGCCATAAAAGTGGATCCACCAGCACATCACAAGTAAGCCCCACCCCCGGCTCAACCCTCCAAGCCCACTTATACTTCGTAAGCATTTCATGCGCCCATACCTTCCCACTCATATAACGCGCCTTGTTCCTCCACTCGACACTACCCCCATACATGATCTTTTCTTTCACCATCCTCTCCCTTACAGCCTGCGCCCTCGCCTCGTCTATCCCTTCAGGCTGGATCCACTCGTCCTGGGGTATGAGCCCGAACTCAATGGGTGAGGGTGTCAAAACCCGTAGACGCCTCTTGAACTCGGGTGTGAAAGGCTCTGGGGAAAGGAGGACATAGGGATATCTGTGGTGCATGTTGAACCTGTCTTCGAGCGACCTGACAGCCCGGATTGTGCGCTCGAGGTCAGCATTGTACGCAAAGATGAGAAAGGTGGCGTTTGCTTTCGGAGTTGAGCGCGGAGGGGTGACGAAAGAACCATGAGGCGAAGGTGGGTTGTGCACGGGCGCTTGAAGAGGTGATGCGGATCCAGGACAACGATAAGTTGATGAAGGAGGTACAAAGTAGCGGAATCCCAAGAACAGAACAGCTGCGAGGGCTGCGAGCCGCACAATGAAGTTGCGAGTCGGGCTCATTTTGGCTATCGCAGCTGAAAGCCTTGCTCCTCACTTGCGAGTTGCGACGGCGGTCGAGCCGGTAGCTGGATGCTGTGGTACAGCCTTAAACTCGAAGGGAGCAAGTTGAGAGAAAGGTAAAGTGCAGGTCCAAAAGTCATCCCAAGATTGACTTAGTCACTCCCAATGGGCGTGTCCAATCGTTTCTTGTTCGGGATTCATGTGGGTGCACAAGCCTGATCGGGCCTTGTGCGGCGGGCGCTTGTGCGTTTTGGAACCGCCTCAGAACCAACAGAGGCAGGTTCAAGGCAGTAGATTGAATCCTTCTTCCACAAGAGCGCATTAAAAGGAACCTTACCATAGCCGGATGTGATAGGCTCTGAGAAGATTCTCTATCCATCGTAGCCAGTTGAAAAAGAACCCTATACATACCATTTGCTCTAAGTAGGATTTACTGAGATTCGTTCTGGGAAGAGACTTGAGGAGCAAGAAGGGATGAGATCGAGAGGGGCAGAGAAAGTTGGCAGGCGACAAACTATCACATAATTTCACAATCAACCCCATTTCAAGTCTTGTGCATGTCGACAAGACACCTGCTTTCAATCCTCCCCAGCCTCATCCAGCACAACTGCCAGCGCAGCTGTCATCAAAGCTTCCCCGTCCAAACCCTCCTCATCGGACCCAAGCACTATTTCACCGAGGACCACCTCTTTTTCCGGAATTCTACCAACGCTCCCCTCCCTCACCCCTTTACCCACCATATTCTCTTTGGCACTACTCTTCGAATACCCCCGAAACAGAATGCCCGCCCCACTAAGGAAGCACACCACAAACGTTACAAGCAAACTCATAGGGATCGGGTTCGCCTGGTACGCCGTCACAATCGAGTTAGGCGTACACCCCGCACACACATATCCTGCAAAAAGAAGTACATAAATGGCTGCCTGACACCATATCGAAGCACCGCGACGACGTACCACCACTAATCAACGGGGTGTAAGCCTCTCCAGTGTAGACCCCGAACGACAGTGCCGCGGTGTTTGGGCTCAAGTACCCCGGGCGGTTTGCAGCGCTCCAGACGCCGCTACGTGCCGGATCCGCAATCGACAGCGTGCACATGCCCTGTGGGACAGGGATCTCGGGGTGAGAGGAGGCATAGTCGACTGGGTCCCATGTCGCGGCGGTTCGAGTCGCTGGGACGAGGCCTTCAGCGTTTTGACCCTGGTCAGTCCCAGTGCCAGCAGGAGCGTCTAACGCCGAGGGAATGTAAGTTGTCGTTGACGCTAGTCCTGCGACGAAGCGTACGCACCATCGCCGATACTCCCGCCAACGGGATACCCATATCCGTTCGCGCAGCCCACTCTTACAGTCAGGCTCGTGGGCGTCACCCCGGGATGGTCGACGACGTCCGTGATATTCCAGCCAAAGACGATCCAATTTGCGCTCGCGTTGTTCGGATTGCCAGTGGGCCAGATCTTAAAGAGGGGAGCTATCGCGGCGGGGCCTAGTGCAACAGAAGGTTCAGTTACGCGGACGATGCCGACCGGGGCGGTGATGGGTATGGTGAAACGCGTGGTGGAGACGGAGGAAGAATTTGAGTCGGATGCCGAGGACTGTTGTTGGCCTTGCTGAGGGTCGGGGGCAGCGACGACGGAGGGTGTCGCGGCTGAGATTGGAGGGGCCGTAATCGTTGCAGGGATCGCTACAGGGATCGTCGCTGGGGCTGCGGGCACCGGGTTCTGACCAGCTGCATTTGCATTTTGAGGAGACATTTGTGCTGAGCGACCTGGGGTTGAATGAGGGAAGACAAAACAAAATGTTAAGAAAACGCCAGCCCTGTGCGAGCAACCTAGGTGGCTGGCGGGCAGGCCAGTCGCAGGGGGGTGGCACGGAGCCCTAGGCGGCAAACGAATCAGTCTATCAAGATTCAAAATGAAAGCAGACCTAGCCTGCAGGATACACCGATCGAGTGCCCCGGGTTTGCCCAAAGCTAAACCGAGCGATCGATAATTCAGCTCGGTATACCATCGCATGATGACAAGAATCGTAGCATTCGATTCGCCTTTTACAATACAGACAAAACATGGATATCCAATCACGTCGTCCTCGGCTCTGCAAATCATAGTCAGGATCCCTTCAAAAACGCAGTAACGATTGCACTTACGACTCCACTGCACACTCAGGATCAAGTTGTCGTAGCCCCGTCCATTCACCTTCTCCATCGCCTTCTGCGCAACACTCCTATCCTCGAAGCTAACGAACGCGAAGCCCTTGCCAGCACCCGTCTCCCTGTCCCGTCCAACATACACCCTCGCGACCCTTCCGAACACACCAAAGAGCTCGCGCAGATCGTTCTCGCCCGTATCCTCGCTGATGTTCGTAACACGAAGGGTGGGGAGGTCGTCTGCGCCGCCACGGCCTCCAACGCCCCCAGGGTTGCGCATGGACTCTCCAGCACCGCGTCCAGCACCAGCACGCATGGATGGGGGGACGTACTTGCTGCCCGTCGCGCCTGAGGGTCCACCGACGGCAGAGGGGCCTGCGGGCGCGGGCTCCTGGCCAAGATCGTCGGTTTCGCCCATTCCGCCGGCATCGAGGCCGCCGAGGACGTTCTTGTGGGGACATTTGGCTGTGAAATGGTCGCCCTTGCAAAGTCGACATGAGACCTTGCCAGCTCCGCCGGCCTTGAGCTTCAACTTCGTGCTGTCCTCGGCGTTTTGTTCCTGGTCTTGTTGCTGTTAGAGGTTGGGGGTGGGATCAGTATCTCTGATTGAAGTAGATGGGTAATGGCGCACCTTGTTACCGGCTGTGATCTTCAGGGCGACGTTCTCTCCAACGGTGGTGGTGGCACGATCGGGGCCGGGCGGGTGGCCCTTCTCCAGGCCAAACTTGGCCCATTTTTGCCTTTCAGCGACGGCATGGTCAACGACGGATTTTTGCAGCGTCCGCTTGATTTTCCGCGTAATCTAGCAGAGAAAGACCATATATCGTCAGTCCTCATCCTCGATATCAGCGAGAGTAGATAGATCGCGCTCTATCCATCTAATCTCCCCTAGCTCAGGATATGGCATACCTTGACCTTCTTGCCGTCCTCGTTCACTGTGTACTCAATGATTGTTCTCACACCGTTATCGTCGACAAACTCCTCGTTCTGGGGTAGCTGACCTGCGGGTACGAAACGTAGCGGTATGTGAGCATAAATTTTACGGGCCATCGACCTGGAGAAGCAGATGAAACGTACCGTCGAGGTCATCGATATCGTCCGCCCATGAAGTTTTCTGTGCTCTAGATGAGAGATAAAATGAGAGTTGGGACAGAACGAGATGAAAGTGGGGCGCACGCTGCAGACATTGTCGGTGTAGTCGTCGTCGTCGTTGTGAACGATGAGCAGCTCCAGAATCCTTCATCATTTCTTGATGCTGATGACTAATCACGGATCAGCTTGACTCACCGAGTTCGAGTCAGGCTCGTCGCATTTTTAAACCAGTTAATTACCGCCATAGGATTTGCTGCTTCTCCGGCCCTCATGTTCCCTCAGACCTCGGGAGCCACTAAAATATTCTAATGTCCAGATTATATATTGATATATCTATATAGGCCCCCAATATCCCAGGAATCACCAGCTTAATACTGTACATACAGATCCTCCTACCTGAACGTCAACGACTCGAGAACGGCCCCATCGACCGCTTCCCCATATTTGATATCCTCCCTATTTCCTGGCGTGTAACGAAAAGCTTCGACGAGGGCGTCAAGTTTAGGGATTGCATTTTCACGTCCTCGTTGCGCGAACCTAGCCGACAGTCAAGTAAGCAATGGCACACGATCATCGAAGACTGGATGGAAGACGCCAAGTGTGGAGAGAAAATTTGGACTTCAGAGAAACGCACCAGTATGAGCGATCGTTGAATGGATAGTATTCTCGCCGTACTGTACTGACGAAAAGTTTGTCTGGCCTACTGCAACGGCGTAGATATTTGTCGCCTGAGCGGCGGTTTTGAGGTTAAGGATCAGACGGGAGACCATTAGACTTGTTATTCTAGTGAGTGGATGGGGTTTTAATGAGTAAATGATGCTCCTCAGTCGCAAACGGAAGTGGAAGGCGTACAGAGTACTGAAGCTGGCGTTTATGGCCTTGATGTTTGACTACACGAAGGACGATAAGTTTGGGGAGCCATCATTCGAGAGGAGAACGTACGGGAGCCCACTAGAGTATCCCGGACAGAAGTCAGAACTTTTCATAACTCAGTAGACAGTGGGGCTACGCACGATGAATACAGAAACGGTGATAGCATTGACGATAAAGATAACCGCAAAGTACGTTACACCTGTAAGTTCAGTCCATTCTCGGTGAGCAGTTCGTTTCGACCCCGGCGTACTGGCTCACCATCTCGCATGATAAGCTTTAGAAGAGACTGAGGTCGATCATGCTGCCCGCGGTAGTAGGCGACAGTGCGGTAGAGCGTCATGGAGAAGATAATTGTGTCTACACCAGGTCCGTTAGCACCGGCACGTCAGGAACACCCTGCAGAATCGGACGTACCAAAAACGAGTTCTGCGATCCACGTGAATGCGAGGCGACTAAGTATCAAGTATCAGACAAAGTTAGCCACTTGTCGACCTCAACTCGGCGTTCAAATTTGCACTTACGTCGGATGCTTTCCGACCAAGATACATCCGTGCAGTCCTTCAGGCAAATGTAGCCGCCCACCATCCAGGAAAGCCCACTAATTCGTGTCAGAGATCGCTATTCTGGATAATCGCGTATGAGGAAACACGTACGATCTTGACGCCCAATTCCGCGGCGAGAAGTGCCCCGCCTACACACCCAACGAGTTTGCTCTTCCCGTATATCGCGTAAACGCGCAGCACAAATATCACTGTGAACCCACCGATCAGACCTCTTTTGCCAAGTTCTAGCAGCAAGGGAGACTTACAACCGATGACGAATGTCGTGACAACTTTCAGCGCCTCGGGGTATAGCACGTATCGCTCGCATGTGGATACGGGCCAGTTCATATGGAAGGCTGGGATACATATGAGCCGATGACGAGGGGTATGGTAGAATGGGCGCGACGTACATGCGATGATAACGATATAACCTAACGGCGACAGGTACCTATTCTAATCGCGCTTCATGAGTAAGTTGACGTGGTAAAATTGGAATATCGGCCCAGCTCACCAAGGCAAATAGAAGGGTTATGTGCGTATACCGCGGCTGCAGCCATATTTTCTCGACCTCGTCTCCCATCGTAATCACGATGTCGTAGAACAGCATCACGCAGGATGCAAGAGAGTACATCTTCGATACCATCAGGTCGTGCGCGACGTTAGCCAACTGGGCTGCATTTGGGGGGTCCATGGCGTCTGCGCAGGGGCATCGAGGGAAGGAACGAGCGTATTAGGTGAGTGTCAGGAATTATGTATGTTGAAAGTAGTCTGTCAGCGAGCGAGCGTGTATGGAGGATGACGTTGGGACGAGCGATGAACGGGGGCTCCCATAAAACACCAGTCGGGATGGAAAGGCCCACAGAAGGGGTGCCAAATTCAAATCGGACTCAGTGGAGCGGGCCTTTATGTATGATGGGAACCAGGGTCGATGGGTGGTAGTATCCTGCGCCTCCGAGTCGGCACACGCTCATCCTTACGAACACGGGAGTCTAGCCTCCCCCAGCAGGTGTAACATTAGCGCCGTGCCAAACGTTGGGCTGAGAAGTAGTACGTACTATAAAAGCCTTTAGGATTTAGGGAGGTTTCGAATGACGAAAGGAACGCGAAACTCATGCGGGAGGACCGGTCCGTCGGCCTATCGCACGCCAATATTGGTCCACATCAGTCCACATCGAGGATGGACGGGGCAGGCGAAGCTGATGGAAAGAGGAGCCAGAAGAAGCTGTCGGGCTTAAGCCGCGTTGAACGGAGACGCGACTGTGAGAAGTCGAGCGCTCTATACTTATGGATACCTGTTAGAAGGAGTTCGAAGGAGGATGAGAATGGACATATGAAGTCCAAGGCCACCTTTGTAGAATCTTCTTTCGTACCGAGGTGACATGTATGAACGGGCGGCCGTGGCTGAGCATGGGACTGGTGGAAAGGATAGCCGACACTGGACGACGACGATCTCCCCGTGTCGCAGGTGATCGGTCAGGGGGAAGCTGGCCTATCCTCTCCTATCCTGTCGTCTGGCACGGCTACAGAACGCCGGATAACCAGTTGCTATGTGTAAGTAAGCTTGCCCCTGTCGAATCAAGCACACTATCATGAGGGGTATGTCCAAGGCTCCAAGCGCCCACAAGTATATCCTATGCCATGAGGAACCAATGCCCGTGTACGGGCGCTTAATGCACCTATTGCCAATTGGCAGCTTCCAGCCGAAAGTCGGTCAGCCCACATCGTCAGGGAAGCATCCTCCTCGTACCACGGCCGCGGTACGTAAGACTTACCACCGCGAGTTGTTGTTCTCCGACCACCCGCGACAGTCAGGACTCGGAAGATCCGTCAGGCTGCCGCCTCATGTCTGTAGCCGTGGTCGTGCTCTAGCCTCCAGGTCGAGGTTGCGGTTGAAGAGGGCTTTGGTAAAATCGTCATCCTGGTCATATATCCCCAATGGAAGCATTTAGAACCGGCAATAAGGCCATCAGACAGCCGAACCGAATACAAACATGAATTGATGAACTTAGTTAAATTGACACTGCACGCTTGTTCTCCTGCCACAATGTCCATTGGCGCCCACGAGTCAAACATTCCTCGCCCTTCGGAGCCCAAGGGCCTCGAGACAAAGGCAGACAAAGGTACTCACCACGATACAACAAACTGGATCTTTATGTCTGCTAAACGTTTGCCTCTCTTTTGTGGGAAAGCGAGTAGTAGCCGTCGTTGTTACGGCGATGATGGGAGACTGCAACATGTCGTCGTCGCCGACAAACTGAATCCAGGGCAGCTCCGGCTGACTGACGCAAGGAATGTTGCTTGACGTTTGGCCTGGGCGGAACGTGCACGATCTCAGTGGTTGGGTTTTCTGCTTTCTCTTCAACGCCCTTCACCTCGAAGTCCAAACTGGCGCGTCCAGGGGATACCTGCTGCTGGCACCCTATCTTTCCAGCGCTATCCTATTCGAGGACCTGGTGTCACTCTACCGAACGAAATCAGCTAGGAGCTCGATGCGACTTGCCCCACGAAAACCCTCACGAACCGCACGATGATCTTCGCTCGAACGAAACGGCCTACCAAGCCTGGAATACCAGCTATGAATGTCTCAAATTGCATTGCTTCTTCTGCGACAGTGCCTGAACATCCATCTATTGTCAACGGTAGAAGACGCGCTAAGAGGACTGTACCCCTAAACGATGGCTCTTCGATTGTTCCATGGTGGTCAACCACCTGCCACAGGAATCAGTCATCGAAACTGGAACAGGCGCCTCACACACGGCGGCGAAGACAGGAAGAATTTGGAACGGGGACAGCCCCTACGACTAGGTGAGTAAGCTGCAGGAAAGAGCGTGCCGAACCCTTACTTACAGCACATCACCTACCACAGCACGACTACGACCACGACAGACTCTCAGAATACAACGTTGATTGAGACATTTCACACCCCTACCTCCAGTAAGGAACCCAACCTGAACTTTGCTTCCTTCACAAGCCCTAATTATCGAATCTAGCTACCACTTCGACAGTATCCTCAACAAGCGCGTCTGAAACCTCGACTTCAACTTCAACATCGTCATCATGCGGTACGCTCTCTTGTTTCTCGATCACGACGCGTCGAGCTCTTTCCCTGAACAGTTCGAAAACAGATTCTTCGACTTCAACACGCTCGCGCTCTGGATCTACCACTTGCACTTCTCCCACAACTCCCACCTCCACCACCTCCACTTCTACGACCGGTTCCTCCTCTGCATCCACTTCCACTACATCTACATCTACGACATCCACGAATTCACGATCCACCCCATATCCAACGTCTACCGAACGGTGCATAGGAGCTGCTTGCAGTACTGGAACGATGGATCCTACCTCGACGGACACCACTACGTCTTCGACGACTTCCAGTAGCACCAGTACCAGTACCACCACTACCACGACCACAACGACTACGCCTCCCCCTTCATCATCATCTACCACAGAAGTTTCCACGGGCACCTCCGCGACCTCATCGGGTACGACCAGGGCGCCAGATCCCACAAGTTCTCCTCCAGACGCGGGTGGCGAGATGGGCGGAGGTTCCTCGACCTCATCGCCCCGGCAGACCGAAAGCTCGAGTGAATCGGAGCGCCCTCCATCCACCGTTACCGTCACCGCAACTTCCACGTCGACATCTACACTCTCACCTCTCCCCGCCTCCAGTACGACGGAGACGGTAACAGTTACATCGTCTAGGAGTCGTTCGACCTCTACAACGGCCTCGAGCACACGGTCTTCCTCTTGTTAGTTTTTTATACCTCCTGCCATACCCGCCAGATATCTAATTTACTCTCGAATCGACAGCATCTTCTGCGTCTGTCCCCCGATCCACGAGGGTCACTAGCACGAGGACGGACTATACGACCTTTACCATCACGAGCACGAGCACCTATATCAGCACGTACAACGGAACATACACGACGACCTCCACGACCTTCGTCGATCCAGGAAACGAGACCGGCATGGTCAGGGGCAACGATGATAGCCGTGCTGGAGGGTACATCCAACCTCCTCCTTCAAACGTTTCTCTGAGCTGACCACGGCAATTCTAGGTTCTCCCGCAACATAGGCAGCATAATTGGCGTGACCATCGGCGGTGTCGTCGCCCTTATCCTGCTCGTAATCTTCCTGTTCTTTGGCTGCCGCCGTTACAGGAGGAGAGTGACGCCCAACTCGTCCGTCGAGTCGATCCTTCCTTCGCAGTCTGGCTTACGGAGACTCGGTTCCCCGCAAGCGATGGCAGGGCAGGGAGACAGCGGCAGCGACAACTCCAACGCCTCTCGGAACATCCTCGCAGCCGCCACCTCCCTCGTGGGCGCCGTCTTCGGTCGCAAGAGAAACACGGCCACGAGTTTCAGATCCAACTCGAATAACGCATCAGACGAGGGTCTCAACTCGAAAGAGAAGAACACGCTCAGCCGCGACGTCTCCAAGCGCAGCGGGAAGAGCGAGGCTACGACGCTGGCAGATGGGGGTGTGATGAAGGGCATGGAGCAGCAGATGGAGGAAGGGTTATCCATGTCGATGTGCCCCCCAAGCTACGGTTATGCGAGCATGGCGGGCGTTGGGGTTATGCTGTCCCCCAGAGCTGCTGCCACCGTGAGAGCCGGGGAGAAGTCGGATGAGACGCTGACCAGTGGTGGGAAGTCAGGGTCAGGGGGCTCTGTGACTCCTGAAGTTCACGATGGTCTTGACGGTAGTGTGACGGTAAGGAAGCGCGTGTCGCTCCCTGGCCCGCGCCCGAAGCCTGGAAGCACCTATCGCTCGTCGAGGAGACATAGTTCGACCCCCCATATCGCCAGTCGAGAGGATGCAGAGCCCGCTGTGGCTGAGGAGGCAGGGGATGGATGGGTTACGGAGTTTGGCGAGGTGTCTAACCTCCAAGAGGAGACGAGAGCCGGGAGCGCTGGTAATTTGCGTGGTTTGTGGCATCGTCTCTCGAGCGGTGGGCCCTCTGATCGCCGAAGGTCGGCGCAAACGACGACGACTCCCCATGTGAACAGCAAGAGCACGCTGTCGATCGACAAAGCCACCTCATCCACCTCGGACGTTGGGTACATTCACAACCCGTTCGGCTCTGTCGAAAGTTTAGCGGACGTGCTTCCGCCTGCTATACTTCCGACTCATAACACCACGTCCCCGAGTTCGCTCCTGAACCCTCCTCCTGCCGCACTCACCGCACCTCCCAGTGGTGCGACGCTGTCGTCCCTCGCCTCATCTTCCGGGGCTATGGGGTCGTCCTCGGCTCCGATCCCCGTCTTAACGTTCCCCCGTTCCGTAACCGGGAACAGCTACACCGGGCCTTCCTCTGCCTCCAGCCCCGCGGGTACGATATCCGGTATGCCAATGGGGACTACCCTCGGACCGTTTGACAGACCCAGTGGGCAGCAGCCGATACACCCGATGCAGATCCAGCAAAGCCCCCAGAGGCCTTGGCCGACGTTTACGCTCCCTCCCGCACCGTCCCCTGCGCTTACGACGAGGACTCTATCGGATGATGGCGCGAGCGTTGTTCGGGCTGAGGGGCTCTTGCATCCGGGACTTCTCAGTCCGACTGGGGGACTTGGTCTGGGCGTGTCGGGTCTGGGAGCGGGCAGTATACATGGCGGGAGGAGTATGGCGAGTTTGAGGGATCATTTTGATTATTCGAGGCCTTTGGGGTCCGGGGTGAGTACTGTTTCCTCGTCGTTTGCTTAAATGAATCTTTTTTGCTGATGATATTGGCTATCTGTAGTTGGCGAATGCGATTACTGTTAGTGCTGCCCCGAGCCAGGATGGGCGGGCGAGTGAGGTGGGTGAGGGCGCGAGCAAGAGCAGTGGGGGATAGGGGTCGTCTGAAGAGCCGGAGGGCGCTGCGGCTGCCTCCTGATCGTCGATAGATTATTCGTTATGGACAGGCTGGGATGCCTCATCTTGCTTATGCGATTGAAGAGGTACAATGGATTTATTTACTAACTTTATATCACCTGTATATTATATTGGACTTCGAGGATGAACCTGACCCTCCTAAGTTGGCTTCAGTCAAGCTTGACAAGTATTGTAGTAGACTAGTATAGTAAATTTGTAGTATGTAGGGCTCCTTCTTTGCGAGTAATAGTATCGGTTTGTCGATAGGGCTTATGCGTAGCAATCGTGACATTGTCACGGCGCCGTGCCTGCGAAACGGGGTGCTTTATTCGGCGTAGACGCCTCTGTTCAATCGTTGTGTCAGGCGGTGTTGAATAAGCGGCCTTCTGCTATCATGCCAGTCTTTGGAGAAGATCAAGGGGTTCCACAACGCTCTGGACATATATCGCACAGAATTAGTGCTCTACTTAGTATAGATGGGTTGAGCGGGCAGCGAGCTTAAGCTAGCCACTGAGGTGTTTTTACTGTCGGGACCATTGCAAGCGCATCAGTCACGCGTCACATGTCCCACGCTCCCACAATGGGCGCGAACAAATCAACCAAATACTGGTGCACCTGGACATCACAGTTGTAATGTTCCCGGAGCGGGCGAAATACCCCCTTTATGGCACCGCTGTCAAGCATGGAATCGCTTATTCTACGACACTGGCAATAAAAGTCGAAGTTATTTCGTTTTAGGTATGCAAGGCATTTGTCTTATACGGTAGGGGTAGAGGCCAGCGTGGGGGAGACAAAGAGGCGCTGGGAATATCTGCCGCGCACCCATCAACGACCATCACGACGGCGGCAACGCTCTGGACTGATAGCGCCCGCTGTCTCCCACGTCAACAGCGGGTGTCGGTTGGCCGTCGGCACCGTCCAATTTCGTTTGTGCTCGCTGTGCGGCACAGCGAGCTCGCATTCCGATGGGTTTTCAACGGTTTTCTTTGGGGATTTTTGCGCGCCCAGGCTCTATACGGGTCTTAAACCCCTTTCCAGCCCTCTCTACCACCTCAGCAGCTCAGTATACGCCAGGAGCACCATGTATTCTCCTGGGCAGTAATCAAGCAAACATATGGCTTCTGGGAGCTGGGAAAGCACCCTACAGGTTAGATACTCGAAAGATAGTCCAAGGAATAGAGTATATAGTGAGTATTGGTCCTCCATAGTGTACTATCCTAGTGGTGTGCATGGGACAAGCTTCAGACCTTGAGATTGAGCAGGATTGTATGTTTATGCCACTGAGGTATAGCTATTAACTTCTGAAGCATTCTACCTCCGTGAATGTGTCCATATAAATGTAATGTATCAAGCCTAGTGTATAGAGCTGCCCCGCCGGGAGTGCAGTATATGTGGTGCCCACATCTTGCTAAGGTGGTCCTCCCGGCATCGATTCCATTTTAGCTATTCTTCCGGCAGGTTTATTGCTCCGTAAATGTGCGGATATGCCATAGGAAAGCACAACTCACAGAATGAAAAAGACCGGGAGGAAAACGGACGACTTGACGCAAAGTTATGCACAAAACACTGTTGGTGCGATGAAGTTGTTCACATCTGGTGTTAGCTTCCAGTTCCAACTGATCCTCTACGCACTCATTCCTTATTATCTTCCCCTATACATATCCGATTTCTCTCCGGTTTTTTTCAGTCTGCGCTCGTTGTTGAGACCTTCCGAATGGTACCTACTATGTGTATATAAACGTATCCTTTGGAATGATAAATCGTGAATAAACTCATTTCAGATGTACTTAATGGAGAGATGTCCTATGGTCACGGAGTGCGCGGCGGGGGCTATCCAACAAGCTAGATACTGCGTGTACTATCCAAGCTACCCCAAGCTACTCTTTGTTTTATATAGACCCTTTCGAATACACGCTGGAGCCTCCAATCCGTTGCAGTCATTCCATATCTACACTTGACCTCCTACAACACCAAGAACTGCTGTCTATCAACTATTTGCGTCACCGGCCTGTGTACGTGGTCTGTGCTGTATGTGTGGTCAAGTATTACTGCTATAAGCCTTCGAGTTACACTGCAAAGCCACTGTTTCTCTGGATACTGAGCATTATAGATTACATTGAATTCTTGCTATATACAGAGCCACTGACGTAGTAATGACAGCTGGAAATGGACTTACAAGTCATATAGGATCTGGGTGCGCAAAAATCCCCGCAGAAAACGGTTAGGAAACCATCGGAATGCGAGCTCGCTGTGCCGCACAGCGAGCACAAACGAAATTGGACGGTGCCGACGGCCAACCGACGCCCGCTGTTGACGTGGGAGACAGCGGGCGCTATCAATCCAGAGCGTTGCCGCCGTCGTGATGGTCGTTGATGGATGCACGGCAGATATTCCCAGCGCCTTCGTCTCCCCCACGCTGACCTCTACCTTACCGTATAAGACAAATGCCCTTGTTTACCTAAAACGAAATAACTTCGACTTTTATTGCCAGTGTCGTAGAATAAGCGATTCCATGCTTGACAGCGGTGCCATAAAGGGGGTATTTCGCCCGCTCCGGGAACATTACAACTGTGATGTCCAGGTGTACTGGTGCTGATCAAACGTCTCTTGATCTTGAACCGCAACGTCCACCATCGACTAGATTTCTTTCCTCTATCAATACCACCCCAGAAGTTCGTAACAGCTCACAATGGGAAAGAGAAAGGGAACGCAGGAAGAATCTGAAGCTCCAAGGAAGAAGGCTAGAGAGGATGAAGATCCTGGTGCCCATTCGCCTGTGGTACGTGTTTGTGTGGATATGAGGGTTCTTTCTCCAGCTAACTCGCATATCACTAGGCTTCGAAATCGGAGAAATCTGAAGAGGTACGTTTTACACCTATATGCCCTCGACCCCTCCGACGACTAATACAACCCTTTCGGCAGACATGCCTTGCAAGTCGGCTTCCGCCAGAAATACTTGTCGAGATCTTCTCTCTGTTGATTCTAAGGCCACCCCCCGTGTCTCGACCAGGACTTTACGTTGAGACATGGAGATACCAAGGCTACAAAAACCGCCTCGGAGTAAGCTTCCGAGTTCGCGCTACTCTTCAAAGCGTGTGCCAGTCCTGGTTCAGCGCGATAGCCGCCAATAGAGACTTCTGGAACACTGTACACGTAGAGGGGAAGCTCAAGAACTACACCCCTCCAATAGACTACGGGCCCAGCTTGGGTGGTGTCCAACGGGAACCAGAGGTCGCCGGTGACACCATGCGCATGGAACGCGAGCTGCAGCGGGCGGCTCATGAGCTCGCTAGGAGCAAGTCCAGCCCGATTGACCTTACCATGGTGGATCCATCGTACTTTCCCGGTCCCAACACCAAAGGGGCCAGCTGGGGTCTACCTCAAGTGTGTCCAGGTCTCATGGAACTCGTTCACCCGAGAAAGGCCGATCTTGCTAGCCTTTCAATTAGTACCTGCGACATCGGTTTCGTCAAGGAGCTCCTCGAGCCTGGTGCAGAAGAGCGCTATGTCGACGATTGGACTGAAGACTCCCAGGGGCTTCGCCGGGGGCTTCCCGAAGAGGAGAAAATTGAATTGGCGTCTGCGAAGGACGACATTGCAAAGCCGACTGTTGACACGCTATCTGGGGAGGAGCTCAAGAGCACACAAGACAAGCTGGATACGATATGTTGGCCGATGCTACACACTCTTCGCGTCCAAGCAAGGAAATACACAGTGGGGCATGCTATACGAGTTCAAGACAGAAACCTATGCACTCTTTCATCTGCGAGGTTTCCAGCACTAAAGTCTGTCGAGCTGGAGCTTCCAGACTTTAGTGACTATCCCCTCTACTTTTGGGCATTGCCCCATCATCAACTCACATCCCTCTCGCTGGTTACGCATGACAACACCCCCCTCCTGCTCAACATCCTAAAGAAGTGTGTCGTGCTTGAGAGCCTCACCATCGGCCTTCTCGTTACCACGGAGTATACGGAACGGCCCTTTGTACGCGACTGTGTTCGCCTCACATCCGTCAAAAAGCTGTGTCTGCGACTCCAGCCAGCCTTCGAGGCCGAGTTTGACTACCCAAAGGAGTTCCTGGTGAACATCGACTTCCCCAATCTTGAATCCCTCGATTTTAGCACCAACGCACCCGAGACCATTTACCACCTTATTTCGTTCGCCCGCAAATCGAAGTGCGCGCTACGGGTGGAACGTCGAAATTCGAGTCTAATCCGGGTGAATCGACTGCAGCGGCAGAGTATCATCACCTTGGAGAGCTCTTCTCACTTTGCTCGGACTCCTTGGAGGAGCTTTACGTTCAAGGCCGTGACTTGGACAGTGGGTGGCTCTATAATCTGAACTCGCTTAAGCTTCAGAGGGCAACAATCGTGCTCTTTGGAGTAAAGGGGAAATGGAAGGATGGAGTCTGGGTTCAAAAGAATCAAGATGCGACCGCGAACGGATTTGTTCTCGAGGCTCTGCGTTGCATGTTGGGCTGGGGAAGGGAGAGCGAAAGGAACCGTCCAACGGTCGTGATCACGGCTGTTCCAAGTGGCGAGGATGGCTTTCGGGCATACTACCAAAGGGATAAGTGGTGTGACGTAGCGAAGCGAGTACCCCTCCCAACTGAAGTGGACTCTCTTGTTAAGGAAGTTCGAAAGATCAAGGGAAAGGTCAAAGTTCGATGGCATAAGCTGGAACCACGACCCGAATGCCGATGAGCTTACCATGAATGACCTTCCAAAGAATTAGAGATGTCTTATATCGAATATTTTTTGTCCTGCGCATGTACCTAGTGTATATGTGTTAATTCGTGCGATTGAAGAGGTTCAAGCGTGGATCGATCTAAGTAGTTCACTACTATATCATATCGGACTTCGTGAAAACGAGCAGGTATGTATACAGTATATCGTGGCCGTAAGTATATACTAGGTGACTATGAGAGAATTGTGAGACCGCCCGCAGCGGGGTCTGTACGCGTCCGAGGTCGAGGTCGGGGTGGTCGTCGGGTGATCGTCACATGGTCCGGAATAGTGGAGGGCGGGACTGAGGAAGAAAGCAAGCTACCCGGCTCCCCAGATGGGCCATTGCCCCAGAGGCGGGTTGCTACACTATCGACGTACTTGGGCGGCTGCAGGATCTATGTGTTGGGAAGGTTCCTTGCTCAGTGGTGTTCGGGAAGTACGCGCATTAAGTTGTTAGATGGGTATGTGAAGGTTCTGGGATGAACATTGTAGATGATGTGTGGATCCACTAATGGGAGAGTTTATTATCTCCGTCATCGTTGATATGAGCCCGTTCCCTGCTTCAATGCCAAGTATCACTTCGCTGGTTGATATCAAAGTCCCTCTCTGGGGTAATCGATAAGCGCTGGTCGGGCGCTTATCATGAGTGCAGCTGATAAGGGTCACAGGGTTATGTGCAGCGCCCATGACGGTGATATTGGGGGACCATCGACAACCGTAATCAAAGCGCTATTCATATCGACCAAACAGAGTCGAACTTTGAAAGGTGGAATGACACTCCGACTACTCTGCTTTGATTACTTCCTCGAAGATCGGCGTCGGGTGTGGCGGGAACAGCATTGGTGCACTGGATTTGAGGTCTGTCAATGGTTAAGGATGACACTGGGCGGTACGTCCCGAGGGTTAGGAAGAGTCTGAGGGGGTATGTAATTCGCTCGGTACCAACGCTCCAGCCTGCAGGCTATGCACGGACGGGTTGCGGGCAAAGTTGAAGGGGTGAGCCCTCGAACCCCCACCATTTGTGTTTCAGAAGTTTTCATCATCAATGTTTGCTTGGATCATGTGTGTGGAGCTAGGCAAGGACATATATGGTATAGTGAGCTGTTCTTCTCCGACCACCGGGTGTGAAGGATAGAGAATGCCGTTATCACGTCTCGCCACAATGCGGGTAGCGATAACATGAGTAGCAGGAACAGAAGTGCACGTCCAGCGACTCTATGCCCCCAACAAACTGGAAGACGGTTTGCTGAGCTGCCGGGGCTGCCTCTTGTTCAGACAGAAACGTCAGTTGCACGGATGATCAAATGCAGAGGGATTCAGGAGGGATCGGTGAGACGCCACAAACTTGGACTTCGTCGGGATAGGTTTGTTGCAAGGTCTGACAGATTGATTGCACAGGAATAGTATGGCATAAAGCAGAGTATAATACGTGGAGAGAGAGAGTATATCAGTATTGAATCGAAGGACACCCCATCGATCGCCCGCAAGGTTGCACCTATCTCCCTCCGCTCAGCTGGCACTCACACGAGACATGTCTTCCGCTACTAAATCGTACAGGCCTCCGAATGTGCCTCCACTTTATTACAAGAATCACAAGTACGGGTTCATTGGCGTACAATTAGCGCTGGCGCTCTACGGCAAGTCATCATACCCTATTTATCACCTACTGTCACAAAATTTACATCCTTCTTGCTTAGGAGTGGCGGCGACCTTGTTCATCCAATGCTTCGTGGCGGATATGCGAGTGCTACTAGGGCCTGGAGGCAGTAATCGAAGGACGAAGAGGCTTCAAATTGTGTATATTTGCGCGCTATTCACCTGCGGTTCTTTGTTTATGGCCGCTGATGTGTGGGCAAATACGGTCGGCACGCTCGACTACTCCAACTTTCCCGGGGGGTCGTACGGGTGGGCTATGGCCAATTATAACCAGCCCGTCTTCATGCTGGGACAAGCTCCATTTGCTGTCACCAACTGGCTTGCCAACGGCTTTATGGTAGGTGATCCCAAGTCTACATCCTCTGCCACTTTCTTATATGTTTGAATTGTAGCTCTACCGGTGCTACGTGGTCTTCTCCATGACCTCCGGATTGATGTACATACTCGCTCTCCCTTTCCTGCTTTACCTCGCATCAATTGGTGAGTTTTACTGAGAGCCTGCTTCTGAGTCCTCCGCTGAACGCTGAAATGGTTCTCTAGCGACAGCGATTGCAGTGCTCGTCCAGACGAATGTCCCAAATTCGTCGATCTTTTCACTCCTTAAGCTGGGTCGGCTCACTCTCGGCAACTTCTCCATCAACGCAGCTCTCAACATCATCATCACGGCGCTAATCTCTGTGCGCTTAATCATCCACCAGCTTACGATCAAGAGGACGATGGGGACCGACTCCGATTCCTTGAAGTTGTACACTTCATTATGGACCATCCTCGTCGAGAGCTCGGCGCTCTATGCTGTGTTCTCTTTGATGTTTATCGTGACTTTTGGGATTAATCATCCATCTGGCATAATGTTCCTGCCGATCCTCGGTCAGATTCAAGTAAGTCATTGGAACTGTAGCTAATATCCTTGCTAATGCATACTCATTCACACTATCATCCTTAGGTCATTGCTCCCCTCCTCGTCGCCCTTCGAATCTCGAGAGGGCGGGCGTTAACGACGCAGTCAATGAAGAGCACATCTCGCCCCATGACCACCATGCAGTTCGACGACCCTGATCACCACGCACGCTCAGAAGGGCAACACCTGTCGACCATCGATAATCGCATTTCACGGCAGGGCGTGATAGAGACTCAAGTCTCACTGGGAGAGCTCAGTGGCACCGAATCTACGGATAACACACGGGCGTACTCGTCTGAAGATGAAAAAAAGAAGGTGAAGGCGGAGGTGTGATGAAAGTGATTATCAGTGTATCTTTGATGTATGACTACAGAATATCTATCTGCTTAGGCTGGAGACGATAAACGGCGAATTGTGCCCTCATACGCGCTCCCTGTCCAGGTGTGAATTCGCTCATGCAAGCATCGACAGAGTAGTCCATGAAGTTATCTATGGAGCTCGTCAGTGCTACGCGAGAGATATTTCGAGTTAAAAGATGGCTTACGGATGGGATCGAAACCTTTGTCATCTTGGCACGTATCACGTCCAACGGGGCATCCATCTGCGGCACTAGCCTCAGGCGGAGTGTCGTCGACCTCGTCACCAGTGCCTCCACACCCACCTTGGAAGGTGTGCCACAGCCCAAGCCAATGTCCGGCTTCGTGGGTTACAGTCTGTGCACAAAGAGACATTTAAGCCGCAATACAGACAATGAGAATGACGAAAGGCTAATTACGTGGCCGAGGTCAAAGTTCTTAGCCGCTCCTCCCGGGACACTCGAGTGACGGATGACAACGCCATCATCCTGCGGGGACTTCGCATAGGCCCAAGGGTACGTAGCATAACCAAGTTCGTGCGCCATTTTCTCGTTTTCGAAGCTAGGGTGTCCCATGGTCAGTAGCAGCCCAATTTCTGGAGAGGATTAAGCGCCTATTACCCGACGGAGTAGATGTTCATGTCCCGAATTCCTCCTTTCCTAAGTACTTGTTTCATTTCATCTTGTATCGCGTTTCCTGTTGCGACGTCCGTGAACCACGTTGAGTTGACATTCCTTGTAATCTCTTTTAGTTTGAACTGGAAGCCAGAAGGCTCATATGCGGCATTGATAACGTCGATCTGGGCATGAATCGAGGGCTCCCTGAAAGTGCAATGAAAAGTTAGTCGCGTTTGATTCGGAAAGGGAGATGATTTTGGGAGAGGAAATGCTACACACGTCACGTTTCCACCAACAACCGTATCATTTTTCATAACAACGTGGAAGTATACGTCGATGGGAGGAAAGGTCTCGAGCGCCGAGACCGTTTTCTTCAACTTGAGGGCCCTGAACTCCTCCTCAACTGAGGCCTTCACCTCGTCCGTCTCCGTAGTGCTACATCCTCGGTTTGTGAACTCGGAAGTGACGGGGTTCGCAGCTGCGAGCGTCGAGGTATACAGCACAAGGGCGGCTGGGACGAGAGCAAGGAGACGCATGGTGTATGGGCTCCGTTAATAGTTGGGGCTGAGAGAGGGGACTGGGATAGAAGGACCATAGCATGGCTCCGAGCCATTATAAGCGTCCGGTTCGTTGTTTCAAATCACCTTCGTCTCCTGAAGTTACTCACACGAATGCGAAACCGACCCACAGTATTCTTTCCATTCTTTCCCTGGCTGGCAGGAGACGCATAAGGATGATCCGTGCGCGCTGAGCATGTGCTCGCTCACAAAGAGGCACTTGTGAACACATGGTATGACTTGTTCTGCTGATAGAGCTGGTACGACTGGTTCTGCTGATAGAGCTGGTACGACCGCCCAAGGCCATTGCCATGGGAAGTCCGTGGGCGAGCGCGTGGTTTGCCCGGGGAATTCAGAATTGGGGGCGGGCGAACGCGCTGGCATGGGCATTGGACGCCGTGCTGGGTACTACTACTCATGATGTATGCGATACCTGGAGTAACTTGGAGACCCTTCACCATGATTATGCCCGAAGGCCGGTCGTGAGGTGCATGTTCCCAGGTCGGGGCCGTGGGCCGTGTTAGTCACCTTGGACCTGGGAGTGAGCGCAAGCGCCCAAGAACGCATTGGGGGCATAGCTCAGTTGGGATTCTGAAGGTCCCGCGTTCGATCCGCGGTGCCCCCATTTTTGCGGGCGCTTATTTTCATTTTTGCGTACCACTGAAGTCTGAAACTTGTTACTTCGATTGCTCTCAAAAGTTAGGAATTGCCTCAAAAATGACAAAAATGGGGGCACCGCGGATCGAACGCGGGACCTTCAGAATACACTTCTACCGGGATGATACTAAGTATGAACTTTCCTTCGAAACGATGAGCTTCAGTCTGCTGCTCTCCCAACTGAGCTATGCCCCCTTATACTCCGTTCTCGCTGCAGGCAATCACACTGTTGCAACAAAATATCGATGAAATACACGCCCCTGAAGTCGATAAAGCAATGAAGGCGGTGCACTTCCCTCTAAGACAGACTTTCGGAATGTCATTATAAAAGTTTGTACTCAAATGGGAAAGCTTGGGCGAAACCTGAACTTTATCATGCTCACGAGTCTCCTCACTGCGCCTTGACCCCATTGATCCTGGGAACCCCACAGGTTTTGTGATAAGCGCGACGTAATACCGGCACAATGATGGACAAAATCTCCTAATTTGCTTCCACAAGACCGCCGAGCTCTGGGTAATCATCTTGCAAAACTCATCCGAGCGACACACACGGGCAGACTAGGCCGCCACACTGCTCACGTCCAAGCCACTGTGGTTGTATATGGCTATCATCTATGCCAGGACACAGTAGCAAAGGTGTGATTGCGAGCTACTGGATCACGGTGCTAGAGGGACTGCAGTTGATATTTATCAAGTGTCGAAGATGGCAGTCACTGTACCTTGAACTTAGCGCATTAGCACCCACGTCCACCCACAAAAGCGCCCGGTGTCCCCACCGGCGTCAAATTCTTACCATATATGTTATTCCTCTGACTATATAAGGAGTCGAAGTTAGAAGATAATACTCAACGACCAACGTTCCATCGAAAGCATGCTCGCATCTTCTCTCGCATTTTCCCGAGCTGCTCGGTGATACTGCATTCTGCACGGAGGCCCTCTTTATCGCTGAGCTCCAGAATCTCTTGGCGAAGCTGAAGATCAGAGAGTACGATATACTGGGGCACTCATGGGGTGGTATGCTTGGGGCTCGCTATGCGACGACCCATCCGCCTGGCCTGAAGCACCTCGTAATCTTATCGTCTCCGGAGTCGCTCGACCTTTGGGTTCAGTCCATCACGGACCTGAGGTCCAAGCTTCCGCAGGACGTTAAAGATGTACTGGACAAGCACGAAGCAGATGGAACAACGGCTAGTCAGGAGTACAATGATGCTGTCACTTTCTATTATTCTCGACACCTCATTCGATTGAGCCCATGGCCCGACACCATTGTGGAAGGGTTTGGGTGGATAGCAACCGATCCGACAGTGTATCTCACCATGTGAGTCTTAACGCTGCCTTGTCGGGGATCGGTCACTTACTAACGTATCGTCGCGCCACTTCAGGTACGGGACAGGCCAGTTTACAGTAAATGGGTCTCTGAGAAACTGGTCGATCATAGCCGACATTCCGAAGATTCGTGTCCCCACTTTGGTTACCAATGGTGCATACGATGAGGCCAGTGATGCTACTGTAGCTCCGTGGGCCAGGCATCTACCCCACGGTAAATGGGTCAAATTCGCTGTATGTATTTTGCCCCATCCTACTGCCGGTGATAGAAAGCGCGATCTGACGCTTCTTTAATAGAATTCAAGTCACATGGCCCATTATGAGGAGCGCACAAAGTTCATGAAGGTTATTAAGGGATTCCTGCAGAAGTAATACTATCCTCAAGGTTTTCAAGTGTATAGTTCGGTGCGGTGGTGGAGAACCGTACTCACATACTCACCTGTCGCCGTATGTATGACAACTTATTTTGGTGCGATAGCGGCTTTACCGCCCTTAGAGTGAAACCGGTATGCGCATGGAAGGTATTCTGAGCTGTAGTCATCCGCTCAGGCCGGTGATAACCTCTTGGTTGGGAACCCACGATCTTCACCATACTGTACATTCTATGGCTACCAAGCGTTCCTCTATTCGTCGAGAGTCAGAAATGGGGCGAGGGTCAAGAAGGTTGAAGGGAGACGACGTCGCTGTTGACAATTGCTTCAAATACATGAGACAGAAAACGCGAGCGATCCGCTCCGAAGTCGCTTCATCCTGTACACTGGCTCCCTCAACGTAAGCTTGCAGCCACTGTAACCGTCAGGGAGAATATGAAGCACGCCGAAACGCCTCGTTGAGCATACCCACACGAGGTCTGTTTTCATAGGTGACGCATATGACAACGTAAAGATGGTAATTTGGAGTTTGCTTTCGAGCACGAATATAAGGCTGTGTCCTCGAAGTCCCCGATCAAATGAACCATGCATACATACAAACCGCCAAACCCTTCAGTCCGAGGAAACCCGGCGTTCGTGTCTGCTCGACGTCCCGTCAGGTGACAGTCCCAAACACATACTAGTGTATCGTTGAAAATGCACACACCACACAAGAATGCTATCAACAGTTCAATGCTCCTCAATGGTATAAATAACGCGTACAAAAATGCGACCGAAAGCAATCCAAAGATAAATACCAAAAAAAGATGCGAGGGAAGAGAAAGAAAGATGCGAGATGCAACATAACCACAATGCCAAAAAGAAAAAACGAAAGGAATCAGAGAACAAATGTCATCTTTCGAAATCTACCTAAACTGCCCCGAGCTCTTACTCTTCAAGCTCCTCAAGACAGGTATCGCCTTCACCATATCCATCTCCTTCCCCCTCTCTTCTCCTTGGGCATACTGTCGCAGCCTCCCCTCCGACGTCTTCCGCCGATTGCCCTTCACAACACTCACAACCGCCGCGTCAGAGTCGTACGCCTGCGAATGCGAATACGGGTTATATTCCGGCTCTTGGTAGAACGGCTGGCCCGCACGTCCCAGAACACTCGACTCGCTATCGAAAGGCACCTTGCTGAGATCCCTATGCGGTTGTTCGCGTGCGTCAGGCAAGATACCATGCATATGATCAAATCCAAGGTTCGGCACACTCGCAGTCCTCTTCTTCGCCGGCCGCTTTCCCTTCACATCCACACTGCCCCCCTCAGCCTCTCGACCCTTGGACGACCCCCGCGAGCTCACATCCAGCACCGCATTCTCCTCCTGCATCCTTGTCACCCGGCGTGACGGTGCCGCGCTTACAAGTACAGGACTCTCGCTGCCCCTCGTCTCATCAACGACCTTCGACCTTGACACCCACACGAATGGTGAGTTCGACGCCGCCGAGCTCGAGTTTGTCCCACCGCCGACATGCTGCTGACTCCCACTATGCCCTGTGCTCCCGCTCCCAGCCGTCCCTGGCCGTTCGCCCCGCCACTCGTCTCGGTCCAGCGCGTTCAGCGCAGCGGTCGCGCTCGTCGCAGCCGGAGTGTTCTTCTTGCTTTTCTTGCGGCTCGAGGTGAACGGAAAGTCCAGAAGGGCACTCGTGCTCGTTGCAGCAGACGACGTTGGATTCTGGGAGTCGTGATTCGGCATGGGACTCGCTCCGATAGGCGACGACGGCGCGACGATCCCCTGCGCATGTGCTGAAGTGGTGATAGGTGGCACACCCCCTCCCCGCACCTTTATCTTCTTTTTGAAGAGCGTGTTTTCGAGTATATCGTTGCTTTTCTGACTCTCCCGCTCCACATCCCTATCACGCTCCCTCTCCCTCTCCCTCTCGCGCATCTCCTTCTCCCTCTCTCGTATCTCCTTCTCCCTCTCGCGCTCCTTATCCCGCTCCTCATCTCCAAAGTCAAAGTCAAACGCCCTCGACACAGCTTGAGCAAGGGCGTTCTTCTTCTTCCCCCTCCCTTTCCGGTCCTCCTCCTCCTTCCCAGCAAGAAGTCGGTCCTTCGAGTTGAACCAGGTATCAGATGTCTCTATCCCCACTCTTTCCTTTTCTTTTTCCTTCTCCCGGACTTTTTCCTTCTCCTTCTCCTTTTTATCCTTCTTCTTCCGCCCCTTGCCCTTCTCTTTCTCTTTCTCCTCCTTTCCAACCCTAACAGTTCCCCTCCCCCTCCCAACGTCTTCATAACTAACGTTCACCGAACTCCCCTGATTCGAACTCGACCCCCTCGCCTCACCCGCCCACTCCCTCTCCACCGCACTCCCAGGCGTCACAATCCCCCTCAACTTCTCCAACTCCGCAAGATGCATCGCCGACTGCTGCTGCCCCGGCGGCAATCGATAACTATGCCGATAACTCCTCAACTGCTTCCTCACTCTCCTCCTCCTATTCTTCCCCACACTCACCACAGAATCCCCACTACTGCTCTCCATTCCCGCCACATCTAGATCCCCACCCAACACACTGCTCAGCGACGACCTCCGACTCGACGCCCTAAACGACTCCGCCGGACTCACAGAATACCGCCTCGCCTTCCCCACACCCTTCTTCGGCCCCGGCGCCCTCCCCCTCACACTCGCCCTCCGCCCCACACCCCGCACACTCACACTTTCAAGAGCAACCCCAAAGCTCTGCGCCGCCTCCAACAAGCCCTCCCTCCTCCTCCGCTCACCCTCATCGACAGGAGACAGACCCCCTCCCCCACTCCCCGAGCTATCCAAGTCACCCCTCGAATCCGGCCTCGCATACACAATCGGACTCGGACTCCTATCATCCCCAAAGTCATCCCCATACCCTCCCCGCCCCACATACTCATCCCCATACATCTCCCGATCATAATAATACCCATCGTCCTCCACGCAATCATCATCATACAACCCTCCCTCGCCCTCCTCCTCCGCCTCCGTATCCCCAAATAATCCCCCACTCAACTCGCTCGGATGCCCACCCTCGCCCTCCCCACCTCCCTCTCGACTATGCCCACTCCCCGCCGAGTGCTGCACACGATGCCCCACGGGCCTCGGCGCAGGCCCCACAGGCGCATTAAACGTACTCCGCCCAACCACAATCGGACTAATAACCTCCTCCTCCGGACTACTCTCCTCCTCCACCCCCGGTACCCCAATCTTCGCCGTAGGATGCAAATGCAACGGCGCCTCCCCATCGCTCGCCCCACTCCGCGGGCTGCGCACAGGACTCGGCGAATGCGGGTTCAGAATCGCCATGCTCGAGCGCACATTCCACTGCGCAGTTCTCTGCTGCGGCTGCTGACCGCCCCGCGGTGGGTGCTGTTGCGGGTGTCCGTGTTGCTGCGAATGCGAAGGCTGATGAGTATACCTCGCCGTCCCACTCCCCGGCACCCTCCTCCCAATCCCCTCCGCCCCAAGCACACTCGCCGCGCTCCCCACACTCGTCACACTACTACTCACCAAACTCAAACTCGGACTCGGACTCCCAAACGCCGAGCTCGGCGGCGAACTCGCACTGCTCGTGCTCCCGCCTTTCGCGTGCCGCTCCGGACTGAACGGCAGCCTCGGGCTCCCCCCGCCTCCCTCGTTCCTCCCCGCGGGAGTTGCATTCGGCAGCGGAAGCGGTCGAACAGCGCCCCTCTGCTGCTGCTGTTGCTGTTGCTGGTGCGGTCCTTGATGCTGCTGATGTGGGTGCTGCTGTTGCGAATGCCCAAGATGCTTCTGCGGCCCACCCGCCGCCAACCCACCCCCAAGCGGAAACGCACTCGTAGGCGTAACACTCGAACTGAACCCAACACCCGCAGGCACAGGCAACCTCCTCCTCTCCCCTCCTCCTCCCGCTCCAATCGCCAACGCACCAGCACCCCCTGCCGTCCCCGCCGTCGGCGTCACAAGACTCGTCGGACTACTCGGTGTGCTCGTCACATACCCACTCCCCCCACCCCTCCCACTCCTACTGATATACGTAGACGGCCCTCCGACAGCAGTCGAGATCGACACAACAGGCCTCATCTTCCCCACCGAGCCCCCCGGCGCAACAACCCTCATCCCAGGGGGTCCCGTAATCGAACTCGCACTCAACGTTCTCTGCCGCACAGGCACCCTCCCTCCAACCCCTCCTCCAATCCCCCCACCGCCACCACCACCAATTCCTCCCATACCTCCCCCACCCATCGGCCCCGTCCCAATCGCACTATGCAGCGGATTCCCCCCACTCGACGCAGAAGCACTCGACCCCGACCCGCTCTTCGGCGACACCATCCCCTGCGCCCTCGCACCCATCGGCTTCACCCCACCCCCAATCGGACTCGGCGCCGCCCCCGCCCCCGCCAAACTCAAATCAAACGCCGTATTCAACTTCGGCCTCACAGGCTTCACCGCGCCCGCGCCCGCACCGCCCAACGACACAGGCGAACTATTGGAACTACTCGCGCTCGCAGACGTCGCAGGCGACACAGGACTCGGCTTGGCAGACCCGCTCCCACTCGCCGTGGTCGCGTACGACGATGTCGTTGTCGTAGAAGTCGCAGACACCGACTGCACAGACGCGGATGCAGACGCCTGCCCAGGTGACACAGGGCTCGTCTTCGAGCTCGGCGTAGGCGGCGCACTCGGCACCCTCGGCCCCACCCCCGAAGCCCACTCCCTCTCGCGACTCCCCTCGCCCCTACTCCCACTTCTGTCCCTCACCCGCCCCTTCACCACAAGCGGCGCAACAGGCAACACCCCCGAAATCGGCGCGGCGCTAGGAAGACCCGAAACAGGAATCGGAACCCGAAGCGCAGGCCCCCGGCTCCTCGACCTATCCCTCGCAGGGTTCACATACCCCTGCGTAGTCGTATGCGCATGCGCGTTCCCCGCAGGCGCCAACGTCGCACTATTCAGCGCAAACGGCATCGGCACGCTCCCCGCCCCTCCTCCCCCTCCACCCATCCCTCCACCCACACCCGCACCCGCACCAACTCCAACCGCATTCTTAGTAAGACTCGCATTCCTCGAATGCGTGCCCCTCCCGCCCTGCGCAACCCTCTGCGTATGCGTATGATGCACCCCCGCCGACCCAGCACCCACACTCCCACTCCTCGCCCGACTCGAGGAACTCGCGTTCCCCACCGCCAAGATGGAGATATCCTTCTGCCCAGGCTGCTGCTGTTCCTTCTCCCTCCGTTCCCGCTCCCTCCTCTTCGCCTCCTGCGTCTTGCGATGCTGCAACGCCTGCCTCGACGGCGGCCGAGAGGGTGGTGGAGGCGGGAGTCCTGGAATAACAACACCATGCGGCGAGGTCTGGTTCGTCGCGGTATTATACCCCGTCGTATTCGTAGGATAGTTCGAGTGCGGCGACGCAGTCGCACCATACCCCCCATACCCCGAATGCCCATACCCCTGCCCCGCACCACCATACCCAGCACTATGCGGCGACACCTGCGGCGTCCCAGGCGTAACCGGCGACCGCAAATTCGCATTCGACGACCGCGGCGTGGGCGGCTGCGACCTCGGTATCGGCGGGATGCTCGGTATCCCACTCGGCGTTGTCGGTGCCATCGTCATTAACATCGTGGACGGGCCTGGAGTTGGCGTGTGTTGTGTCGAAGAGGAGGAGGGTGTAGAGAGGGAGGAGGAAGAGGAAGGAAGAGGTGGAGGTGGTGGGACTGCTGTTGATGACGATGATGATGGTAGTGATGATAATGATGGTGTCGCAGTAGACGCCGATATCGGGCTCGAGCTCGACCCTCCTGCCGGTGCTGTATTCGTCGCAGTCGCACCTCCACTCGTCGTCGCAGTCGAGGTTGAAACCACACCCCCATCACCCACCACACCACCCATATCACTAGTACCACCCCGCACGGCGCTCCCGGCTACCCAATTTCAAAAAAAGCCATCCGAGCGAGCGCGTCAGCAAACCTGAAACACGGAGATAAAACCGACTAGACACGCACCCATACTAGGTTTTGACTCTTCTCCCTGCCCCCGCTCCTGCCCCTCCTGTTGCTGCTGTGTCTGTTGCAATTGCAATTGCGATGGCGTATGCGTATGCGATTGCGGTTTTGCCCAATTCGATTTTGTTGACGATGATAATGTTGATGGTGGCATTGAAGCTGTGAACCGCAATCCAATCGCAAGTCAGACACAACCAGGTAAGGTAAAACCCAAACGAAAGAAGAGATAGAAGAGAAAGAAAGGGAGAAAACGAAGAAGATGATAGTCAAGACCAAAAGACATATACCGAAACTAGCGCCCACCCAAAAACTTCTCCATTCCACACAGCTTCCCGCAGCGAGCCGCGAGCCTAAACACATTATCCCGCCCCGCACGGCCTATGCTGCCCATCCACTCCCATCCACTCCCCATAACATCTTCCATGCGTCAGCCCACCCTGCATATGTCAAGCACCATATCATATCACTCCATGACATATAACAAAAAAGCCAGACCAGAAAGGCCTGGTAGCCATCCATCCATCCAGCTATTGACGTGTGGAGTGGCGTCCCCCAATCCACATGACACGCACCCACACCCGGCACACCATCCATTCATTCCTTCAGCCACCGACCGACCGACCGACCGGCATCCAGCCCAGCCCAGCCTAGCCGGTGGGCGCCTATCGAAACAGCCGCCAAGCATGACGGACGAACGGAGTACCACGAATGAAACATGGCGGAATGAATGGAAAACACAAAACACGCCTGCCTATCCGTCGCTGACAGACAGAGTGTAGTAGAAAGCCGAACCGAGAACCGAGGCCCGCGGGCGTCCGAGGGCGCTAGTGTTTCATCCCATCGCAAACGAGTTCAGTTGAGCCCACAGCGCACACAACCGAAACACAAAACCACAAACCCCAAAAGTTGAAGGGAGGCCGCAACATAACTCGCGACTGAAACGACAACTCACCTCCACCTGAAGCCCCCGCATATCCTTGTGCGTATCCCGCATCCCATCCTCCATCTCTCTGCACAGCACCTACGACGAGACGAATTTGCACAAAGTCAGTACCTCGTCCACATATCCAACAATCGCTCATGCCCAGGCCCAAACGCAGCCAGGAAACACGCCGCACCCGCCGACCGAAGCGACATGAATGAACGTGAACACCATCCATCCAGCATCCAGGCCAAACTAGCCAACAGCGGGCGCCTATCAAAACCACGGCCGCCGTGCCCGACACAACCAACCAACCGACCAACCGAAACGTGGCGGAACGAACGGAAACACGAAAGCGAAACATGAAGAACAGACACATGGACTGTGGACAGGAAAAAAGTCTCGCAGTCGACCACCGAGGACGGACGACTGTGCAGGTATGAACCAACTCCAGCACTCCATTCATCCCCCACCCCGTCGCCACCATCCAAACGAAACAGCTCGAACCCGAACACACAACGCCGTGTAGAGAAACAAAACCCAACACACTCGAAAAACGCTCACCTCCACTCAACACCCCCGCCTCACCATTCGTATCCCATCCACCACTCGTACCACCTACCAGAAGAAAAGAAACAACATCAGTTAACCAAACCCTTCGTGACCGAACGAAGAAATGAAAAGAAACAAGAACATGGACGGGCCCGCGTCCGGTGCACAATGCGACACATCTAACACACACGCCCAGAGAACACCCAGCACCGCCAAACGACCGGTAGGCGCCAAAACCATCGCCACACACACTCCACACAACAGGCAAACAATCAAAACCACGAACGAACAAGCGCTGGGTGTGCCCAGCCTCCCTTAGACGGAGTGCACCCTTTTGTGCACTCCACCTCAACTATACCCCACCTCCAACGCACATAACCATGCCCCGACACACCCTCGCACGCCGAACGCCGAACGAGAAGAAATGACGGACGAAGGCGTCTGTATATAGACTGGTGGAAGAAAGAAGAATCGGGCACGCCGCGTGCACCGTAACGAAAAACGAACGAACACGCCACCCATCCAGCACCAAGCATCCATTATCCAGCACCGGCCAGTCACCCGACAGTCACCGCGCGCCTATCAACCCAGGCGCCCACCAACACGACCAACATAACCGACCGACCGAAACAGCAAACGCGGAGCCGTAACTCCAATGTGAAGGCGCAACCTAGCCGACACACAACTCAAAACGACAGAAAGGAAAGGCCACAAGCAACCGCCGAAAGAGTACAAGAAATGCAGCACAAAGCAAACGCGACGCGTCCACACCCACACACGGGCGCCTATCCATCCATCCCACCATGGGCCATATAGCCACCAAACGATCGAAACGCGGACGATCGAACGGCGGGCCCAAGGTGTACTCGAACTAGACTCCCTTCGACGGGGTACACCATTCCACCCCGACAAAAAGACGAACGAGCGCAAAGCCAAGCGTGAACCCCGGACCGCAATACAATCGAAGAACCGAACCGCGATGGATAAACCGAAACCGAAACTCACCTCCACCCAACCCCACCATCCCACCATCCAGCGCATCCCAAGCTCCATTCGCACTACTCCCAGAACCTGGAACGTAAAGAGAGAGTGGAAAGAGAGTGGAGGTCATCAGTCCCACATCTACGCAAAGGCAAAGATCGAGGACGAAAAGGAAGGCCAGAAAGAAAAGAAGGTAGTGTATAGAGGAAGGAAAAAAAGGTAGTGTATAGAGGAAGGAAGGCAGTGCGTAGAAGCGAAAGTGGAATATGCATCGAAGAACGCGGAACGCCCGAACAGAAAGAAAGGGCGAGGATGTGTATGTATAGTGGGGTGGAAGAGAGAAGATTGTGAGGGAAGGAAGGAAGGAAGGAAGGAAGGATGTCCCATGATGGGAAATATAGCGAAGGGTTATGGGAAGTGGGAAGGGAAGGATGGGTGCAAGGATGGATGTGAAAGGCGCGGAAGGATAGAGGGAGGGGGATGTGGATGTGGATGTAACATGTTCTATCCGACGAAGGAGCGAAGGAACAAAGCGTCGAAGAGGGTGGGTGTGGTGGGGTGCTTGCTGCGCGAAATGAAGGTCGGCCAATAGCGAATGACGTTGCCCCAAGAATGTGAAAAAGAGGGGAAATGAAGAAGAAAGAAAAAGCCAAAACGCCGAAGCGAAGACGATGGACATGGTAGGCCCATAACGAGATATAATGAAATAAATGACTTTTAACGTACCTGCATTACCAGACCCCGCACCGCTCCCTATCGTATCCCACGTCCCAGTCGAACTACTGGGTTTACCTATGACGGACAGAGGTTAGTTAGGAACACGTCTACTCAACTAATCGACAGAGCGAAGGTGAAGAAACGAAGGAAAGAAAGCGCATATAGCAAAATCATCAACGCAAGACAGCGTGTATGAATGAAAAGAGAAGACAACGAAGAATCGAGAGCGAAAAACGAAGTAGACCGAATGGGAGGAGGAAAGGAGGAATGAATGGGAGAAGGTGGGTAGAGCGTTGATGAGGTATTTGTTGAATGGTTGGATGCGTGGTCGGATTGAGTGCGAGTTTAGGTGAACAGCTGGAGGGTGCTTGGCGAGGGGTTGGCGAACGAACGAATGAACGAGTAACGGGGGTAGGAGGGGAGCACAAAATGTAGGTGTGCCAGGTTCGACAACAACCATATAGATCAAAGTAGAAGACGAAGATCCCGAGTACAACAGCGGACGAAGAATAAACGAAAGTAAAAGCCATGAATCGAAAGAAATTGAAGCAAAAACAATACGAAAACGAAACAAAATGTGCACGTACCTCCATTCCCTACTCCTCCGACACCTGGTACCAAATCACCACCCCCAGCAACACCCGCACCAGCTCCCGACGACAGCCTTGATGGATGCACCACAGTCCATGAGTACATCATCAGTCGTAGAAAGGATACGACTCACCCAACGACCGCCATCGCAGGCGGGATCCTAGGCAACGGCCTGTGCACCGGGACATCCCTCTCTGTCGTTGATGTAGATGATAACACACTCGTCGTCGTCGTCGCAGTCGCAGGTCCAGTCGTCCCAGGCTCCTGCTCCTCCGCCTCTACACCAGAAAGAGCAGCCGCAAGCGCCGACATCCCAGCCCCAGCCGCACTCGAACTCTGCGCCCCGCTCGACGAGCCCTGCATAAACGTATGCGTCGACAGCGCGCGCTCCTTCCCCTTATCCCTCCTCCCAAACGCCACCACCCCTCCTCCACCTCCTACAAAACTCGACGGTGGCCCTCCTCCTCCAACTCCCGGTGGAACTTGTGATAGTGGCGGCGGTGTAGACGCAGAGATTGGCGGGGGGAGCGTAGGCAGCGGGCGTCTGCTCGTATTCACTGTATTCCCTGTATTCGTAGCGACCCCGTCCTCGCGGTGTGGTTTTCGCGCTGGGAGTGTGAGTGTCGAGTGCCGTATGGGACGGGGCTGGTGGATCGCTGGAACCGGCGGGGGCGACGACGGCAACTCCACCTCGGCCTCGGGCGCGGGTGTGTGCGTGAGGCTTTGGGTGGAGAGGCTTTGGGTGAAGAGGCTCCTCAGCAGCGGGTTCTGCAGCGCAGCGAGCGTCGGCGACGACGGCGGCTCGTCAGCACTACTCCCATTCACACTGTCCATCCTCCGAGGCGATTGCAATCAAGCGAATGAATTGAATCCAAGCGAGCGTGCGTGCTGGGGCGCACAGCCCTCGGTCGTCGTCTGAGTCCGAGGGAGGGTGCGGGAGGAGGAGGAGACGGACGCGGAATGATATGACAGATAGATAGATGGATGGATGGCTGGGAAGGAGTTGGAATCTTGGATGGCGCTGGCTGGCATGGCTGCGACGATGGGGCATGGCGGTGGGATGATGGCCTGGCTTCTCTCCTTCCGATCGTTTGATGCAGGTTTGATCTGATGGATGTGATGCGGGCTGCTATTCCCTCCGGCCGGCAATGTAACCGCACGCCAAGGCCGGGGTTGAGGGCGCTCCCTTGATTGTATGTATGCGTCGCGGGAGTCGTGGTCGGCTAAGTGCGCGGTTGTCGAGGAGGAGGTTGTCGTTGTGGTTGTTGTCGTCCCGCTCTCGATGTGCGCTGGCACCAGAACGTGTCAGAATAGAATTCGTCTCCAACATCTGATGCCCGACCTATCCCCCCGTCCAATAACTGTATCTTCTATCTTGGTCCTGTCCTCCTGCCAGACCGGCACCAAGCACCCATCATCATAAAAAGCCTATCATTCCCATATCGCGGCATATCTTCCCAGCCTACCGTGCTTCGCCTTCCTTCCTTCTTCCAAGTTCCAAGTTCGAACAGGCTCCCTGCCCTCCCATCCAGGCATCCAGGTATCCACACATCCCTCCGAATCCCGATGCATTATTCAGCCTCAAGACTCAATGTCAATTCGCCTGACGCACCCAGCTGCTAACTCCGAAGCCGCGACGCCACGAAAAACAAAAATAAAGAATCGAGGTATGTAATCCACATCCATCACCACGCACCTTCGTCCGCCCCATATACCCCAAGAACACCGAATATACCTCCCACACGGCGATCCCTCCATCGAAGCACCATTACATATATCCACACCGTGACACGCGAGCTCCAAGCGCCCGAGCCACCGTCTATGACCAATCTATTGTCATCCAACAAGGCATTGGTACCGACTCGGAAGCGCCCTTCAAGTTCACACCTCCAGCATAAGTATGGAGGGCAGGACGGTTGCATAATATCAACGTGTTCCCGTAGTAAAAATCAGTTCCAATTAAAGGCGCTATGGGTTCACATAGCATAGCATTCTCGCAGGGCACCCGTGAGGTAATAAGCGTGCCTAATTTGAGCAACAGTCATAAGTAAGTAAGTATGCCTTGAGCGCTCGAAACTAGGCGGGCATCGGGGGAAGCGCCCGCCCCCGTCGAGGGATGTACAGCCACATGATGGCATGGCGGCTTCTGGGGAAGGGAGTCCCGCTCGGGCCTTGGGACACCCTCCAGAACGTACTTAGTAGGATAGTGTGACTAGACTAAGCATATTCGAGAGGTATGTCTGTCCTGCAGGGAATAAGCTTCGTGGACAATAGCATGTTTACAAGTCGCTAATATCGGGCCCTTTTGGCTTTCATTCGGGGCTTGCACTCCTCTCTGGACCGCTGATCACTAGCATGCCATACCTTGTTCGTCGTGAACCATCTGGTCCTCCTTTCGAACATACCACGGGTGGTTTCATATTCACTACGTAGTTATATAGCCTTAATATCTATGTATATAAGTTTACTCGGTACTTACCCCTTCATCTGTCCCCCAATCTGTCTGTCTTTCCTTCGCTCTCGTTGCCCCGGGGTCGTTTGAACTCTCCTTGGCAAAAATCTCGCAGTCCTTCCGAAATAAAGTGTGCATGGTGTGTGGCCTGCACGTTCCCGTACCTTGTAGTGCCGACTGGTCACGCGAGTGCGTCGGAGGAGCTGAGGACAGAGGCTTCGTGACGGGCCGCTGTACACGCACGTAGTCAGTAGACAGACAAAATAGAAAGTTCGATTTGCTGCTGAGTAGACTCGGCTGTATGGCAGAGAGAGAGAGAGAGAGAGAGAGTAGAATGGAATAGAGAAGATAAGAAGATAAGACTAAACGAGGAGGAACGAGGAGGACGAGACACGATTCAGCGACGAAACGAAACGAACTCTGGGGGTTCGCGCGCAAACCACGAAGGAGAACTTAAGCTATCTAAGTGACCGTCCGGCCTTTTATAGGGGATTCGGGGGTGCTACGGGAGTTTCCGTTACGAGACTCACCGAGCTTTTGCTCCGTTTCGACACGAAGGAGGACTTGGGTTTTCGAGGGTGGTGATCGGCCCGCCTAAACCTTACTACATAGCGGTTGTGGGCGCTTGTCGGTGTTCAGGGGAGTTCAATCCATAACGGGCAGTCGGCGCCGGGCTCTGAATCGTGCCTGGCGTCGGTACGCAGCCGGCTCCGATATTCAACACAACCTTTATAATTACCCATGCTCAGTAATAGCTGGTCCCGGCGCTAGTACATAGCAAGAAGTAGTTGAACAAGCGCTGCTTCAAGCTGCAGTTGCCTCCGAGTCACCATCACGGTGTTACGGTGTTACCAACATGTACTGCGCACCTTGCTACTGTTACTCCCGATTTACTCCGCTATAGTTCTACTGGGTAATAGCCAAACACGTTACACCCCGAATGCAGCCTTTTCCAAAATTAAAGACTCCAGGTCCGACAATCAATTTGAGCCCACCACAATGAATGAACAGTGCGCCGGCTGCCGGGCGCTTATTAAAGTTCAATCTCATCCTTTGCTCATCTCTTCCCGCACGAAATTGGCTCCATGGACCTGCCCTAAAGGTGGAATACTAACTTTGGTATGTAGTTGCGGGGCAGATTCGATTGAGTTAAACTTTCGCCGTTTCTCTATGGTCGATTGATGTAAGCGCGCCCAGCCTGGCTACATAACAATTGATTATTGGCGTTGCGCATACCTCCAAGGTTCCGCTGAGTCCTGCATGATCCATTCAGCCCACTGGCTGCATACCTCACATGATAGAGACTACTGCGATAGGGTCATTGGCTTCACACCAAGGTTGCCCTAGCCAAACTTGAATGGGCGGGACGCGGCGCAGGGCCGCAGGCGCTCGCAGGCGGCGCCCTGATGGCCGCATGTCGAGGACACCGGACCGACTGGCACGTAGGTTCGCGAACCCAAGGTTCGAGGGTCGAGGTTCGCGGTTCGCGAAGTTGATATTCCGCTTTAAGCCCTGTTTCGCTGTGCTTTGCTCGTCGCTGCGACGATTGCTTGGTCTACACAGTGTCTCATTTTTTTTCTATGCCAGAGTTCCGTTCACCGTGGTCCGTTTATAGAGCCCTCGGATTGGTATATATGTACTCGATACTCTGAGTATATGCACCAAACTCAGCACCATCACTTTGCAACATACCAGACTGTAAGAATGTCGACTTCAATGGCTACGATCCTTCCTCTTTCCTCGTGCATCTATTGCCCAGCTCCGACGGGTCATTTTATAATCTACAAGGCTCAAGGGAATTCCAATTTTACCCACCTCGATCCAGAATAACAGTGAACAGGCCGGACCCTAACAGCAGCGTATCTCAACCTCCAACTCCGGAACGTCCTCTAGCTACATACAGCATTACAGTCAGCTCCAACAACCGCAGTCTGCTCTGAGCATTCCCGCACTTCCCGTTTTAACGAACCCACTTCCAGCTGCTGGGGGGATCTGGGCAAGGAGTATTGACATGATATACAATAACAGCATAGTTAACGTTGCTACGAACGCTCTCTCCAGAGTTCGAACTTCGCGGACCTCGAACCTCGAACCTCGAACCTCGAACCCCGAACCTGCGTGCCAGTCGGTCCGGTATTCTGCGCATGTCACGGGTTGCGTGGGATTTAGCAGCTCAGCCCGTGCCTTGAGCTGCGTTGACGAGCTTGGGCGCCGGCAGAACTTCACTGCAATCTTGACTCATGTTCTTTGACCTAGAGGCGACAAGGGTCTAATGGACACACAATAGGGAGGGCAGGGAGCGGGGAGGAGTCGGGACATCCAGCTATTCGGGCCAGGCAATTAAACTCCGAGTCGGATTCCTCTCCCGGCACATATATGATTATTCTCATCCCGTCATACATATGATACCGCGTCTCTAATAGTAATATGAATGCAGGCTCAGTGGTCACGACACACAACCCTGGATGGGAACGGGAGATGGCCCTGCAGGTGATGGCCCTGCAGGTGATGACCCTGCAGGTGATGACCCTGCAGGTTCCAGATGCGTGAGACCACACATCAAGGGTAGGTCGGACTCAACCAACCGTCTACAGACCGACCATTGACAGTTAGTCCCCGGCAAACTCCGCAGTAGATTGCCGCTACTTATATTACTTAGACTCGTAGGTTGAACATTTCTAATCACTCCATTTCCCAATCAAATACAGAACAGGGCGGTAGTACCTCGGATGTACAACGTCCCAGATCCCGGTGTAGTACTTCCCGCTGCTGCTGGGGAGAAAGAGACGTACATTTTATTGGCGGTCTGGTTAGCGGTGCGTGGTTCTCTTTATCGTTTCAACGTGTTCCTCATCATTTCTTTATCACGTAAAAGGCCATACTCTACGGTAAATAACTTCTGGAACAGGTACGACCTTACTAACCTGACTGGTGTTGTCCAGGAGTTTATCTCTCGTTGTTCATAAGCGCTATGAAGAGCGCCGTACGTAACTGGGGCCATACATTACAGGTGCGAAGTCAGTCGCAAACATCTTTCCCCGTTAGCCTTACGTCGGTCCAACTAGTCTCAGAAGGTCTTTTTGGCTGGAATAGTGCTCATGTTTGTAGCGACAACAATCGACAATCGTACGTTTCACTTTGTTGCCAGCTCCCTCTTGACAAAATCTCAAAAAACTCTGGATTGGAATTTGGAACCTTCAAGTCGTAAATGGGTATACTATCACCCTGGCGTACTCCTATGGCCCAATAGTACTCGGAAAATCGACACTGGAACTCCTCCTTTCCTCGAAACGATGGGATATCGTCTGCCATTATCTGATGTTTCTCATTACGATGTTGACTGCCGACATGCTCATGGTATGCCCGAACACGGTCTTTTCCTCGATTAAACGCCCACAAAGATACCAGATATATCGATGTTGGATCGTGTGGAACAGGGACTGGAGAGTGGTACTTCTTCCCATCCTTCTATGTCTTGCAACTTTGTGTGCGTCATTCCATTTGAACTCTGGTTAGGGATCGTCTAACCCTTCCATCTTTAGCGAAGGGAATTGTTACCTTGCTCTGGACCTTCTGCAGCGCATTAATAGGCCTCTCTCTCGCCATTAACATCTTCCTCAACATGTGTATTCCAACTATAATCACCCAGAACGCGATATGCACCGCTCTCATCGTCTTCAAAATACTTCGGCAGCACCAGATGTCGCGGGCGGCTGGACTTCGGAGCTTCGGATCACTCGTCGGAGGGGGGACAACCAGTAGACGAGCAGGCCTGGTCCACGTTGCCAGAATCGCTTTGGAGAACGGGATTCTATTTATCTCGCATCTCGTTATACTCACCATCCTCGACCACGCCAGATCTAGCGCGTCTCTCATCTTCCAGATCACGCTTTTGCCGAGCTTCAGTGCGTACTCTACCCTCCCGTTTTAGATAGACCAGTACTCATTTCAGTATAGGCATGGGATTCATCATGATGTATGTTCGCGTCAACTCAGCGCGGGCGGAGTCAGGAGGCGCGCGCCTTGACGCCCAGCGTTCAAGTCAACCGGTGGCGTCATGGGTGAATGCGACCAGCATCCGTTTTGTGGAGCCACAATCCCTGGACTGCCCTGAGCCTCCGGCGAACGACTGTACAAAGGACACAGGCAGTTTAGATTCTGGCCCAGTTATATACTAAGACATGTGGTTATCAGTACGACTTATGATTGGAGAATTCGCATCCGCACGCCTGAGGTTCGTTCAAATGAACTTGGGCCTTATAATTGTAAGCGTTTTGAAGCACTCGAACGTGTTCAATACATTTGGCCGGGCTACACCAATCCTGATTCTTGGGCCAATGAACGAAAGGCTCGACCGTCAGCGCTTGAGCGCCTGGCCTCGGATAATTCACCTCTTCTTCCGAGTCCTCTTTCATCAAGTCGCAGCCTCACCTACCCTATAAAGCATCCCCCACTTGGATCCCCCCACCTATAGAGGACGCGTGAACAAACGAAAGAAAGAACAAAAAGATAAAAACCCCGCGGCTTCGACCTATTACCCTCTATTACCGCAGCGCATCCCATCACACCGTGAGTAAATAAGTATGCTGAAAAAAGTTCTTCGAATTGAGCTACCCACTTAACGACCTCAAACCCTACCTCTTCACTACGCCACACCAACGCCACACCCCAGAGAGCCTCAAAAGCATCCTCGTGCGAACACTAAGACGTATATACAGTAGGCGCCCCATATAATACCCGCAGCCACACCCAGTCGGTCGGTCGTCACACAACGAGATTCGAGTCTACACATCCATAGCGAGAAAGGTAGGCTAAATGCGCCGAGCTTCGCCTAGCGAGAGACACCACAGGGGCGGCAATCAACACCTGAGAACTAGACAAGCAATAAGCGCCCAAAACCGACCCCGTGCTTTACCAATCAGCGCCCGCACACATCCGCACACATACTTGCTATGCACGCAACACACCCCGTAGCGCTAGCGTGCTTCCACTCGAGTTATGCTTTATGTAGCGTGAAATGCTATCTGTCCTTCGAGGCGAAAAATCGTATGAAATCGCGGTAACGCGGTCCCATATACTGCGAGTGGTGGGTTCGAAGCAAATCAAACAGCCAGCTCGTGAGAAGAATAAGCTACATGTCCTCAAACTTTACTGCGACGGTAGTGAAAGGGAAGATGGAGGAGAGGGAGTTAAGAAGTTCAACGTTTCGCTGAATCCGAGGAACAAACGGCAGCTGGGACGGCGTGCAATATTATGATATCAGCTCTATATCTGAGCAGCACATAGCTCACCTTTGGGAGTGTAGGCTGCTTAAAGGCGACTGTGAGTGTGACACAGTCAAAACGCAGCGGAAAAGCAATGTAGGACGGGGTCCACCCACGATACCTGGGAGGTTTACAGCGGGCCTTTGGCATATGTCGTGAAGTGGGTGCATGAGGACAATCTGAACGAGGGATTTAGGGCGATGGGGGAGGCGTTGAAGACGAGAACCGAGGGAAGAGTCTGACAGGAGATTTGGGGTTGAAGAACAATGTGATCCCAGTATCATAAGCAGTGACTACATCCATCGTGGCATTTATAACATGCCCAACTCGGCGCATACAGTCCACATTTTAAGAGTCCACATTTTAAGGCACCTTTTAAGCGTAGAAGTCTTGGTAGCGAGTAGCCACTTCACTAGACTTCTACCAGATGGTGGAGTGTGCATTTAATGTACTTCAACAGTAGCCCAGAGGGAAACAAACCATGCTGAGTCATACCAATAGCGACTGGGCGTCAAAAGTTCGCAAATGAGTGAGGTCAAGGTTATGGTTAAAACAATGGAATACTCTAAGCAACAAGTATATCTACCGGATTATCTACCTACGCAGCTCTACAGCTTTCCATAAGGGAAGAGCTCGGTGCATCCAACGCCGTCAATAGCGTCGTAGAAGAATCCCAAGTTAATGATCAAGTTCCTCCTCAGGACACCCGTCGGATTAGGGTACAACCCACCGACTGTCTTGGTAACGAAGTTGGTATAGAGCAAGCAGAAGCTGCTAAAATCCGCACTGGTAGGGTCCGGGGTAAACGTATTGATCCCATTGACATTCTTTCCGGCGGCGATGGGGTGGGCGTTGAAGATCTCTACAGCGAGTGTTCCGCCGGTAGGTGCCGCAGCTCTGAAAAAGTCGACAGGGAACTTGGAGTCCCTGAAAAAGAGAGTGGCGTTATCCATAGAGAGCGCACGGACGGGGTTGCGACCATCAACGAAGAACTCGATGGGGAACGATGATTCCGCAAATGCGGTGAAGAACCTGGGGGAGGTGAAGTCGAAGGTGGGGTTAGTCGCAATTGACTCCTGAATGCGCTGGTGGCGAAGCTCTTGTGCGACCGTGAGGTTGTAGAAGCCACCACCAAAACGGTTACTGAAGTCCTTGAACTAGCAAAGAATGGTTAACATATTGTACAGAGATGTTTAGCCGTTTCATAACTTACCTGTTTGAACAAGGTCTCGTTAAGGCTATGATTGTCGCCGAAGAAGAAATCTGCGCGAGTCATGCTAGAATCTCCTTCGAAGACTGCGTGGGTATTGAGGCCAGCAACGGAGGCAGGAGCCGGAGGGTCGGGCCCCGTCTTCCTCGTTTTGCCTCCAATACTGAGGAGATCAGTAACGAGGTTACCGTCCACAAGGTGTGCGGCGTAGGTAACGAAACGGGCCGTCGAACTATCCATGTTGAACCCTATAGAATTTGTCAGGCTAATATCATCAGTACAGTATCAGGTCTCCGACCTTCTTGGACAGCGTTTATTATCTGGGTGGGTGTCGCAACTCCATTGCGAGGCAGATACTAAGTGTAGGGTAATATTTAGAGCGACTTTTCCATTTATAGAAACCAGGGAACATACACCATGTGAAGCGAGAGTGTTCAGACCAGGGCAAGGTCCACGAATATCGTCGCGCTCGAGCGGCTTCCATGGGTGAGCCCGATCATTAACGAGTTTGGTCCCGTTAAATTTGAGCGGCCCAGGTGGGTTCGGAGGGTCGGATGCTTGGAGCCTTGGGACAATCTCTGCAAGCTCCCGAGCGGAAAGACCGGCCAGAGAAGCGTAGCTCGGGAAGGCGAGAGAAACAGGAGTATTAATAACAGCTGCAACAAGAGTGAACAGTATGGCGAAGTTCTTTGAGAACATTGCGAGCAGAGGATTAGTTCGGGTGATATGAGGAAGATATTTGGTTTGGTTAGGTGTGGAGACTAGAAGTTAAATGACCCTTTATACACCCTCTTCATGCATCCCGCGTGAGATGAAAAAATCTGTGCTCAGAGCCGCAGTCTCCGAGAACTTCGGCATGCCGTAGACACCGCAGCCTTGTCGTGATCGATATCATAGTGCTGTAGCATAGTTATGCCAGACATTACACTCTGTCGGGGCGCATCTTACAGTCAGTTGGTCATCTAACCTGACTCTACAAGTAACTTGAAAATCCAAAACGGTCGGAACAATGGAAGGATCCTACAGCGATACGTACGACATTGAGTAGGATGTGGGGTAGTTTCCGTTTCTCTATCCAGTGGGATGGTTTCAATTGCAACAACATGCGAACTGTCGTTTTTACTCATGATCAGGCCCGCCAATATCGTAAGCAGATACTCTGCAGTAAAGGCAACACATGAAGGCCATGCCAAAAATTATATCCAATAGCACTAATGCGATACAGCACAGCCGTGCTGTATTGCTTAACTTCTAAACCCATAGCCTTTAAACTGATGTGCCTCGCAAGTTTTGGAACACCTGGCCTTAGGATACCCAGCGATAGCCATAACTGCGAACTCTCCCTGGTCCCATGTTGTTACTCTTGATGCGCAGCCTTGTTTGACAAAGCGACGCAGCAAGTGGCCTTACCCCAAGATCGCTGTCAATCCCTTCGCCTCAGCAGGGTCGCCGTGCCCGAGACCGTGTGATGGGAGCACCTCGCAGAATCATAGGAAGTCCGGAAATTGACGCAATTGAGAACGTAGAGTCTCATTTGAGTGGTCTCCAAGTGGTCCCAGCTTGTTCTCCCAGATCAACGATTTCTCATGGAAGATCTGAACTCAGAACAGGGCTGCAGGGCGAGATATCATGATGACCCCATGTCCCCCGCCTTGCGCCGCGTCAAGGAGTCGTAAGTCGTAATTACTGCGCTCTATTTTTATTACAATCGCACCGAATATGCAGATGGGTCGGGGATGAGGCAACACCTTCATCTTACTGGTCGCTGTGCAGGTGCGCAGCTTTTGTGGTGTGCAGCCTTCGTGGACATCGCTGGAAGTATTAGGCTTATAGCCTAATTTGGACCCGATATGTGGACTGCGGGCGACGATCTCTGGCAGGGCGTGTTGATCTCCAACTTGAATGCTTCAGAGATCGTCGGGAGCTGGCGTCGGTCGCCTCTTGCGGTCTGGATCCCTGGTTATAGGCATACACTCACTAATTTCCGAAGTCATTGGGCTTGAAAGTGGAATCTCGAAAGATGATCGAACTCGGTATACCTTCGGAATGTCATGGACTTACTTAAATACCGGCGAAGACCAGCGGGAACCCCTTCCTCCCGTTATCCATCAAGACATGGCTCCTCTCCCCCGGCCTCGCTACGACATCGCTCCTCATGCTCCTCCTCGTTCTCGTCCCCACATTCGCCCCGGGCTCCATCCACGTCATCACCCGCGACTTCGGCGTTCTCAACCCCTGCACAATCCACTCGCCCAACATCAGCCTCGTCGACACTGACAGGAACGTCCAGATGGCGAGCTTCGCGAACACGGTCATCATCTCCGGCTCGTACCTCCCCACCCCGAGCCCCTGCGGGCGCTGCGCGTACAACGTCACCTTCGTCGGCACCTCCCTCGAATGCACCCCCGACCCATCATACGACTTCAGCGACTTCAAAAACAGTTCCACAGAGTTCTCCATCTACCGCGGCACGCTCGACATCAACGCCCCCGCCTTCCTCACAGTCGCAACGCGAGGGGGGACCTTCTCCTCCCCAACCGGCGCCCGCGCCGTGCGGTGCATCGCCTACTCCACCTTACACACCGTCGGCCTCTGGCACGACGCCATCTCCCGGATCGACCCCCGCCACTCCACGCCCCTCACCAAACTCGACTTCAAAATCCCAGACCGCCAGATCCAGCTCGACGGCCTCTCCGCCTTCGCCGCCGCGCTCGGTCTCGCACTGAACGGCATCGTAACGTACAACGCGTCCGACTCGTCCATCGTCTCGCGTCTCCCAGTGCCCTTCAGCCCCTTCTTCCATACGGAGGACCAGAACATCACCGACATCGCCTTCAGCTGGCCGGATATGGAGACGACGCTGCCCTCGCTCATGCAGAACTTGACTTTCAGCCTACTCTCCCGTCAATTCCACGCCCGGGAGAGCGGTACGTACTTCACGCAGAGCCCCGGCTTGTGTTGGACGACACAGCCTATGTACGAGTATACGACGTGGCGGCTGTTGACGCCATACGGGATGGGGTGGGGAGCGACAGCTGTGTGGCTTGTGGTTGGGTTCTGGCACGTTGGGAGGAATGGAAGGGAGCGCGATTTGACGTTTTTGAATCTGGTGGAGGGGTTGGATATGGCCCCGAAGTCTAAACATAAGCGTAGAGGACATCGCCGTGCGTCGTAATCTGTAGTATTATCTCGAATGGGTTGGATACCGTATTGAACACAGTCCGCACCTAGAGTTCGTTTTAGCTAGACGTGACCGCGAGAAGCTCTCACACGTGAGGTAGGTAAGTAGCACCTAGGCGCTCATCGGTCTCGCAGGTCTGTCACTCGACCGATGTCAGATGCAGCGTCGAGCCCGTATCTATCTTAACTCCCCATGCAGTGAGATAAGAGATCCAACGAGAAGAAAGTCGTTGCGTTGCCATGAACATCCGACTCGATCTACCCAAGCACAAAGGATAACAATCGGATTGGCGGACGACGTCGGAGCGCCGAGGTGGCGTGCCGCGGTCATCGTCATGCGGAGAGAGAGAGAGCGATCGACCAGGAAGGTTGGGGAGCACTGCGGGTTTCGAGTCTCGAGATACCAGCGCCTCGTTGCTCACCAGCCAACACGCCATGCGAGTTATCCCCGAGCGGGCGTCCGCGTCCCTCGTAGAACGGCCTACGATCCAAGCGAGACGGCCGGCGAAATAGGTGGAGGGGCGAGCGAGTGTGGGAAGGGTATCAGCTCAAAGGGGGGCATAGCTATTAGCCTTCCAGTGGTTCCGATGATGATCAAGTACCTAGAGTCATGGGCCAGGGGGCGGTCGACGAACATGCTGAGCCAGGGCGGAAGGGACCATGAGATGTTCCTTTATGAGGCTGTGATTGGCTGGCCCGGTGATGTTTGGTGGACGGACAGCGGGGAGACTAGGAGAGGGACGAGGGACGAGAAGGCGGACGGGCTGCGGTGGCCCGCCGGTGGGTGTCCAGGACAATGGAGCAGCTCCGAGGAGAGCCGAGGTGGGCGGCTTTATAGGGTGATCGATCGATGAGCGTGAGCCAGGATGTCGACGAGTAAGAGAATGAACACACGAGTCCTCGACCGTCGCATTCCCGGGCGCATGCTACTCACCGAGTCTATCTTCTTCCCAGTACCTTCCCTAGCCTTAGTCCTCCTTCACTGCTTCAGTCGGTACCCACAGGATACGGCAGGAGCCACCGGTAAAGATGCGAAGCGGGGGAGGGGGAAATCATCATCGTGGGGGCAGCCCGTGCGTCTGCGACACAAGGTCGCATGGTCCGTGCGCTTTGTACCAGCACCATCGAACCCGCCAGTTCAACGCGCCAAGATATGTGGGCTAGATCATCGTTATCAGCCCAGATGCGATGATGGTGATGGACAGGGAGAAGCGAAGGGGAACATGGGAGAAAGTCAGAATTTAGAAAGAACGCCCGCCAACGGGACCAAACGGGTGTCAGTCACCGGCCATCAATTCACGGCGCCAATCCTCCGTGTGCTGGGCTGGTGACGTGTTTGGGCGCCTACTAATCAGGAAAAACACAAGTTACCACCTGATGGAAAGCTCTATGTACTCCCCTTGTATGACGCGCCTTGTCTGAGAGGACCATGACTGTGCCTGAGATTCACAGAAAATCCTCAGTGTGGCCCCCTTTCAACACATGGCACGTCCCCCACACATACACTGCGCATGTTCGGAATACATGGGAAACGTATTTTCGTTTGTGCCATAATACACCGATACTAGTACTCGAGAAAAGCCTAGGAAATATAACCGCTGGCACCCCTGATACCATCCCATCCACTCTTTCCTCTAGTCAAGTCAAAACGTCTGTTCTCAAGGCCTTTCCTTGATTCTCACCAGGGAGTATATCATGAACCAAGTGCTCGCGTGCAGATGACGTAGGATCGGTCGGTACTCCTCATCCGTCCTCGGCCATAGACGCTGATCTCAGAAGCACTCGCCTCGAGAACCGGAAGGAGTCTGGAGTATATTTTACGCCCAAGATATTATTCCACGGTGTACTTGGCTTCGTTTTGTGCGGTTTTAGACAGGCGAATCCATCAGCGCCAGCGGGGAAGTTGGGCGCTTATTCGAACGTGATATGACTATCAATGACCTATCATTTAGCAGTCAATTTACGGAGATACCGGTAATCCTGGGCACATAACCTAGGACTCGGGCGTGCTACACGACCTCCGTGACCCAGATATAGAACAAAGTACCCTTCTAATATCAACTCAGCGAAGCGAACGAAGCAGCACCATCATCCCCGGGACCGACTGGGCTCACTGAAATCTCGACGTTAGGAGACTGCTTTCGATTGGAAGCATTCTGAAGAGGCATAACCCTGCCCGGAATGCACGAAACGTTTCCTATCATCTCTCCGTTAAGGAAAACTTCTCTTCGAAAATCTCCGAGAAGCATTTGAACGCTTTTTTGGTCCAGTATCTACAACGTACGCTACATGTCGTCAAATTGAAGTTGCGTTGTAGTCCTGTATGAAGGGCCAGAAACTCCCAGGAAACTTGAGAATAAATGCTGACCCAAAGTATCACGATGTAATGAACGCGCTGGTCGGATAGCTACTGCCGCTACCAAGGGACAAGTAATGTATCTGGACATCGACAGGAATTTTTAGCCAGGCTACCCGTATTTGGCTCTTCCATAGTATCGGAATCGGAAGCGCAAGGAAAGATACAGTGATTCTGAGAATCGGATGAGGTGCCCAGTGTCGGCACAGCCTATCGAACATTACCTGTATGGCGTGCTCTCTCATTAGCAGCTCGGTGGTACATAAAGTAAATCCAATCACCTAAGGCTTCTTTACCCTTCTTTCCCTAACAGCCTTACCATGGCCCTTTTCAACGGTAGCCACCAGGATCTTCCCGCCGGTTTGACAGTAGATTATACAGAGTGGACCTACTCATATGAAGTACGTACCCTCACCCCAAGTCGCTATAAAGGGTGCAAGATGACCAACCCTTGGATCAAGTACACCTTACGTGCGTCCCCAAGTCACAAGATAAGCATTACACCCCAATTGATGGCCTCGTTACAATATGCCAGTGGCTGTATATGTTGCCTACGTGAGCTCAGTCACACTATCCTCGAACGTGCTCATTCACCGCGGGGCAAGATTTACCATTGCATGCTGTCACTTCCAGATGAGGTGACGGAAATATGGGGCCAGAGGAGCCGCGCTGGAAAAACCCTCTTCCTGATCAAGCGGTACTCCTTGGTTCTATCACTTCCATTATGGGTCCTTAATCAGATCTACACGCGTTTACAGAAAGCTATACTATGTCTGATATCCATCGCGTGGTCTTAGTGAACTTACGAGTGCAAATCGACATTGATGTCAAGGTGTGTCCTTTCTCTCTCACTCGAATTCTATCCCCCTCACTTAATACTGGGAAATAAGACTTGCAGATACGCCATTGGCGCATCAATAGGTATGTTCTGTACTCCTAGAGTTTCATGAACTCATAGTCTATTCCAGTCTTATATAGACTATCCGTCGACGCCGCGGACGGTGAATTTTCTTCATTTTGTAAATGATCCTTTGGCTAAACGTGATGACATCACGCTAGGGATATACTCGCTGTGTCTGTCTGCTCTTCTCGGATCGAAGAGAGAGTATAATATCTTGCTGGCCACACTGCTTCCGGTGAGAGTCCACTGCCTCGTAGGAAGGTACGATGGGTGCAGCGGGTCAATTGACTCTCTTTCACCTCAACAGGTATCCAGCGTTTTGATCCTGATTCTTAGACTACAAGCGCTACCCAACGTGGTCTCAGCATCATCCGCCAGAGACGAGTACAGTAATATACTGCAAAGTATAGGATATGCATGTGCCCATGACCTTGGGCCTGGGACCTTTCGCTACAGGGCAATAACATCCTTTATATCTTTTTCGAGAGTTACAGGTATATCTCAGCTTTCTGTCTAGCTTCCGGAACATCACTACTGACCGAGCTGATACAGTCTATGCATGCTTAAGTTTTAATAGCCTGTGGGGCAGGTGCACAGAACCAAGGCCCCTTTTCTCTGTCCTCCAGAGAGATGGAGGGGTTTATCTCCTGACCAGATCCAGTAAGTCCGACCACACGATATACAAGAATATCTGATAACCGTTGCCTCCAGTACTCGAAATCACTTTACTTGTGATATCGGAAGAGTTGGGGCCGATACTACCAATGAACATCGTGAGAAAAACGGCGATGGTGTACTCAATCAGCTACGGGTGCGTCACGGACCCGGTCGTCCTTCTCAATACGCACCAGCGCTAACCTCTTACACATAAAACCATCCAGGCTCTACGTCCTGACGGTGCCTCTGTTTGCAGGGCGTCTGCTAATTAATTTGGGAAAGGCGGGTGATCCCAAGTCGTCTGGGTTTTCCGACTCTACACTCTGCTTTGCCCATTGGAGCATTGGCAGTATTCAGCAGCCTCAGAGTAACTCTCGGACGCCGCAAGTTAACAAATACGATATGAATGCCCAGACTCATCATGTGACACCCCGTACTTTGGAATCGGTCTACGACCATAGCCCCGGCAGGACCTTTGGCATGGGCGTGCTGTCGAAAGTAGGGTACTATCACCCATGGAGTAGATCACCAGGGGCTGCTCAACTTCAAGTGCTGTAGCGACGTAAACTGGGCCGTATTTTTATAGGTCACGGATATAGACATTGGAAGTCCAGTAGTCAGTAATAACAATGATTGTTCTATGTAACCTTGGCCAAATATGACCGTCAGATATTGTGAAAGCTCAAGCTCAAGCTACAGTAAATACTGAGAGCCTATTCGATGCAATCTCCTTGAGCTTGAAGACGGAAGGAGACGTACCCCTGGTATTTTGGCAGGGAGTGGCATGAAACGGACGGAATCCCGCACGCTTGGTTTTGATGCAATTTTCAAGCATATGTTTTCAAAGGGCGTTGATACCGAGGTGCCCTGAATCTAAAAGTGAGAGTTCTGGGGAAATTCTTCGAATATGAGTGACATTCCCCGTAGATCATTTATTGGGAGGTGGATTAGGCTCTGCAAGACGCACACCGAGTCGTACATTTCCGAATATGAAGGATGTGATTTTCATTGTATACTATGGAGGGCCTGCCTGCGTGCGATGAGCTCTGGCACAATGTGCACTGAAATAGCGCAGAACTCAAGGCAGGATGATGACCTTCTCCCATTTTAGTGTGCACTGACCACTTTTGCTTCGTGTCTCGGAGGGACTGATTTGCGAATTGTCAATATTTGAGGTGGGTATTTCGGTAACAATGGCCTGTGCTATGCGTCACAGTCTCTGCGATGGTCGTGCAATCAGCTGGTATCTCTGCCTAACGGCTGGGCGCTAAGCTACGGAGATCACGATGCCCTTTACTTGCTGATGGGCTGGGCCTCTACCTGCCTGTGCCAAGCAAGTACCGCATGGTGCTTTTGACCGGAGCCTGATCCCACCCGCAACCGCGTTGCCACGCACGGACGCACTGCCAGAGTTTCGCGTTTCGATGCCCCATTAGGGGAATTCAAGTTTAAACGCAACAGCCGTTTAAAACAACGAGTTCTGTTTAACTTTTTGCCAAGGGGGGCTGTGTAGCTCAGCCGTGTTCAACTCCGATGCTCCGAGATAAGACGAAGATAATCATTAAGCATGTGAGAAAGCTTTTATCTGCGAGAGAGCAGTGATATAGGCACTAGGACAGTACAAAAGCCGGTATACGAGTTTATAGGTCTAACAGAGCGGTATATACTCTTAAAATGCCCCCCCCAGTATGCTCGGCGAGGGAACGGCATCGCTTCTAGATTTGATGGCAGTTGGTGATTGCTCGGATTCCACCGGACGTTGGGAATTTAAACAGAAATCGTTGTTTTAAACGGCTGTTGCGTTTGACTTGAATTCCCCTAAGTATTGACATGTCGCTCTCGACGAGCTCAACACGGTGAGCTCGTCTTCGACGCCACTCCAGCTTCTCCCCCCGTAGGTTATCCACCATGGGGGCTGTAAGAAGCGCGGTAGAGGAGTAGAAGACTCTCGTTCTACTATCATGGGGCGCTTCGGGTGAAATGTCCGAGAACAAAACTCGACGCCTACGACTACAATCTGGTGCGCAGTGGCGGCATAGGGTATGTTTATGTGCATAGGCACTGATTTTGGGGCGAACTCAGCGCCGAGGGGAGGGGAAACGACTTACTCGAAAATCGATGGTAATGTAAGTGTAGCGACTGGTGGCGTGTATGAGGAAACAGCGACTCCCTTCCTCACTATAGTGTACGCAGTTATGGGCATCGGGAGCTTCTGGCGTGAAGATCGGGCGCCGGGACGGCCAATCCTTGCCGTTCTGCAAAGGGATGGGGGGTTATATCTTCTCACTAGGACCAGTAAGCCCGATTGTTCTCTGGGACTTTATCTACGTCCTTAATTTGCTCAATACTTTCCTCCCAGTACTTGAAGTTGCCATTCTCGTCACATTCAAGGGCTCTGCCAGTGTTCGAGCTTGGAAGGAGCTAGGGCCCTTTGTGCTGAGCGTCATATTGAATTTTGGGCATCTTAAATATCCACTATATATTCACGGTCGGTCCATAGGCTCTGCCAACTGCACCCAGCATCCTAACTTGGGTTTGATGTTTCAGGGATTTATGATCACGACAATGGACGACCCCCTTCGTCATTTGCGCAAGGAAGTTCTCTCCCTCAAGCAAACGAAGTCAGGTAGAATACAGAACATCAATACCAACACCACCCATGGCCACCCTACCCCTTAACCATCAAGCATGGGGATGTGGAATGGACTGACGGCCACAGGGAAGAAGGAAAGGTTCGAACCATCACCCAGCATTGAAAACTCAAGGCAGAGGTCCAGATCAATTTCAATCGGCATCGAGGCGAACCACTAGATGTTCCGTTGCTGGTGAGCTAAATCAGGAAGCGCCACTGTTCGCCGCTCGAGGAGAAATAGGCGCGCGCTTGATCTTGAGGCGTCAGCTTACAAGTCCGATATCGGCCTCGTATACGAAGTATCTTGTGACCGACCAGGAGTCAAGCATCTGAAATTGGGCACCTAGGCTTACTCTTGGTGTGAATCACGAGGAATTCAATCAAAATAGAACCCTTCACCTTGCAGAAGTCTTTCACGAAGGGCTTCGATGTCTACCGTTGTATCGGAGGGTACCAAATCCATGGTATAATGGTCTGAGACGGGTCCCATGGCTTCGGAGCGACCCTCCGGAGTGGAACACACGCAACGCATCAGTGCATCCATTGGGCAGGCTCAGATGACCTAAAAGTGTTCCTGGCGATGGCTGTCATACCGTAGAGCTGGTACTTCGAGAAGATCGCTACGACCCAGAGCACAGACATTCACAATGGTGTTGTTCTGCTGGGATGCCTGAGTGACCACGACTGTCATTCCATGGTAATTGTACTTCTTCATCCGGAGTGCCAAGGGACGGGGAATGGGTGTGTGTGATGGATTGCGCGACAGAGTTACGTTTTCTTGGCGCGGCGAATACTCCTGTCTGATGCACCCTTACCTACCTACCGGGTCCCAGAAGAAGGGTGCGACCGTCTCTGATACCTATGTTTCTACGAGGGACTCAGATGAGATTCACGAAAGATATTAGGCAATTGTTGTTTATAGCCGAATCCCGACTCATAACGACTCTGGTACCGAGACAGTTTATGTCCGTGTTGGCCTGTTGGTGTCCGTAACCACTCCCCATATCACACAGCAGCAAGGGGCGCAGAAAAATGATGAGGGCGAACTGCCACTTTAATACAGAGCTGAACTGCCTTTCTTACAATGTCTGGACTTCAAGAAGGCGGTGTGACTAGTACAATTCAGGCATAAGTATGTGATCTCCATATCGACATGGAAATCATACGGCATACTTGTGGTGCATCTTTACCAAAGCCTTCGGCGTATCCGAGATGGGACATATGTCTGATGCGTACCTGAGAACTGACCGTATTGAGTCAATATTGAGTCTTTTTTCATTAAATCGCTGACAAGTATAGGCGCCTGTAGCGAAGTCCGACGAGTTCACCAGCGAGATTCAGGAGTTCCGACCTTGCGCTCCATCTCAGGAACCACATTCGCCTTATGCTCTGTGGATGACTGCGACTCGGAATTTCGTATACAGCCTTGATATGGTAAATTCAAACTTATACCCATGTACACTTTTGGAAGTTCGCCTGCGCTATAAAATAGTGGGTGCGGCGACGATACTCAGTCATCCACACAGATGGTTTCCCTCACATCCTCCTTCAAGCTCTTGGCTCAATTTGCCGTCTTCTCTGCAGTCCTCGCGGCTGATGTCAACTATGTGTTCAACATAGCCAATGGCAACATAGCTCCTGATGGCTTTACCCGACCAGCAGTCTTGGTCAACGGCGTCTTCCCGGGCACGCTGATTGAGGCTACTCCAGCCGACACTTTACACATCACTGTAAATAACCAGTTGACCAACCCTCTCATGCGGTGAGTCTCTCATCAGATTATTCGTGACCACGGTACTGATGGTATCCTTTAGACGAAGCACCTCTGTTCATTGGCATGGTCTGGTAAGCTTCTCAGACTGACCTGTCGTCGAGGCCGCCTCATTGAATACCGGCAATCCCCAGTTCCAAGGAAGGACCGCATCCGAGGATGGACGTATGTCGACCCACATAATCTTCATAGCTCGCGACATCCACTGACTTGTATAATCACAGCGGCGATGGTTACTCAGTGTCCGATCGCTCCGGGACATTCATACACCTATGACAGTTAGTATATTTCGTAGTACCTTTGAAACGTCTACTAAATAGCGCCTCTGGTCTTCAGTCCCTCTCAGAGGGCAGGCAGGTACACACTGGTACCACAGGTGAGGTCTATGCCCCGGCGAATTTGGACGTACACACTCATCCATACCATCAGTCACCTTTCCTCCCAGTATGTCGACGGTCTTCGGGGGTATGTGTGTCCTCTTAAAACTCCCTGGAAAGCTTAGCTCACGTCCTTCAAGTGTCATTGTTGTCAGGGGTAGGTTTGCCCGATATGCGTAGACCCGACTGAGACGCTGATACCGGAGTACTAGACCCCAATGATCCTCACCTCTCGCTTTACGACGAGGATAATGCAAACACGGTTATTACTCTAGGTGACTGGTATCACAATGTAAGTCTCACGTTCCAATTCGTTCTGATTCTTAATTACTGATTATCGAACAATGTCTTGCAGCCAGCTCCAGGTATCCAGGAAATTTATATGGCAGGAAACAATGAGCCGGTGTGTTCTTTCATCTCCTGTCGTGGATTCTGCACTCACACATTCTATCTACACCTCCAAGGTTCCTGACTCTGGTACCATCAACGGTCGCGGACGCTACATTGGAGGGCCGACTGTCCAGCGCACCCGCGTCAATGTTGTCCAAGGAAAGAAGTACCGCCTTCGGGTCGTCAACATCTCCGCCTACTCCGGCTTTACGTTTTCGATTGAGGGACATTCACTTACGATCATTGAGGTCTGGGTTTCTGATTTGGACTGCAGGATCACCGACTGATGCGCTCTTCTGACAGGTCGATGGCGTCAGCCATGTTCCGAAAGTCGTCGGTGGCTTCGACATCTACGTGGGACAGCGTTATTCGGTAGTCGTTAACGCGAATCAGGCGATAAATAATTATTGGATCAGAGCCCCCATGGAGCTTCAACATGATAGTGACAATGACAATCGTAAGTCCTCGAATCCAGCAGTACCTTGAACCTTCTGACGGGACTTGATGCAGTTGACACCGATAATGTCTACGCTGTCCTTCATTATGAGGGCGCCCCAGACGCTGAGCCGACAACCCCTGCTAAGGTCGGTGCTAGTAACGTGCTCGAGGAGTACCAGCTTGCTGCTCTTGAGAACCCCGGCGCACCCGGAGGAAGCGCCCCCGCGGACAGAATCATCGATCTTCAATTCTCGCGCGATACTACTGGTGGAACGAAGGCGAGTCTTCTTGCCTTAAAGCCCTAACCCATGGAGAGGTCGACTAACACCCTCTCACTCCCTTTCTTCAGTGGAAATTCAACGGCATTCAATACCAGTCTCCTAGTGTCCCAACGCTGCTCCAGATCATCAGTGGCGCCACCAACCCTGCCGACTTCACCACTTCCGAGCACACCCTTGTCCTCAATCACAACGAGATCGTCGAAATTCATCTCCACGGCTCTGCTAATGGCCACGTCCATCCGTTCCAGTAAGAACTTTCTGGCCCATCACCGAGTCGAACAGGGTTCTGATATTATTCAAGCCTTCACGGTCATGCTTTCGACGTTGTTCAGGGGAACAGCGGTCCGGTCAACTATGTCAATCCTCCTCGCCGCGACGTCGTTGGTATCCAAGGAGGTACTGGAATCATTCGATTCAAAGCGGACAATCCTGGACCATGGTTCCTTCATTGCCATATCGGTAAGTTCAAAGAATTGCACGACATCTTGAGAGTCGTATTGACATCTGTTTATCGTACTCAGACTGGCATCTCGAGGCAGGCCTTGCGGTAGTCTTTGCCGAGGCTCCCGCAGAGCAACGCTCGGGACCCAACGCTCAGATAATCAAACAAGAATGGCTTGATCTCTGCCCCATCTACGACGCCCTTCCTGCCGATCAGAAGTGATTCCAGATCCCCTGTTTCGAACTTGTATACAATTCCTTCTTTTGTAACTTTATGTGTTTGTACTTATCAGTTATTTATTGAACCATTCTCCTTGCCGAGTTCGACATAGTCTCTTTGAATTAGGCAGAGTGATCATAAGGGCCAGTCCATACACTGGCACCTGCGTGACACATGAGCGCCTAATTTATCATTCCAGCCTCCTTCGGCAAACATTGGGAAGACGCGAACTATTCGAAATCCCCAGACGCCTATCTCAGACGCGAACCTCTTCCCAGGGTTCCCCATGGCGCCGCCGATTCCTTCGAGCCACAGCACACCATTTAGGCCACATTGCGTGATAGGGAAGCTTCTCACAATCTCGCGCGCACAGCCTGAAAGCTGTTTGTATTGCCGGTCACATTTAGCCCAACCGCGACCCTAGAATCATTGGAAGGGGGAGCCCATGGGGGGATTGGATGATCTTGGATTCTCCGGGTGGACAAGTCCAGATGACGGAAACGGTCGCGTCCACGCCGTCTATCCCACCGTACTTCCAGCCGAACATCATTCTCCACCTTGACCGCTTGGATTGATGGTTAGCTTAAGGGACGTATACAGGATTGGGATAAAGAAGGACGCTTAAGAATGTTAATGAGGACTTGCAGCTGGGGTCAGGACTAGTTCCATGTGTTTGAATTACCAGATGCAAGTTGTGAAGGTCAATCTCCTGCAGTACTAGTATATGGTGACGCAAAGTGAGAGCTCTGAGTGACGAGTTCATGGGTATGATTATTGTGCCCGGAGAGGCGGAGACACGTATAGTAGTAGTAAGCAGAATAACTAATATCCAAAATGAACATAAGGAATCCACGCGAGCAAATTTTTCTCTGAGCCCATGTCAAGGCGCTGTCTCAACTGCGAAACAGCGTGGTGAAGCGCGTATGCAGAATCCGACCCATCAAACTCCCCTTCACTGGCACTCCCCTCTCTCCAAAGATAGCTATAGAAATCATGGGCAACATCAACCGCATGGGAGTCACCAATTGCCCACATCGTCGCAACTACCCTTCGGTATCCCGCGGCGAGCATCCCAGCGGCGAGATGTACCGCTTCATTAGTGGACGTGTCCTCCCCCGTGCTCGTTTCACATGCCGAGAGGAATGCAAGATCAGCATTCTCAAACCTCTTCCGAATAATGGTCCCCAGATCCAGCGAGCCATTGTGGAATAGGAACCGACTCTGGAGGGGATTAACTGCATTCTGGGATGCGTGGCACGCGAGGTGCAGGCTGGTATAGCATTCCACATCTTTCAGATATTCGTCGATATTGATGGCGTCGTCCCCTTCAAGCTTCCGCGCCCTCACCCCTCGTTCGCGAGCCAGACTGGAGATGGAACGAACCTCCTGCGTGGTTCCAGTGATTGGTGGGACCCCCGGGGCGTTTGGCTGGCTGGTCAAAAGGATCCCGGATACAGCCTTGAGGTTTTTGAGTGAGCGTGTGTTTTTGACTAGCTCAGTAAGTGTAGTGACTGATGGCGTGTACGAGGAAACAGCGTAGTCGTGTATGGACACCGAGCTGACAGGGCCGTCATATATCCCGGCTGCGTGAATGGGGAGGAAGGACAGCATTCCTGTTGGGCACCACCAGATTCTGGGTGGATTCTGGGTGGATGTTGGGTCCGACTTCTGGAGAGGTCGTTAGTAGGGCGCCCCTTCAATCATGAGGATCGATCTTCTATGCTCACCCGTATTTCTAATGCTTCCACGATTGGTTTCACAACCTCTTCCCATAGAGATTGGAGGATGATAGAAACCGTTCCCTTCTCCCTTTTCTCTTTGCGATAAGTCCTGATGGATCGGCTCGGAGGGTAATCATTGGAATCATCCACAGGTCCTCGGGCATGGAGTTGATGGAATGACAGCTGGGCGCTTAAAGACCGCTTGTATTCCAAGCATTTCTCACGGGAGAAATCAGGCAGGGCAATGTGAACGGGTTCCTCAAAATTGAGGGACAGAGCGATTGCATCACATCGATCATCGTCGACATTCACAATGACGACAAATCCCGAGTCCGGTAGGTCCTGCATCAAGCTTGAGTGCGGCAAGAGCGTGAGGAATTGTTCAAAGCCCGGAAGCGCCCGTATCGTCTCCAGGAGGTTATCCCACTTCTGCACGAGATGCATGTGAACGCGAGCCTCCTTCTCCAGCGATATCTTCTCTGAGAACGACATGTCGATGCGTATCTCAGGACGGGAAGAGCCAGCGGTCTCAAGTTGCTTCGACAACTCGGCAACGCGCCTAGCCAAATGAGGGTACTCAAGCTCTAGCTCATCGACTGGCTTGCGAAGGCGGGAGAGATGGCCCCAAACAAGGCATCTGCCTCTCTCCAGCCACTCCAAAGCTTTGTCTGGTCGTCCGAGAGAGCATGCAGCGGCGCCGGCTTTAAGAGGGATCCACCTATACTCTCGAAACTGATTGAGACGATGATGGACTGTTTTCTCTAGCCCTGCCACCACTGCGACCAGCTCGACAGCAACGTCAAATGCAGCCAATACATCGCTTGAGCTCGGGAAGCGCCTGTATCGCAGCCGGGCCCACTCTCCTGCCGAGTACAGTCTGGTAGACGGGAAACCGGCCTTCGCAACGGCAGCGGATTTGAAGGTTGATATGCATGCCTCGAGTCGGTCGTGATCGTCCTGACAGGCCAGCCACCAGCTGTATAGCGAGCCTCCTAGGTGGCACAGCCATGTTGGTGTACTTGAATGCCCATGCGCCGTCAGCTCTACGGCCTTCTCATTTAATGATATTGCTTCGGTGAGATCTGCGATGTCCCCTGTGAGGTCGAATCGCAGCAGGAGTGAGGATCCCAACCGACCCAAGAGAGTGGCTTCGGTGGAATGGCCTCCAGCGGACAGTGCTAATGCTTTTCGCTCCATCTCTATTGCTCTTCCGAGCTCCGCAGGGTTATTCGTAAGTCGAACTTGGGTCTCGATCATCCCCCCAAGGGAGCACAACCACATCGGTAGACACGCATGTCCCACGGGAGCCAGATCAACGGCTCTCTGGGCGGATGAGATAGCACTGGTATGGTCTGTGAGCTGTCCGGTGTGCGTGAAGCGGCTATTGAGTGAAATGGCGAGGTTGTGCAGGTACGTGGGTAGGTTTTTGTGACCGTCGGGAATCAGTTGTACCGCTTTCTCGCAACAAGAAATTGCTTCAGCTAGGTCTGCGACGTTGTCAGTATACTCATACCGGTCCCGAAACTCCAATCCGAGGTCGTTGAGTTGCAGTGGAATGCTCACGTGTCCCGCCGGAGTGAGCTGTATTGCCTTCTGGTGAATGGCGATGGCTTCGGCAAGATCCTCAAGGTTTCCAGTACGTTTAAAGCGGTATGACAAGGAAGTTCCAAGGTTACTGAGCCGGTGAGGTAAGGCATGATGCCCTTCTGGGCTAAGGTATACGGCTCTCTCCCCGAACGAGATGGCGTTGGCGAGGTCTGCAGTGTCTCCTGTGTGTTCATAGCGGAACCGAAGCGTAGCTCCGAGATTGCTCAACCGAGTAGGGTCGTCCTCCGGAGAAAGCTCCACCGCCCTCTCCGCAAAGGTAACGGCCTCAGTCAGGTCGGTTACACTGCCGGTGCAGCGGAATCGCATGGCGAAGGACCCTCCAAGGAACTCCAGCCTCATCGGTAGGTCTGCATGACCCACTGGAGTCAGGTTCACGGCCCTCTTAGCCAACGAGATGGCTTCAACAGAATCCGCAAGGTCGCCTGTACGCTCGAAGCGAGTCTGGAATGCACCCCCGAGGGTGCCCAGCATCGTGGGTAGGTTTGCATCGCACGACGGAGTCAGATCTACAGCTCTTTTTCCGAATGAAATGGCTTCGTTGAGGTCCGCGAGCTCACCGGTGTGCTCAAAACGGGCTTGAAGCGAGGTTGCGACGTTGTCTAGCCATTCTGGCAAGTCTTCATTGTCGTCAGGCATCAACTCAATGGCCCTCTGGTACATTGTGATAGACTCTGCGAGGTCTGCGACATTCCCGGCGCGCTCAAAGCGAGAATCGAATAACCACCCGAGCTCGTTTAGTCGGGTGGGTAAGTCGGTGTCATCGTCAACACTACGGTCCACACATCTCCGGGTATATGTGATGGCTTCGTCCAGGTCTGTTAGCGACCCGGTGAGCTCAAATCGTTTGTGGAATGCGAGTGCGATGTTTTCGACCACAATCGAGATGTCGGTATCATCCTCAGCTGTCAGCAGCACGGATTTCTTCGAAAAGGAGATTGCCCTGTCGAGGTCCTCGGGCGTATGAGAGTCGTCGAAGCGTAACTGATACGCGAATCCAAGGTTGTGCAACACTATGGGTAGTAGCTTCTCGTTGTCAGGTACCAGCTCGAGAGCCCTCTGGTACAATGCAATAGACTCGGAGAGGTCGGCGACGTTCCCGGTGCGCTCAAAGAGGCACTCGAATGCCAATCCGAGGCCGATTAGTCGGGTGGGTAAGTCATCGTCCTCAGCCGTCAGCAGCAAGGATCTCTTCAAAAATGAAATCGCCCTGTCGAGGTCCTCGGGCAGATGAGAGATGTCGAAGCGGGACCGATACGCGAACCCAAGGTTGTGCAAGCGTATGGGTAGCTCCTTGTCATCCTCGGGCGCTGAATCCACCGATCTGTGTCCCACTAGAATCGCTTCGTCGAGGTCTGCCAGGCTGTCGGTTTGGTCGGCACGACCTTGGTGGTATTCGGCGAGGAGGCCTAGCCACCAATTGAAGTCTGTATGGTCCTCAGGAATGAGCTGCAACGCCTTCTGAATCAACTCGAAGGCGCTATCAAGCTCCAAGATATCGCTACTCTCGTCGAACCGCTTGATGAGATCTGGTGCATCCTTCTTCAGACGCTCGAGGGTGTCTGTATCTCGGTTCTTAGATTCATCCCTGCTCAACCAAATTGCGACATACCTTCTATCCTTTCTTCCCTCAATGCGCTGCGAATAGAGTCAGCCTCGAATATGAAGCGCACATCGTTGAGAAGTCACGCACCAAATCTTGTTATCCATCAAGGTGTCAGATGCGCCGTACGCTCAATATTGCGACAGTCGATATAGTAAGAGGATCCACAGTGAGCCAGGTATATAACGCGACGTCACTGTCAGGGAGGTCGCGTTATATACCTGGCGCTTACCACCAGGCCTCATCCAGTCTCGTGCGGGTCCATGTTCTGAATCCGCATCGGCGAGTATAGCAACCGGGCTGTGCGCTCGTACATTCAGTTTGACGTTTTTTCAAGGCATTCGGGATACTCCGCAGGCTCCAGAGTCCACCAGGTTTGGCGATCCTTATGTGCGCATATTACATTCCAAACCACCTTGTCAGATTCGATTCACGGAATCAAGGCTTGGTTGGGCGTGTTCGTTCGGTGTGCGTGTGCCAATGTCGGCATAGAGGAACATCCGACTCGAAGCTGTCGCAGTACAAGGTCGTCCATAAGTAGACATGTACTTGCTAATGCAGAATTCTTGTACTGACCTGTTGCTAACGATGGAGATAGCCCAAGCCTTCGCCCTGCAGAGCCCTAAAACTGTAGGATAAGCAGCGGGAAGACGATTGCAATAGGGCACCATAGGTGGCGTGTTCGGACTCGGATCGGTGATGGCGGATACCTTGGGGTGGAGAAATGAGCTGAACCCGTACGGTGCACGCAGGCCCTTTTCGTGAGATGCGACTGTGTACCCAAGTGGAGGAGTGACGAGCATCGGGTTTGGGTTTAGAAGAAGCGAGTAAATTGAAACCCCAGACGCCAACCGCTTCCCAGGATCCCCCACGACCCCGCCAATTCCTTCGATCCGCAACATACCGTTTAGGCCAGGTGCGTGATATGCCACCTTCTTACAGTCTCGAGCGTACAGCATTCTTCTCCATTGATTCACGGAGCCCTGAAAGAAAAAGAAGTGTGAGCCTCGAAGATAATCCGTAGAAGGTGCGATGTTCTAGATGTCGCACTTAAAACCACATACCTTAGGCATCCTGAGGGGTCGGACTTCCGTTTTCTACCCAACTAACGCCATGTCTCTCAGCACCCTCACCGGAACCTACTCGATTCACAGCACGTACCCCGGTCTGCCAACGTAGTCTCCATCGAATCCGCCACCCCTCCTCCAGCCAGAGTCAGTATCCTTTATCAGCCTCACATCTAAGGCAACAACATACTCACCTCTCAGTCCAGTGGTCGGTATCCCAGCTTCCGAACGGATACTACCACATCGCGGTCGACGGCTACAAAGTGATCAGCAACTCCTCTAAACTCATTTGGGCCATACCAGAGCCATACGCGAGCCCGCCGACCGAGTGGGAGCTCCAGTCGGTACCACAGCACGGGACAAATGCACACCTGTAAGCACAGAAAGACGTCTTTTCAAGACCGGCCTAACGCGACCCTAGAATCATTGAAAGGGGGAGCCCATGGGGAGCCTGGATGATCTCGGATTCTCCGGGTGGGCAAGTCCAGGTGACGCAAACAATCGCGTCCACGCCGTCTATCCCACCGTTATTCCAGCCGAACATCGTTCTGCACCTTGACAGGTTGGATTGAGAAATTAGTTGAGAGGGACTGTGTAGTCGAAAGAATGGGATTAGGAAACAGGCGAACGGTAGAAAGAGTCCCCCAAAAGACAATGAACACTCTTCGCATTCAGTTCCGGGAGAATAAGAACCACCATATTCGAGGATTGTCCGTGGATGGTGCGACGCTCATGTGATTCAGCGTGCCAAAGTATCTTAGACTTCAGCGCTAGTGGCATGACCGCACTCAACACCAGTCCACACGCCGCCTTTCAGCAGACGCGTGTGTCGCGCACGTCTCGTGCTATCGCAGTAGATCGAGCAACTCTGCCTTGTCTCTCAGACTCGTCAAACGAATCATCGCGCTCTACAAAAGACTCGTCAGAGCAGAACACGGATGACGAACGAGCGGACTCACCCATCACAGTACTCAACGTCACCGGCCGAATGACATATCGAAAAGCACCATATATTTTGAGAACGAAGGGATGGCACCCGCTCCGAGGTAAGATACAAAGAGCGACAAGACCGATAAAGAACACAGGGCAACGGGGAATCTAGAAAAGCGGGTAGATACGACGAACAAGTCACTGAAGTGGAATGAGCAACAAAACGAAGTAAAAGTTCGATAGCACTCACCGATCACGGCTTCACCTCTCCAGCAGGATCCTGTCTCCGCTCCAACACCTCCACCCACTTCCTCGGGAACCACCCCTCCTTCCCCTCCCTCGTCCGTCCCTTCCACCACTCGCCCTCCACCTCCAACCGCGGATCGACCTCCACACCCGTCGTCGGATCCAACTTGCCCATGATCGCCACAATCTCGTCCTCCTTGAGCGCAAGCTCATTCGCATTCGACGGCGTGAACGGGTACTTCGCTCTCGCGAACGTGAGCTGGGAGGGATCGAGTGGGGGAAGGGGCTGCGGTGGTTGGCCGTTCCCGAGCTGGGCAGCGCGCTGCGCCTGCGCCCGCTCGTTCAAGAGTCGGATAAGCTTCGTCATCGCATACGGGATGCCGAAGATCGCGAGGAGGAACACGATAAGGGGCTTCCTGCTCGCCCTGGGTGCGGGCTGGCCGTTCGGTAGCGTCGGCGCACCCGTCGCTGGAGGTACCGGTCGCCCACTGACGAAATCCTGGAACTGGCTGCTGTTGATCCCGCCACTGCTCGCCCGCCCGGTCACAAGCTCCTTCATCCACCGCAGAAGGCCGAACAGCCCGAGCACGCTCCCCAGCGCATTCCTCAGCTGCCCGAACTGGTCGATCACCCCCACCATCGCGAAGAAGCTCGAATGCGTCGCCATGAACGTGCTCTCGAGCATCTGCGCCACGCCGGTAAAGGTCTGCACGATCGAGTGGAGGAGCGCGAAGGTGTGTTGCGTCGTGCTTTCGAGCGTCTGCGTGAGGCTTGGAGGCAGAGGTTGTCCGTCAGGTCCTACAGGGACTCCGTTGGGCCCCATCATCGCACCCGGTGGCATCCCATAGCCGCCCATCCCGCCCATCCCGCCGTAGCCACCTCCGCCGTACATACCTCCCCCGTATCCGCCATAGCTCCCCATTCCGCCGTATGATCCCATCCCGCCATACGACCCTAGGCCGCCGTAGGAGCCCATGCCTCCATAGGATCCGAGGCCACCTCCGAGCCCGCCATAGGATCCGAGCCCGCCATACGAGCCTAGTCCGCCGTAGCCTGCTGTCGACCCGAATCGCGAGTAAGGTGAGGCGGCCGTTCCGTAGTTTGAGTAGCCAGGTGCTCCTGGAGTGTTAGAGGTTCCTGAGGCGAACGCAGCTGGTCGTTCAGGGACTGCGGGTTGTGTTGAGGACGATGTTGAGGCCGGGGATGCGGAAGATTGTGAGACAGACGGTGCGGCTGGCGGCGGCGCTGCCGTCGTCGTAGTCGTCGTCGGAAGCGGTGATGAAGCTGCTGGCGCTGCAGCGCCGTTGCGCTCCCAAGGTTTTGGAGGCGAAACCATAGATGAAGAAGATGGTAGAATGCAAGCCTGTGCTCTGGTGGGCGATTGACGGGGGTGCGGGGCGTGGGAACTGAAGGTCAATCACGAGCTCCCGGCAGCTCGGAAACAGATTGGTCCGGACCCCACAGGGGCCGATTGCTTGGACCTTCGCTTAGGCGCCTATTTCGGCCCTGCTATCTCGGTATCAGCAAAGTGACCGTGTATCGAGGAGCTCCGGAGAATACGCACATAGCAAGGATGGAGGGGACAGAAATTTGCGCATATATTGATGAGAAACACAACGCCTATCGCTGGACCTATCGAGATTCAGAAGGCCTTGTCCGAGATCAGCTCGACTATTCCGGAATGAAATGTGAAATCAGTTCCTCGCCTTTCCTCGTATCCTTTGTAAAAGAGTCTGCTCGCCTTTCCACGTATCCTTGAAAGAGTCTGTTGAGCTGCTCGCCTTTCCTCGTATCCTTGAAAGAGTCTGCCCGCCTTTCCTCGTATCCTTGGTAAAAGAGTCTGGGCGCCTTTGATACTCGACGCCAGTGAGCAGTATACGCAGCGCGATTCGAAGGATAGCCGGTTCTGCGAAATGGCGGGGGGGAAGGACGAAGGAGGTGGGGGAAAGGAAGAAAGAAAGTTGGGGGCTGGTCGGAGGGAAGGGTGTTTATATATCGAAAACCTTAGATTGGTTGTGTTTGGTGCCGATCATCTTGAGAGTGCTGAGGTCGGCCTTCGGGGTTCGGGACGGACGCGTCCATCGCAGCGACGCGTCGTTGATTAGTCACGTGGTGCCGAGGGGATATCATTCTCCTCGGAGGCCAAGCGCTCGGTCGAGCATTCCTTTCGTTCATTGGCCCAGGATTGGTGTGGCCCGGCCAAGTGTATTGAACACGTTCGAACGCTTCAAAACGCTTACAATGATAAGGCCCAAGTTCGCAACGAACTCCAGGTTGACTCCAGGCGTGCGGGACAATCATTTGTAATGATACATCATATCTCTACTCCGGAGGCTCAGGGCAGGTCAGAGATTGTGGCTCCACAAAACGAATGCTCGTCGCATTCACCCATGACGTTTGACAACGTTGGGCGTCAAGACGCGGCCCTTCTGACTCCTGAGCTGAGTTGACGCGAACATACATCATATAATGAATCCCATGCCTATAGAGAGATGAGGACCGGGTTATTCATGAAAGAAAACGGAAGAGTACGCACTAAAGCTCGGCAAAAGCGTGATCCGGAAGATGAGAGACGCGCTAGATCTGGAGTGGTAGAGAATAGTGAGTATGACGAGATGCGTGAAAAATATAATCCCGATCTCCAAAGCGATGCCTTCTCGTTGACTAATAATCCCCCCTCCAACGAGTGATCCAAAGCTCCGTAGTCCAGCCGCCCGCGACATCTGGTGCTGCCGAAGTATTTTGAAGACGATGAGAGCGGTGCATATCGCATTCTGGTTAATTATGGCTGGAACACACATGCTGAGGAAGATGTTAATAGCAAGAGAGAGGCCTGGTAGTGCTTTGTAGAAAATCCAGAGCAAAGTAAGGATTCCCTTCGCTAAAGATGGAGCGGATGCCGAAAGGCTCCTCAGCGTCTGCCTCCGTTTCGGTGACCTGCCATATGCTCCTTGTACTATAATAACGGTCCCTCAGTTCCCAAATGAACCGGAGGTAATTCGCATCTCTCACCTGTTTAGCCCCGACCTTTCCCGAGAAATACTTGTCGCAGGGAAGGCACGTCAAACGTCCAGCCGCCTCTCGCCTCCAGCCGGTCTGCGACTTCGTCGAGGAGATCACGAGTGGCGATATCGGCGAGGATTTCTCGGCGGTCGAGGCTCCTCGTTGAACTAGTGAACTCGTCCAGATTGTCCCTCGCTGCAAATATGTACTGAGGGTAGGAATAAATAAGAGTTGTGACTTTGTATGCCAGTGATGCACCTACATCGTCGTGATACGCATTTGCGAGGGAGCACAGAGCCCCCAGAGCTGTGAGTAGGTTGAGGAAGGACACACGCATGGCTTTGCCTTCGGTAAACGAGGGTGTGGAATAAGCAAAAGCTGAGGGGTTTGATATTGAGCACCGAAGGGATGTTTTTATTTCAGACGGGAATAATCATCTCGTAAATTTTGGATCTTGACAATTGCTTGAGAACGAGTGGATAACTATGTATGTAGCAAGCCTGGGCTACGTGCGCTTAGGGTCCTTCGTTTCAGAGCAAATATATGACAGTCTTGGCATTCGATTACCATCTCTTACGATTCACACATCCGGCGACTTTGGATTCTCATTCTAACATTCAGAGTCACACATTTTGTGTCTCGAGACCGGCCCCTTTCCTGACAGAGTCTCCATTCACTCATTCGGGACTGTTTTTACCGGTTCTCTGCCATAATAAGGGCGATTTGGCCGCAAATGTGGAGCGGAAAACGCTCGCCTATGCCTAAGTATCACCATGGTTATCCTTTAAGTGAACGGAGACATTTGACACCTACCTTCAGCATTCGGCATGTCTCCCGCATTGCTTTTCCTAGAGCAGACTACGTCGACCATTGGGGCTCGAACAGAGCAGGTGAAGGGATCGTGTCCACGCTACGCGTGAAACACGATCATTTTGTTTGATGCGTCGGCACCTCAGGCGAGGCGCCCATTCACATCCGTCGGCGTTCGTCAAATTCATCCGACGCTTATATAGCGAGTCTCTCCGTATTTCATTCCCCTTGTAACCCGACAGGTTTCGATTAATCATTAGCTTGTAAATCAACACTTTTCTGTTTAAATCTTTCGATTAATCCGGCCTGATTAATCGCCCTGGGGCTGCTGCTACGGTGCAGCCGCGATGATGCGCTGCGTGTCGATTAAAGTGAGCGGGTGTTCTCATCAAGCAAGGAGACCTGCACTCTCAAGCGAAGCAAGCTCGGGGAGGACACCATTGAGGCACTTCACATCTTGAAATTCGCAACAAAACAGAGCCGCATATCCTTTATGGATCATGAGCTCGCGAAAACAGAAGACTCCGAAATCGAAGGTCCTCTCACCGAGTACGCACTCCACGATCTCTTGGCCCACAACAAAACCGAAGAAATGTGATTTGTTGAACAATACAGGGCTATCTTCGTTCTTTTGGTAATCACACTCTTTAGCTACGCACTATATGTACATTTGAAAGCCATTTAATTTTCTAGCTATCCTCGAAGGCCTCCGAAAGTGCTGTCACCGGACTCACCGCCCTCCTAGTGCCACCGGGGCAACGTCCCAAAATGGGTATGGCAAATGATATGCCGGCGCGCCGTGAAAAGTTCATCACAGTTCAGTTCGTCGAACTGAAGTTCAGTTCGACGGCAACACTAGGGAACAGTCCTCGCGAAATGAATAGGGAAAAGAGCCCTGGAATATTTGGTACCATGCACTCGGGAGTAGTAATCAGAGGGACATTTGTGGCGGGGTTAGTGTATAACGATTCAAGTTCTGCCCTGTAATTGGCTACTACGATAGACCGCCGCCCGACCTAACATTTGGTGAGGTTCGGACATTTATCGGCCGTCTGGCGAAATGGCATCGCGTCTGACTACGAATCAGGAGATTGTAGGTTCGACCCCTACGTCGGTCATAACTTTTCCCCGTATTTTTGGTTCCACTTCTAAGAGGCTTTCAGGATTCACTGTCGGGTCTGAAGTCGACAACAAGGACAAGAAGATTTTTTGGAGGGCCACAATATGTAATAATGCAGAGATATACTCTACGAAAAACAAGACTCAGGTCCATGCGCACTGTTTGTAAATCCTCGGAGCAAACAGATGTATACAGCGTGATTCTTTGTTCGATTTTCTTTTGGTCTTTTCATCCCTGCCCTCCATGTCTGACAGCACTGAAGGACATCGTCCCCGGGCTAAAAGCCCAGCGACAGAGAATGTGAGATTCCTCTACCCTCATTAGCTTAGGTAGCACTGACAAGCCGACCCAGCTGCTACGAAAAGTAGAACAAGGCTCGGTTCCCCACATCTCTCGTCTTGCGACCTTCTTCTGGCCCGAAGACACAGACGACGGAGCTCTGGCCCTGGGGATCATATTTAGGCTACTTGATGGTGAGGTCACCCCAACCAGGAGTCGTCTTGGTCACCCTGCCCCAGGGTCAAGCGAGATGAAGGAGAGGCTGAAACGGATATCCCACTCAATGAACGTTGTCCTGACGGCGTTTAATCACGTCAAGAAAATCCCTGCAAGTAAGGACCGATTTGCGCAGATAGTGGAAGGCAATATCCCAGTGCTTGTCCGGTGGCTCGCATTTCTTGTTCGGGAGTCATCCTGGGTGTACTCGGGTCAGGAGAATGCCGAGTCAGAGGGCGTACTCGTCGCCACCGATGCAATCCTGGGTATCTACGGGGAACAGACACACACATACACCCTGATTGAAGCGTTCGAGGCACACAAGGATAGTATTCAACTTGTGCTCTCGTTATACACATGGACGGCACTCGATGGAACCACGCTACCGAACCTTCTCCAGGGAAGCTGTCCCATCTCGGCGATCCTCTTACCCCTTTGCCGCCGTGACCCGCCACGAGAACATCTCCGATCGGTGTTCATGGATTGTACCCCTGGGCGTCGACGTCTCTGAATCGGCCTATGCACGTCTAGAAGGGGCTGTATCTCGTGCGTGTAATGGAGGGTCTGGCAAATGGCCCGCTATCGCGCACCAAGCACTCGCCACCATCAGAATGGTCCAAGGATTTTGCGATATCCCAAGCTTTGCGAGGGAGTATATCAAGACGAAGTTTGCGGCACGAGCGCTGAGCGTCGCAAAAACCATTCCCGAACTACGTCTACCTCGCGATATAAATCCGGAGTCCGATTCGCCCTTTCCAGTCGGGGTCTCCATCCAATTCTTCCCGAACGATCCAGGGCTAACTACCCCATACCTGCTACACCACGTTACGGAGGACCTCGTGTCCGTCGGTCTGTTGGAGCTATTCGTCGACCACCTCCTTTCTCAAGACGAGGGCACTCCGCACCCGTGGTACTACTGGAGCGACACAGGACACCCTCTGCAGATCCTAACTAGCCTCACTGTCCACAGACCCATTCGCAGAGCCGTTGTAGATGCTATCGCTGCCCTTCCGAGGTCTAAATTGAACTTGTTGGAGGACGGCTGGCGTTCAACACACTGGCTTCCTTTTCGAAACGATGTTCGCTTGTACGACAGCGTCTGGGAGCGCCAGCTTTCTCCACGGCACAGAATTGAGCTCTGTGACAATCTCAATGTGCGCATATACCCACCTTGTTGTATAGAAACACTTTACTAATCTTTTTTCCCCTCTACAACCATTTTTCTCGACAGCATAAAGATCGCAGGATAAACGAAGGCGGACGTGATACCATACATGAACCGAAAGAATGTTTGCATTGCCGGACTGCTGTTTATTGCAGCAGAGAGTGTCAAAGGGAGGATTGGGAGAAGTACCACAAGGACGAGTGCTCTCGACAGCGTGTATACCGAATGGGTCTGTCATTCCAGCACTCGTCTTCACCAATGACCATAACTGATATCATCCTACCCGTACCCCAGATCGCGAACAAGAATCGGCGTGGGTGTCGCACCGCGGTCGTGCATTCTTCCTGGGTCTCTTGGCGCAATTCTTGTGCAACTACGAATCCGGAGTTAGCATCGAAACGGTTGCAGGACGTCCAGAAGGACACGATAAGCTCGTATTCCAGCATCCACCTGGTTGGGTACTTTGCGAGCGCCATCTCGGCCCCATGACGGACAAGATCGTACAATTTAACACTCTCGCCAGTCCGCCGTCAGCAACTCCTACACCAGTGGAGACCTTCCTCGCCCTCTCGCACGACGGAGTTCCCACATACCAGGACCCACGATACGTGGCGATGTTTGAAGAGTTTGGGCGAAGTCGAGTTGGTGGGTCGGGCGGTGGCATCCGCCTGGCTTCGTGTTCTGCCATTTCTGGGATCTATAGGATATATGTCACTGGGAGGTTCTTGGTGGCAAAGGATTATCAAACTGTTAAGTTTGGATAAGTTCTGACCACGTCTGTGAGTGGGAAGAGTTCGATTAGGCTTGTAATAACTATACGATATACATGATACGCACCTGTGAGTGGGAAGAGTTCGATGGGGACTCAACCACTCACAGTGTGGACTATATACTGTATGAGAACAATGATCGATCTATTTACGGAACAATAGAGTCAGAGAACAATGATCGATCTATCTATAGAACAATAAAGTGACAACCATCAATAGAAGGATAGATGGAATGATTGATAGAATAGAATGATGAAAGAATGACAGATAGAATGATGAAATGAAAGAAGCGTCGAAAAGCTATGTATCAAATGATGATGAAGGTAACATGAGCATTGCCTTCTAACACACCCCCTTAATGCGATGTCTCTGAATCCTATTTGAGTCCAAGCGCGAGTCGATGCTTCTGAATAGCGACTTTGGGAAGTGGTTTGGTGAAGATGTCGGCGATCATGTCACCAGTAGGGAGAAAATGAACAGTAATGTCGCCTCGCTTGATAGCGTCTCGGATCCAGTGCATCTTGATGTCGATGTGCTTCATGCGTCCATGGTTCTCTGGGTTCTTGAGAACTCTAAGAGCTGACTGGTTGTCGACCATGAGAGGTGAGGGTCCTTGTACGTTGTAGCCGAGTTCGCCCAATAGTGTCCTCATCCAGATGATATCTCTGCCTGCACTCGAAGCGGCGACATATTCTGCCTCAGTAGATGAGTCAGCAACAATCGTCTGCTTCTTCGCGGACCAGCTAACTGCTCCAGAGCCTATCTTGATGACAAAGCCAGAGGTTGAGCGCCGAGTGTCAAGGCACCCAGCATGGTCAGCATCGCTGTAGGCTTGGAAGAGCTCTGAGGACATCTCGCCTCCGTCGTTGCGATAAGTCAGCTTGAGATCCATGGTGCCCTTTAGATAGCGGAAGACGTGCTTAACCGCTTTCCAGTGGATGGGTCCAGGATTGGAGTTGTACTGAGCGAGCTTGGCGACGGCATATGCGATATCTGGTCGGGTTGCAACAGCAAGGTACATTAGGGCGCCAACCGCGTTCATGTATGGGACACCCTTCATGGTTTCAGTGTCGCCCGGAGCAGGAACATACTTCGTGAGTCGAGAGCCACTTCCTGGATCCATTGGGGTGGATACCGGGTAGCAGTCTTCCATGTTGAAGCGTTTGAGCATGTCGAGGATGTACTGGGTCTGGGATAGGCGAAGGATGCGATTGGGTTGGTCATATTCGACCTTGATGCCGAGGAGATAGGTGGTTGGGCCAAGGTCCTTCAGTTTGAAGACCTTACGGAGTGAGTCCTTCAGCCACTTGATCTTCTCCTGGCTTGGTGACATGATAGTGATGTCGTCGACGAAGACAGGAAGAGTGATCCGAATGTCGTCCTTCTCCCAACTGTAGATGCTCGGATCCGACTTGATTTGGATGAACCCTAGAGCTTCCAACTCCTTTGCCAGTACCTGGTACCAAAGTCTGCCGCTCTGCTTTAGACCATAGAGGCCTTTATTCAGGCGACATACCCACACCTTTCCATCTGGGCCCTTAACCTCAAAACCAGGAGCCTGCTTCATGTAGACCTCGTAGTCGTCTTCGATCTTGCCATTGAGATAGGCGTTGTCGATGTCGATAGACTCGATGAAGTCACCGTTCATGGCAGCCTTGGCGAGGGCTGTGCGAAGGGAGGTAAGGCGAGCTGTTGGTGCCCAGGTTTGATCGTAGTCCTGTCCAGGGATCTGCGAGTACCCCTTTGCCACAAGTCGTGCCTTGTACCGATCGATGGTGCCATCTTCCTTGCGTTTGACGAGGAAGACCCAGCGCGAGCCGACTACCTTTCTCCCTTCCGGAAGCTCGACCAAGTCCCAGGTGCCATTCGCAATGAGAGCGTCAATCTCTGCTTGGGCAGCTGCGAGCCAGAATTCGCCATCCGGGCCATTGAAGGCTTGTTCGGGTGTCTGTGGTGAGTCATGAGGTCGTGTGGCTGCTCCAAATGCTGTCTGCACCGCCGCCTGCAACCTATCATATGCCATGTAGTAGGCCATAGATGTGCCCACGTCGTTACAAAAGACATCAAGTGGGAGGTCGTACATGGTCCGAATTGAATCGAAGATGGGAGTAGCTCGTAGGGCTTGTTCCATATCAACATCATCATCTCCTGCCTGAAAATCCTCGGCAACGAGTGGTGGTATCTCGGCCAAGTTTTCCTCCTGAATAGGTGGCGGATTGTTTCTGTTGTCACCCCCTCGATCTGCCACCACATCACCCCCTTGACGTCGAGCGTGTGGTTGAGTGCCTCGTCGTTGCATTCCATGGAGCAGCTGGAAGTCTGTCAATGCTCTGGTGGAGGCACGAACAGGACGTGTGCTCTGCGACACCAAGGGAGGTGCACCGACAGGACGTGGAATGAACGAGGGCTGAGGAGGAGGATCGGGGAAAGCAGGAGCAGGGATAGGACCAATTTCAGGGGACGGAGGCGTGAAGGGAGATTCGGGTATGGCAAGTTTGGTTTGGGTTTGGCGTGTTGGACTAGGAGGAGTAGAGGGATGATACTCTGGTCGACGTGTCTGCTTTAGGCGCGGAGCCTTGTGCAGGTCGTTTGGGAGTGCGCACCGCTGGGTTCTCTCCATCGTCATCACTATCACTCTCATCGGAATCGTCATTGCGATGATTAGGAGGAGGTGGAGGGGATGGGAGAACGGCGGGTGGCTTGGCAGGTAGTGGCGTAGGATTATTAGCAGCGTCTGGCCATATGTCCCGAATGCCGACAGGTACCTGAACCTGTGGATTGGCTTTGGTCGATAGTCCTGGGAAGGATTTCTCGTCGAAGATGATGTCGCATGATATGACGACTTTCTTCGTGCTTGGGTTGTAGCACTTCCAGCCCTTGTATCCTGGTTCAAAACCAATAAAGATACAGAGTTCTGCATGTGGTTGGAGGTTGGTGCAGTCTTTTCGTGTGATGTTTACGAATGCACGGCAGCCAAAGACTCGGAACATGGAGATATCAGGCTTGGATTTGTGCCAAACTTCATAGGAGGTCGTGTTTGAAAGCGCAGAGGAGGGGGTGGCGTTGAGGATCTCGGTGTAGTAGAGGACAGCAGCGCCCCAGAACATCATAGGGAGAGATGCCTGGTTGAGCATGGCGATTACGCCTTCAGCCAGGGTGCGGTTCAGACGTTCGCTAACACCATTTTGCTGAGGCGTAGCCTTGACGGTGTGCTGGCGTGTGATCCCACGTTCTGTGCACCAAGACTCGAAGTTCTTGCCAATGTATTCTCCTCCTTTGTCGTCGCGGAGCTCCTTGACCTTGACTCCGTGCTTTCGTTCTACTTCAGCAACGAAGTCTTTGAAGGCCTGGAAGGCGTCGCTCTTGCGCTTCAATAGGTAAACCTTCTTGAATCGTGATCGTGAGTGGTCATCAATGAAGACGATCCAGTACTGGTACCCGACAGGTGTCTGGGTGCTGAGAGGTCCATGGACATCCGAGTGGATACGTCCTAGGAGCTCGGTGGAGCGATGCTCTGATAGATGAGGGAATGGATCCCGATGTTGCTTCCCAGCTATGCAGTGCTCACAGATATCCTGGAGCGATGATTCCTCGTGTACCAAGACGCCAGTGGCGAGGTCATGACGAAGTAGAGTATCCAGTCTGTCCTTGCCGATGTGCCCTAATCGCTGGTGCAGTAGTTCCTTCTCAACTCTAGTCGCAAATGCGGCCATCGTGTCGTCGCGCGTGAGCGTGGACCCATCTAAGGATCCTGTGCATCCGCGAATGGTAGCTGTGACTAGAAGCTTGCCATTTTTAAAGAATTCGAGGGAGTCGCCTTCAATGACAACTCGCATCTTCTTCTTCTTAACAACATAGAGGATAGAGAAGAGATTGTTGCATAGTGTAGGAACATATAGTACATCGTCAAATATCAAAGTCTCTCCGGTCTTTCCGTGTATGACCGGTGTATACCACACTTGTCCCTGCCCTGTAGCCCAGACCACCTCGTCGTTGGCGAGTGAGATGGGGACCTTCACCGGAACCATGTTCCGGATCCAGTCGCGGTGCGGCGTCATATGTGAGGTTGCACCTGAGTCTGGGTTCCAGGAAGTGTCAGTGGGCGTACGGGTAGAGCGGCGGACGAGGGGACTTGCGATGTGGGCAACTTGAGCGAGCATGGCCTTCTGGTCGTTGTCGGGAGCAGAGGTGGAGGAGGAAGAGGCAGCGTTGGCTTCCTGAGCCTTCAGCGCCTTCTTGTTTGCCCTCTTCTTGAGCTGGTAGCAGTCCTCAGACCCATGGGAGTTCTGCGCACCGTGGATCTTGCACTTGTACTTCGGCGTCTCGCTGGTGCTTCCAGAGGCGCGAAGGGCAGATGCCTCGGCATTGGCAGTGTTCTGCTTGAGAACGTCGGACTTTCGGAGATGTTTGAGGATCTCCGAGGCATTCATGGTGCTCTCGTCGAGGTGGTTGAGAGTGTGCCGAAGCATCTTGTCGTCCTTGCCAATGAGACCGATGGCAATCATGCTGAGTGCCAGGTCCTCGGTGAGCTTGGCTGCGCTGTATCCGTCGGTGTACGTTGAAGCCGTGTAGGTGTTTGTGGCTCGGACGTAGGATGATGCGGTATAGACAGGTGGAGAGGGGAGCAGGTTTGCAAGGCGAGCTCCAAGGGCGAGAGCGCGAGATCCGAAGTCAGCATAGCCTTCTTCCTCGTGGCTGGTGTCTCCCTTGCGGAGGCTGACAAGCTCCTGGAGGATGGTAGCACGAGATCCAGAGGTCTTGGACTCGTAGGTTTCCAGGAGAGCTTCCCAGATAGCAGGGAGGTCGTTCATGGGAATCCCTGCGAGGAGATTCTCAATCTGAGCATGGTCGAGGGTGCTGCGGATGTAGCCGATGGTTTTGGATCGCGCTTGGTTGAAGAACGCCTTCTCCGATGCAGAGCCGGAAAGAGGGAATTCCTCTGCCCTAGTGAGGATGTCGTGGGCGCAGAAGCTGAACGACTTGTTGACGACATTGTTCTTCCATTGCTGGAAGGTAGCATCGGTCAGCATGACCACGCTTTCAGAGCTGGACGTGTTGTCTGTTGCCATAGCGAGAGGACTTGTGGAAGAGCGAGTAGGGGAGTAATGGAGGAGAGCACTCTTGGGTGAAAATCACCACAAGAATAGTGGAATGATGCTAAGAGGAGTATAACTCCGAGATAGCGAGGGGAGCGAGGGTGAGGTCGGATGGTGATCGTAACGGGCGATGGTAGCGATAACACGCGGTGTCTGATTACAAAACAAGTGTTGCTTATCAGAGGAGCCCGGGGCTCATAACTTATCAAACTGTTAAGTTTGGATAAGTTCTGACCACGTCTGTGAGTGGGAAGAGTTCGATTAGGCTTGTAATAACTATACGATATACATGATACGCACCTGTGAGTGGGAAGAGTTCGATGGGGACTCAACCGCTCACAGTGTGGACTATATACTGTATGAGAACAATGATCGATCTATTTACGGAACAATAGAGTCAGAGAACAATGATCGATCTATCTATAGAACAATAAAGTGACAACCATCAATAGAAGGATAGATGGAATGATTGATAGAATAGAATGATGAAAGAATGACAGATAGAATGATGAAATGAAAGAAGCATCGAAAAGCTATGTATCAAATGATGATGAAGGTAACATGAGCATTGCCTTCTAACAAGGATGTGGGGCGTACGACTGTTAGGGTCTTGAACGGGTACGTGAAGATCGAAGAACGCAAGAAGATGGAGGTAGGCGGTGTCAGGATACCGTATGAGGTTTGAGAGGGAATGTAAATTTCGTGATTTTTGGACCTCGGTGGGTTGCTTCATGTCCTCCCATGCTCCTTGGATATGTGGGACTTTATGTTCTTTGTTGAAGACAGAAATGAATGATAGTATACAACAACTCTCATTGAAGTTAAGAGCGGGGGTGAACAGACATCCCGAGTACATTAAAGTAAATTGGCCAGAGTACCTAAAGTCGAAAGTCTTTCAAATTACAACCCTTCGTAAAGATATGTATAGGTCCAGTCCCGTTGTCAGTCGGGTCGGAAAGGAGGAAAAGAGAGTTCGGTCAGAGTCGAGTCCAAGCAGTCCAAATCAACGATTAAGCAAACCACGGAAGCGAGCTACGGCACGAGTACTCAAAGCATCCAGACCTGATTCTCGTTCTTGTTGGTGCACTGCCAAGTTTGAACACGGTTCGAATTCGAAAGATCACCATTGGGCAGATCCAAGCATTGTCCTGTCAAAAGGAGTAAGTGCCACCCCACTAAAATGAAACGAGCGATAGCGCACCTTTCCCCTCAAGCGCGATCCTATTATCGTCCGTGTAATACCACTGCTGCGCCGGGTTGCCGTCATAGCATGTCCAGATCTTCATGCCCACGCCATTCCCGGGGTTCGAGCCGGCGTCGAGACAGAAGTTCGTGCCCGAGCGCTGGATCTTGGTGCTCCCGTGGTTGAGCAGCCAGTTCTGCGCAGGGGTGCCGTTGCAGTCGTACAGCTGCACAGGGGTCCCGTTAGCGAAGACGCCACCTTGAACGTCTATACACTTCTCGATGTGGTCGAAGGTGGGGTGGATGCGCCACGACAAGGGGCCGGGCCATGAGCCAGACGAGCAGAAGCTGATGACGTGGATGAGTGAGGGCGAGGAGATTGGCGTCGAGCACATACCTGATGTCGTATGTCGTGTTCTCAATTGGGCACCTGTAGTAGGGAGGAGGGGGAGCGACACTCCCATTAACGGCAGGGAACGCTGTTGGAGGCTGGGAGAAAGCAGTGGTGCAGTTATCCGTGTTGCAGGAGATCGATTGGCACAGCCCTTGTGGCTACAGTAGACAATCAGGTCTAACTTCGATAGTTTGGGATGTGTGAACTCACCGAGGGTCTCTGGTTGGGCGTAATGACCATCCCGGTGTTTAGAGAACCCTCGCCATCTCTAACCATATAATAGTAGCCATTCTACAAACCGAATGAGCATCCTCTGATTTCTGTCGAGAGTCACTGTGCTCAGACTCACATCGTAGAATCCGGCCCTCAGCGTACCAGCCCCGTTCGCGTTCCCCCCATTCGCGTCCGTGTAGAAGAACCCAGGCGCCGAGAACTTCGTCACGCTACCGCCGGTAGGAATACGCGAGTCGAGTTGGCCACCAATGTAGAGATTGATCGCGCTGGGGCAGGAGTTGTGGATCACAAACTGGGAGGCATAGGGCGTTTGGCGCTTCTCCAAAGCCTGTGCCGTAGAGGTCGCGAGGACAGCTGTCGCAAGCATGAGGAGCGTGAAAGGGGTCCTCATCGTGGTGGTGGTGGTGCTTGAACAAGAATGAATTTTCGGGCGCTATGTCGCGTGTGCTTTTGGCCGGGAGCAGAATAATCTTCCCAGTGGAAAGGTGGGCCATCCTTCAAGCCTCCTTTATACGATCCGAGGTCGGGAGTCGCAAGCCGCCCATCGTGGGCCGGATTGGCCCAGGAGGTCTTCGATGAGTGCCGTGTTATTATGGCTGGTCGAGAAGGTGTCGAGAGTCGGTAGAGCTCTCTGCACAGCCTAAGCATCGTTCAGCTGATGGCCCACTTAAAAGCGCACCACGTCTGACTCTGACCTGGCATCTCGATCCTACCCAGTATTGATATCCATCGACGTCACAGGGCGGGTCCAGAGTCAATTGAATTCATACTGGCGTGTGCGCGGGTATGCAACAGCGAGCGTAAGAGGGGCGACATGGAGGTACAAGCGCAAGAAAGAACAACCAATGTTCGGATCAAGCGCATCACACGATGTTTAGGGCAGGCAGATCTGTGTTAAGCGCCCAACATGTCTTGTCGCAGAACCCACCAAGACAAGTGATAGAAATCAGGTTAACGAGAGAATCAACATTGGGCCCACAATCTAGAGAGTACAGTGCCACTAGACACTGGTGTATTTTCTAGCCTGTGATCCTTGTCGTAAATTGTAGCGATGTAACGCATCAAGAATTCGTCGCCCAATTGCCGCTGGGGCAGAACCTGAGAGATGTGACAATTAGTATTATACCAAATCGATGCTGGGCGAGAATTATGCAGTATAGCTTACGTTACGATGTAAGTTGTATTGGCGAATGGGCACTGGTAGTACGGCAGTGGTGGAGCGACCATTGCCGGGTTTGCGGGCGGGAATGTTTGGTCGTTCGGAGGCAGCGTGAAGGCATTGGGGCAGTTTCTATCTTCGCAGATCGCGGGGACACAGAATCCATTCGTCTAGGATTGCGTCTCAGCTTCATGACTAATGTGATGTAAAATAGATAGACTCACGGTAGGGCGATTCTGTGGTACTATACTCAGTCCAGTGTTGATCTGGTTTGGATCTTTGACGAAGTAGTAGAACGAGCCCTGGGGGATCAGACATATGTGAGTCGAGCCCACAGCATCGAGTGTATGTCACCTACACTTGCCCTGAAACCTGCTCTCAATGTTCCTGTGCTGTTGATACTCCCACCATGCGCGTTTGTGTTGATAAATGGTACATTTCCACTTATGAATCTCGTACTGTTTCCCTGGTAGGGAATAGTATCGACAAGGTCACCTGCAACGAAGAGGGGAAGTGCAGTGGGACAGTTGTTATATAGAATGTACTGCGTCGCTGGTATTTGTCCCATAGCGAGTTGGACCAAGGGAAGTAGCGCCAGATAAATCTTCATAGTGGGAGAGGGGGAGAGTCGTCAATACGGATGAGATGGGCAATACAGGCGCCCGTTATTCGTTTTAAGCAAGCGGATGATGATAAGAATCCAGCAGGCAGAAGGTGTTTGTGATCAATTGTTGATGCAGTCGTGTTATATTACCAGAGGTGAGAAGGCCTTGAACGCGTGTAAGGTACACGACAGAAGACCGATTAGCGTGATAACCCCACGAAACTATGCATAGCACACGCCCCGGGCCCGATAGAAGGTGGGCTATACGAAACCCTCATTGATCTGAGATGGGGAAAGGTGCCCTTTGTGGGAGACAGGTAAAGTACTACACGATTGGTACAATAATACTCCTTGTTTCTGGGGTAAAGCAGAACCCGTCATTCAGATTCTGAATACAGTTCGCCAACTGGGTGCAGGGGGCGACACAATTGGGCGTTGAGCAAAACGCTATGTTTCTTGAGGCCTGCAGACATGCAGTATCAGGGGCGGAGATGCACACATTTCCTACACCATTAAAGACGGTGCATGGACCTGCGCAAGTGTTCCCGGAGCGCTGGGAGCAGTAGACCACGCGGATGGCGACTGCATCGCTAGACGTTTGTGAGTCTTGGTCGATGCCTTTAAGAGGATTAACACTGCGGTCCTCGACGCCGATGAAGGTAAGTTTGGCTTCTGTGGTGGCTATCCAGTGGTCGAGCTGGGCATTGCTCCAAGGACCGGCTGATTCCTAGTTTACAGATGAGCCAGTTAGCTATGTACCACTAATGCTCATGAGCACCGTGTGAACTCACAGCGGTTGGGACAGCAGTCACTCGCGTGATAGCGACAATTGAAAGCGCGGTAGCCCTCAATTTCATGTTGGCAGTCGGGTGGGGCACTGAGGGGAGCTTTAGGGAGAGCCAAAACGAAAGCCTAATATGGGATAATAGTAAGTGGCTAACCAGGGTAACTCTCAGCTCTACGAGAGGCGTAAGTTGTGCAGGAAGCTCATCTTGCATGTGGGAGCGTAAGTCCATGGAGTAAAAGTCCCTCCAGCGCTCCTGGAAGTGCGCATCGAAGGGCAGGTAGAACACTAGGCGGCGTATGGTGTTAACAAATTTGGAAGAGTCTAGTGATCTCGGTCCTGAATTACTACTGAGATGCCTTGAAAGCATCTTGATCTCAACCTTTTTTACGTACACTGGGCCAATAAGGTGGTCCTTCCGGCACAAGTTAGTCAAGGCCTCGTCGAGAACAGCAACACGCACGGGCTATGCTAGATGCAGACAGCGTGAAGGAATATAATACCTGGTAGATCAGTCAAGACCCTTCTGCCCGAGCGCCCCCGAAGTCGGTTATTTTCGTGCGGATGGTACAAATACGTCATACGCACGAGCGATTAGGCAGTTTGCGTGGAGCCACAGGGAGCCACCCGTGGCAAAATGGCAGTGCGCGAGCGCGGCCGGTGGCTTTCCTGTGGCAGCTCCACAGTGGGCCCCATGGCTTCTGGTGGCTTCAAAAAGTAGGTATACCTTATCCTTGTTATTATACGTACCTAGAGCACGCGAGATACTTCATTTTGAGAGGATGGACTCATTGAGGGTATCATATCATACACCCTTTTTTTCTCGCAGGAAATCTCTCTATAAGGAAGCCACAGGGGAGCCACAGAAAGCCACGGAGAATTCTCGCGCACTGCATATTTGCCACGGGTGGCTCCCTGTGGCTTCACGCAAACTGCCTATTGTACGAATCCTCGCTTATTTTATAATGTGTGAGGACAAGATGCTGATGTCGAGGCAATGTCGATACCTCTGACTCACAACTGACTAAAGGACGCCGTAGGTTTATCTATAGTGGCTTGATGGGCGCTTAAATCTCCAAACTGGCGCCCGCCGCGCATGTGATGCCACCAACGATTATCTATCGTTGATGTCAACCACGCTTAGGCACCGCGTGCGGGCCAACTTTTTCTTTCCTTTCTACCACTTTGACCCCACCAGCATCACCACTATGAATCGGTGAATATTCTTCGATGAATCTGTGCTCTCTCTAAGGTTACTGATCAATGTGGGATGTCTCAGAGGACCCATCATTCTTGCATGTCGGCATGCGCTCAGTATTCAAATCATCTCACAGACTGACAATAGCTGACAACGCTGAAGGCTACTGACGAAGCCGAGGTGCGCCTTTACACATCCCTCTTTGGGACGCCCGCAATCGCCCTCACACATGATCATTTAAACCCTAGTATCTCCTCGACCAGATCGTATGTCCATGCAGCCCGCTTCCAAGTCCAGCCTCATGTGGGCGATCCTAGCCGCCTCCATCTGAATATGACTCTGAGGTGATCACGAAACTGTGACGACGACTCCAAGATCTTCTACCCGAGCTATCAGACTCAGAGCATCTGTTTACCAGAAGACCTACGTTTATGTATGCTAGAACTTGTTCCATTATGAAGTGTTCCACCTCTGATGATAAGTAAATGACCCTCTTCACCAGTGATATCTCTGGTGCCCCTCTCTCCTCAGTGTGAGTTTCTGAAGCATTGAGGGCTAGGGATATATCTTGTCAGCATCTGACCTAAAAAATGGCTGGTGTCGGATGTGCTACCACCGCTGCAAATCCGAGGGTAAGGATCTTGGTAGCAATTAGAACTCTAAGCTACATCTAGAATGGCCTGTAGGCACTTGTTGATCTCTTTGTCGCGGTTGCGGGCTTGGGCTCACCTGGCTGCCTAACCTATGATACCAATCGTGATACTTCAAGTCTGGAATCTTTTGTCCTGCGTGTCTGGACGTGCGACTCAGAGTGCTCCACCGCTGACCCTGTGCAGTCCCGTAGGGTGTGCTCCAGGAAGATCGGAAAATGTGAATATGTAGTCATGATTGAAGGATGGGAACAATATTAAATCAGGGAAGTAAGAGGACCGGGAACAGGCTTGACTGTGCTGAGTTGACCCCTTTTCTTCCATTATATCAATTGCCCTGCTCGGGTCGTACACGAGGTTGACCGTTTGTTGACCGTTGTACACCTGATTGCAGGCCGAGATCAAGCCGAGTAGCAGATCAGAGCACCAGAGGTGCAGCTCGAGAGCCGCGCATGCGGCTGCCGGAACATCTTCGAGTCCCAGTCTGGGATGTGCACACACCTATACCCACCGAAAGGCACCTGGACCACACACGCCTGTCCACAAAGGCGCACTTCTACCGAAGGTGTCACCTTGGCGTCGCAACCACCTGGCAGACATTCAATTCAACTATCCACAACGGCCCCACAGAATCTACACGGCATATTTATTTCACACCATGCTGTCAGGGCAGAAGAAACGTGGTTGATCAATTACACCGAAACGGTTGGCGAACACTCTCATCACCTCCTCGCTGTTGATAAACCAGGACATCGCGTTTCTGATGACCTGGTACACTCTCCCCCCACCTTCTCCACTCCCGCAGCGATGAGTGCAATATACGAAAACAAGCCAGCAGGGTCTATGCTAGGTATTCCTGGTCTTTTGTGGAGCGGGGATGACGTTGCGAGCGCGGGCGCTAATGCCGCGCTGGTCTTTTACGGTGAGCGCTCATCGTGGAGTTGAGTAAGAAGCATGTTCTGACCGTCCAGGCCACCTTGAAATGTTCAGGTATATCGGCATCGATCACCTTTCACTGCTTCCAGGCGCTGCTCTACCTCTCGTTTTCGCACTTCCGCACGCGGATTGGATCAAATAGTCGGCGATCGAGGCTTTCAGACGATGAAGGAGAAGAGAATATTGAAGTTTATCAACCTCAGTATGAGAACACACTTGCGAAGCGTGTTCAGCTCGCTATTGGTTGCCTAGGATTTCTGTGTGGGTCGATGTTTGTTGCGTCCGATGCTTGGGTGCACAGTGATAAAGGGAGGCTCGTGAGGGGTGGGCATGTTAATGATGGGATGCACCCTATGGTGAAGCTGGGGAACATATCGTTTGTCTTGGCGGCCTCGTTGAGTGGAGGATTTATGGTGAGCCTCATCTATTTTTCAGGTATGGTGGCAGAATAATGACCGCATATTTCGTACAGCTGTATAGAGCATATGTCCTCTACGCTTTGGCACGATGGAGATGGGTATTACTTGCATTGCCCGTCTTACTCTATCTGGGATCAGTTGGTGTGTGTACCCTCGTACGTATCAGGGTACAATCTCTGAATATTCACAGTTATGGAGGTCTTGCTTCTTATCCAAACATCGACACCTCTTTCTCTGTCCTCTCCCTTTGCGACATTCGGTCAACTGGCACTAACATCATTCGCTCTCTCCGCGGTTCTCAACATCAGTCTGACACTTCTCACCGCTTCTCGTATCATCTTCTATCGCCTCACGACACGCAGAACTAGTCCCGCAAATCAATCTAGGGAGCAAGCAGTTACCAAGTCTCAGGCCACATCTATCTCGAGATCTGAACAGCTCCAGCCAAAGTCAGGATCATGTCCGCTAACGTCGTTCACGTCGATCGTCGTCGAGAGCTCTAGTGTATACTCAGCTTTCCTCATCATCTTCCTTGTCACATATGCGAGAGGTCATAGCACGGCGAGGCTATTCTTGCCGATCCTCGCACAGATACAGGTAAGTTTCATAGTTCATATCCGTACTCGCACTCACGAATCAATCTTGTGACCTAGGTGCTATCTCCCCTTCTCATTACATACCGCCTGTCGAAAGACATGGCTTGGACCACGGAGACAAGAGTAAACGAGCCCAATTTCGCACTCTCTGGTGTCCGTTCACAAGGCCGGCGAGTTTATGAGACGTTCCAAACTGGGCCGGTTTCGCTACGAAGTTTGCCAGAATTCGAGTCGGGGAGATCAAGAGGGGGTATATACGAGGTTACTCGAAGCTTTTGATAAGTACCTACATGTACCTAAATTGATATATTGTACAATGGGCTATCTGCGGCACCATATCAAAGGGGCACTCGAACCCCGCCTTCCTCTATCTTCGCCCTCTCCTCAATCTTCACAAACACCCCCTGCATCGTCACAGCCGCACTTTTACTATCTTTCACCACGATAAACCTGCCCATAATATATATTCTCCACACCCCACAGAACGCAGTCAACGTCGCCAGCCTCACTCGAGCCACCATGTTCGCAGCCATCCATTCGTCATCCGAGTCAGAGCCATCGCCGAAATCCATCACCGACGCCTGGAAGTCTCGGTATAATGCTAGGTACCGCGGATCGCGATAGGTTGGTATTCCGTTGTGGGTGACGTTGAGGTATGTATCGAGGTTGAGCAGTCCAGGTCGCGGTGGACAGGATAGGGTGTTTATTTCGAGGATATGTTTCTTCGTCATCTTCTCGATGTCGGTGCTCGGTCTCCAGCCATGTGGGTAGTGGTAGACGAGGACACTATTGCCCTCTAGGCGGCCTACGATAGTTTCCATGGGAGCTCCGACCTCGAAGTTGAGGACGTAGTGCTGGAGGAGGCCGGCAAAGTACGAGCGGTCCCGATGCGGAACCCAGGCTGATTCAATTTCTCGCGCTAAACGACACCTGTTAGAGCGAATTAAGGAAAGGGGCATTGAAGGAACCTACCGATGCGATACACCCGGTGCTTTAGGCACTCATCCTTGTGGTATAGCATCCAGTCTTCTTGTTGACACGAAGTGCTGCAATACACCACAGTGCGGCAGCCGGAGCACTGCCTCGCTTCCGGTAGTTCTTGGACGAGGCTAGGAGGGAATCTTTCGTGGTGCTATACACGGGGTTCACTATGAGACAAGGAGGGGGGCATAGGGTACGCACATTCAAGTTGTCGCACAGAATAACCGATTTGCCGTATGCTTTCTGGTGATGCCAGATGTGATCGTAAATCTTGTAGTCGCTCAGGAACGGTTTCCAGTGCTGCGAATACCATCTACCCTCCAGAGTCTTCAATTTCGCCAGAGGTATAGCATTGATCGCATTCCCGATAGCGTCTCGAATCGGCTTATACACTGCCATCGACGCCAAGATGGGAAGCGGATGGCCAGTTGGAGAATTCTCGACCCACGGGTACCATGGATACGACGTCCCCTCGCGCTGAGACAGCAAATGGTCCAGCAAAAGTTGTAGGAGACCGCCATTCACGAGATCGGGGACGAGGTGATGGATAAGATGCGCCGAAGAGGCGGCAGGCTCGTTCGGAAAGAAGTAGATCGAGACTGCAATTGGATAAGTCGCCCTGGGTGCTCGATCGTCGTCTGCGGGGAGGTTCGGAAATTCCATAGCCAGCTTCAAAGCGCGAGGAGCAAACCTGATCCTGAGATACACCTTGGCAAAGTTGGGGATGTCGAGGAACTCTTGGATCATACGGATGGTGAGGAGGGCAAGCCTCGGAAGTTCGACTGTATCGAGTTGTCTCCGTTTCGCGAGTGAGGTCCATTCTTGTATTCTCAACAGAGCCGAGTTGATAAAACGACGTAGGCGGGCGGCAGAGTACCCTCGAATGGTGTTTCGAAGATCGTGGAGCACTCCCGGGGACGGTGTTACGAGCTGCATAAGTTTGGCGACAGCGCAGTGGCTCGGTTTTGGTTTCGTGGCGTAGAGATAGGAGATCGTCTGGCCCTCTATGTTCCTCCAGGTGTAGAGGGACAATAGAACAGCTATCATCTCCGAAGACGCTTTGAATGCCGCGATAAGATCGCGCGTTCCATGGGGGAAGAAAAACCTTATCATAATCTCCGCGGCGACCATTGGGCCGACCGTTTCCGGGTTCTCCTCATCCGAGTACACCCACGACGACTCGCGGATGATGAACGAAAGCCACCTGGCAGTGGTGGACATATTTTCCTCGAAGATGGATGCGTGGATGGCTTTATCGGTTTCAGACTTCCTCGCCAGTACCTCCAGTGGTGCCCTCACCGCCTCGACTGTGTGCCGGATACGTCGAATCTGCTGTGCCATTTCCTCAGTGACTGGAGAAGGGGTAGCGAACCGGGGCTTTCTGGGGGTGGGCTCATTCCTCAAGAGACTGAAGACGATACGAAGGGCGAGAGTACCGTCCTCAGAATCGGACGGCCAGGAGAAGGAGCCTAATCTGACAATATGGGGTATCGAACCCTGTTCGACTTTACGGAACAACTGTGGTTGCTTCAGCCAGAATGCGTCTCCGTGAATGGTAACTCACGTTCTCCGTCGCGGTATCCTTTGCTCGAGCGCGCGTTTCTGTGCTTCTTGGTTCCATGATAGCGGTTTGTAGACAAGTTGCACAATCATCGTTCGAAATCTAAATAAAGGTTGTTTGATGGTGTTTTATTTTGGTGTTGACGAAGCCCGGGAATCGGCTTGAACTTCGGAACTGAGGTACCCCTTGATTCTTGAAGATCAGCTGTATATCATACCGAGTTGACCTATATGTCACTAAACGCTCTTGTTATACGGTAGCCTATCAGCAAAAGAAATATGCCATTTTCCAAATTCTCAATAAATTCTGATCTCGAAAAGACGAGACGATCTCTCGTATTCAACAACCCATCATGCACGTAGAAAGCTACATCTCAGAAAAGAGGGAGTGAGAAGGCCGAGCCATTGGGATCCGATGCCAGAAGTCCCGCAACTCCAATATAATAGGCCAAGGCGGACATGATCAGGAGGAGGCAGTTTCCGACGATGCTGACACTGGATGGATCAAGCTTCAGACACACGTTGGAGGGAAGGATGGATCGAAATCTGTACGTACGCCTTCGTTTGGGTGTACATCCCACAAGCCAAGAACAGGACTGCGATCGCTCCTGCCGAAAGCAGGGCTGTAAAGAGGAGGCTCTTCCCGATAACGCCAGGGCTGACGGGAGAAATGTAGATCACGCGTAGATAGAACCACATCAACATTACGGTAAGCGCCCAATTATGATGCATGAGTTTGGACATATACTCACATGAGGCATGAGATCGTGATGAACCAAACGAAGAGGTAGATTCCGAGCGCCTTTGGAATTTGTTCTGGAGTCGCAGCGAAGGCCTCCATGACCCCGAAGCTTGGAATAAGCACAGCGGAGTAAGAAAGCCAGAAAGTCGTGAATGTTAAGAAGCCTATGGTGGGATTACGTGGGAAGCGGTGAGATAGGCGCGTCGACGCATAGTGTCCAAACGTATAGGGAGAATCAGAGGAGAATCCATGAAGCTGGCGATGGCCCTGATCCTGGAGGTGTTACAGGCGCCCCTAAATGCGACATACCCGGCATGTTGAATACAGCGAGTATGCTGGCACTTTCGGAGTATGCCCGAGGCGGATGCAGAGTGGAAAACGAGAGCGCACACTTGACCGCGAGCTCGGAGCAAACGTAAAGCCGCACAAAATGAAATGTATACGTACAAGTCGCAAAGAGGGTGTTTCCCCTAGCTATCTCCCACATTGATACGAGGGTCATGGCCATTCCTCCGGCAAATACCAGCATTCCGACGAGGACGTTTGGGGCGTCCACTCCTCCTGCGTTGAGGTTGTACAATGCTAGAAGAAGAACAGTCCCTGCGAATGCGAACATGCCACTACACGGGGTCGAAAATACTTTAACTCATTGATAAAAGCACGAAGGCAAGGATAAAGGACGTACGCTGGAGCTGGTTGACCGAGTGTCACGGACAGAGGCGGGGGCGGCGCTGGGGAGGACGGCTTGGAGCAAGGCGCCTCGGCGTCGTAGTCGATTTTCTCAATATGGGCAGTACTCATATTGGGCGTACGTAGAAGGTATGGTGTGCGGGACGGGTGGGGAGATGGAAGGAAAAGGGCGATCGACTTTCCAGAGTTCAAACATAGACGCCTTTATTCCTTATCAACAGTTTGAGAAAGCTTGTAGACGCTGGGAAAGAAGGTCTGGGATAAGAACCTCGGACAGGCTTCGTCTGCTTGATTGATGTGATTGGAGCCCACTAAATGCCAGAATCAGCTACCCAACGAGAGCGGTCAAGCACTTGCAGAGATATGGGATGATTCAGGAGAACGGGTAATTATTCAACCTCGATATTCTCACCCCCAACCACTTATCGCTGCTGCTGATGTGGAGATCACACACACATTAACGTTACCCAGTGAAATAAAAATGGGTATAGACTGATTGGAGCCCGTTCAACGCATCGGGGCCAAACTCAGGTGGTCATTATTACGTTCCAAGGAGGCCAGGCCGACTGGGACCATTGCAAGTACTGATTACATCCCTTGTTCCAATGCCAATATGTCTGTTAACATGGCGAGGCTGCGACCTATCACGAGTGGCATTAGATCGCCCATAACTGTTGATATTTGAAGAAGCCCAATTCAGGCACGTCTCTGCAAAGGCCACGTTCACTGTCTACATGTCTCCATCCGCTGTGACTATTTCTGTATCCTGGTGTGCTCCCAGAGTACACAACGCTGCCACCATGAATCCTCGATCAGTAGGATACCGACGGACCAAGACCAATTCAGCGCTACTCACGTTCTGGCCCGTACCTCTCTGTAAGCTCTCGATCTCGACGTCGCATTTCCAGAAGCGATACTTGAGATAATATAGCCATGACTCCTGACTGAGCCAAATCCAATCCCGCTTGTGTCCATGCAGCCCAGAGGCGAAATGGAAAAGTCTCTTCAGCCGTTTTGGTGGAGGCAATCGTCAAAATGGCACAAATAAATGCCTCGAGGCAAAATATACCAAACCAGCACGCGCAAAGGTGTAGAGCCTGATCGTGGTGCCTCCAAGTGAACGTGGGCAACGTCGTAATGCCAGACTGTGCCCCTTGCATAGGAGAGTGAGACCGCAGCAGGGGCATATTCTCGATATCCACTGGCGCACTCGGGGGGTCCTGTTCGTTTGCGGATCCCCCGCCGTGTTCCCGTGGGGACCCATTTTGTGACGCTTCTGGCGTATCCGGTTGCTCTGCAACATGCTGGAACGTTCGGATGAGCTTGATGGTAGAATACGTCACGAAAGGGCTTTGAAAAAGCGATGTTGACGCGAGGTATGGCAGTGATACTGCAAGCGAAAGTACAACCAGAGTCGCCGATAGTCGCAACCACAGTTTTCGCTGCCGAACGATGAATGGCGTTGAAGGATTGGTAGGGGGAACTTCACTGTCCATCTGTGGTGAGTTTTCGTCGTGGATGTTTGAGACAACTCGCACGCGCCAGTGCAGTGCATCCTTCTGCCCAGTGCTGTACGAAGCTGCTGCGCACCGCGCTCAACGGGCTACACGGTTCCGTTCTTGGAGATCGGAGCGGTCAGGTGGATTTTTGATCGGAAGCCGGCGCTTTATTCCCTCGAATACGGATCATACCTCCGGCGCTTAACCAGAGTGAAGCAGATAATCGAATTGTTAAATCTGCAGGGCGTAATTAACTCTTCCATAGCGTTAAGTCTCCGAGAATGATACATTGGAGGTCCGGAGACATAAAGTATGTACTGTATATCCAATCCATAAAATGAAGACGGTTTAAAGCCTGACCGGCTCATGCGCCATCGAATTCAAATATCAATCCGTCATATTTTAAATGTCTTCCTTTTCTCGACTCTTCAGCCTGGCAGCCATGATCATAAATTATCACTGTTCCTGAGCCCCCGAGCGCCTAAATCGTGCGTCAGACACCCTTCTCCTAATTCCCATCTTGGACAATCAGTATACAATTTCCTTTGCTGATGTAAGGTGATGCATTTTTGATAAAAAAAGTGCATCACTTTTCGTCCAGGAATGGCTACGCTGTAGCGGAACTTCAATTGTTGTTTCCTCTCTTTCTCTCTGACCACCACCATCTCTTTCTGCCTATCGTACATGTTCATTTCCGCTTTCTGAGGTGGGTCTCATCAAATTTATGCCTCTGACATCATGACTTCAAGCTGAAAATCAGATGATGTCAGAGACAGAAATGTATTGCCTGCCAACTACAGACCGTCGGAGCAGTGTCGGAGTTTAAAAGACCTCCCTTCAAGTTTCCCTACTCGATTTCCCGTCGCGATGACGTCGTTCTTTTTTTGTTCAGAATTTAATGACGTAGTCGTTTCGCTTTTTTGAATGCACAGGCTTACGCTGGTGAGTAGAGTGCAGAATCGTTAAGGTGCCCGCAATCTTACCATGTCCGGATACCCTTGGTATTTGCCACGCGCGCCCGTAGCCGTTTCGCTTTTTTGATTGCACAGGCTTACGCTGGTGAGTAGAGTTCAGAATCGTTAAGTTGTCATTAAGGTGCCCGCAATCTGGATACCCTTGGTATCTGCCGCATGACGGGGCGCGCGCGGCAGGTCCTGACGTCATCTATCAATTTCGCACGAGGGACAAACGTGGCACAACGCGTCGGATTTGCAGTTATCCTTTCCTCCTCCCATTGTGTCGTGATCTCAAGGTGCGCATCCTGTCTGATTGAGTGCTTGCTGCGAGAGGGCGCCTGTTTGGAGCGGATGGGCATAGGGATCTAACCCAGAGGTCCCAGTCCATTGGCTTCAACCAGGCTCCCTTGCGCACTTGATTCTCTGTTTGTCGCTCTTTTGGTGAATGTAAAATTGACTAACACTCTTTCTCGCAAGGGGGTGTTCATGAGGACCATTTGATATTCAGCTGCCAGGCTCAGCAAAGAATGACTTCCTAAACTGAGGCCGTTCAAGGTGCGTTCTTCCAGAGTGTACATTCTTCTTCTTACAATGGTCCTTAATCGTGCAGAAAACAGTGCTTTAGAGGGTGCGCGGTCTACTCAACGATGGGCATCACGTCTAGAACAGGAGAATGGACTTGAAGGTGGGTTCCACAGCTATTCAACTATACCCATTCATTCTCATCCCTGTCTGTAGAACGCCGACAGCAGACTGAATTCGGTGCTTTCGATTCCTTCGACACTCCTCCGGCGCACTCGGCCATCCCTCATGCCCAGATCCGCCCTCCTATTCCACATAACCCTACCATCCCTGCGTCAGACGCATACATCTTCAGACCACCTGTACCACGTCGTTCAGCTCCTCCTCCTCCTACTGTTACACCTACTTTTGGACCACCACGACCACCAACACGTCAACCTCTCACTCTCCCCGTATGGCTACCTGTTATTACACCACCCCGCCCCCCTGCACGACAACCAATTGCTCCTATTGTAGCACCAGTCTTTGGCCCTCCTCAACCTCCGGTACAACGACCTCCCGCACAAGCCCAACCAACAATAGGAGCGCCAGTCTTTGGCCCTACTCGACCTTCAGTACGGCAACGTCCCACGCAAGCCGCACCGACAATAGGAGCAACGGTCTTTGGCCCACCTCGACCTCCGGTACGGCAACCTCCCACACAAGCCGTGACACCTGCTGCTGCACCTCGACTGCCGGCACTTCAACGTCAAACTGTACCTGCGCCACCACCGTTTGCTGTACCCGCCAATAACGGTGGTCGTGCCGGCAGTGCGCAGCCTCAGCTTCCCGCACCGGCAGCAATCCCACCGCTTGGAGGGAATGCAGACGACGATGAAGACGCCACGGGCAATCGTGGGGAAGGGAGGAGAATTGGTAAGTCTCTGCATCTAATACTTTATCAGCAGATGCTCATCCTCTATATCAGCCCGTATACGACGCAACAACCTCTTCTACGCTGCTAGGAGGGCATACCACGATCCTGCGACGCGCCACGACTTAGGACGGATGGATGTCGAGTGTCCCCACTGCCATGCTCTTCATTGGATGGACGAAAAGCTTTCGAAATCCTCAACTGCATCACCGAAGTTTGGAGTTTGTTGCGGACAAGGCAAGGTCAAGCTCGACGCTATCCCTGAACCTCCCGCTCTCCTTCGGACCATGTTCACCTCTATGGACCCCCTGTATATCAAATTTCGAGAGGATGTCTGGAAATACAATCGAGCGTTTTCGTTTACGTCGCTTGGTGTTCACGAGGACCATTCAGTCAACGGCAGGGGTCGTGGCCCACCTGTCTTTCGAATCTCTGGGGAACTACACCACTACTCCGGCGCTCTGGAGGCTCTGAATGGACAACGGCCGCGGTACTCTCAGTTGTATATCTTGGAGCCCCAGGCAGCGTTAGATCATCGTAAGGCTCTGAACACTGGCCTCAATGCTGCTATCATCAATACATTGCAGGGCATTCTTATGCAGTCGCACCAGTATGTTCCTGTCTACCAGCACGCGTACGAGATCCTTCGGCACTATGACCCTAGGAACGACATCAAGGTCCACCTCCGGCTTACTCCTGGCCTTGATAAACGTCGTTACAATCTCCCCACCGCAGACGAGGTTGCAGTCCTGCTTCCAGAGCAAGGCGCTGCCACTCGACACTATGAGCCATGTGCCCGGCAGTTCATGCCGGGCGCCTACTGGGAGCCACCGGGGATATCCTGGGTGTCCCGGGCGGTTGCTGGGTGCAGATGGGCGACTACCGGGTGTACCGGGCGAAGCCTGGGGCTGAACTGCTGGGTATTGACTGGGGGATGGGCAACCACCGGGTGTACTGGGCACAGCCTGGGGGTGATCTGCCGGGTATTGATTGGGTGTGGAAGGTGGATGTGTGCTGCCGGGGGGATGACGGGTGCGACTGGGTGTGGAAGGCGGATGTGTGCTGCCGGGGGGATGACGGGTGCGACTGGGGAATGCCTGGGTGGCCGCTTTGGGTAACCTGACGGTGTTCTCAGCAGGGTTGATCAAGGGTTAATCTACCAGGGGCAACTTGGGGACGGAAAAAGCGACTGGTCAGTGCCTCTTAGATTGAGGTACATTAGAAGTTAAAATGTGACTGGTAAGTGATAATAAAGCTAGTGCATACGACATGCATGTTTAAACGTAATGTTACGGGGAAATGTTGGGCACAGATGACCGATTGTTGACTAGGAAGTGCCTGGGTTGATATCCAGGTGTTTCTGGGGGTCAGAGTAGATATATGTTACCAAGAAAGGCTGACCCAGCGCCTAACTGGTAAGACGGCGATCGACGACGGGATTTCGAAGGCAATTTAATCGGAGCTCAAACCACGGGATATCTGATGGCCGCAACGCTTACATCCCGCCCACTGCTTCTCCACCACCACCACCACCACCACCACCATACGCGTCAACTATTCTCTTCATATGCGCAGTGCGAGGTTATACTGGGTGGGTCTCTTCATGTTTCATTTAACCACCTTTCTTATCACCATACCCTCAGACGGCGGAACCCCAATACACGTATCACTGGCATCATCGCTCGACGCACACTATTCGAACACCTGGACCGTTACAGGGCCCGCCATAGAGACGAAGGTCGTTCTCGGATTTTGGGGCAAGGCGAGGTACTCTTCACGATTTATTATCGGTCAGTTCGTGGGTCCGGAGCCAATAAAAGCAATTGGGACAAGGCGAGTTTCTCTTTTCTGTTGTCAGTCATTCTTACTACTAGGGGAGGTTTAGGTCAACAGGCGCGAACGGCAAGGGCAGCGGCGGGGGGAACAGCAACGGCGGTGGAGGAGGAGGGGGCGGGGGCAAGAAGTCGTGGCCGTCGGTCGAGCAGAACGGGCCCTGGACCTGAGGCGATGTAAATGGCATCTGGTGTACGCATTCTGGACCCGCTATTACTCGAATGGCCCTGACTTTCTGATATGTAGCGTATCACCAGTACACGCCACTCATGGCTCATGCGTGATTTGTATGTGTCGTTGTGAGCTCGCTTCCCTTCTCTTTCTATCTGATTGGCGGCTCGTTATTATATTGTTCGTGCGCCTTCAAGCTTCATTTCTTCAATTTATGTGTATTAGATTAGATTGTATTAGATACTGGTGAATATGACGCCCATCTGGCATTACCCATCTAATTTCTTCCTAATTTCAACTGCAATTGCCTGTGATTTCAGCGATTTTCCGCTGGTTAATTTGGTTGGCACCCCAGGAGGACGACAGCGGAAAATGACTGGTAGAATACTGGGGCCCCATCGGAAACCCGGTATGTATTCCTGGGGCCTCCCGGATGCTCGCAAAACGTCCCCGGGAGAACGGTCAAAATTCCAGTATTTCATGCCGGGGGAGTACTGGGACCACACCGGGCCTGCACTGGAGTGCATGTATAGGATGCCCAGGAGCTCCCAGTAGATTTCTCCTGGGGATCCAGTACTTCCCCAGGCGAAATCCAGTAGAAACCCAGTAGAAACCTACCGGAAAATCCGGTGGTTTCTCCTGGGCGCTTCCAGTAGAATCCCGGCATGAAATGCCGGGCACATGGTTCATGGTGCGAGGACGTGATATCATCCTACGCACAAGGCAGAATGGAGCATTCCTCGACCGAATTAGTGAACTCCACCCCGCGTACGTCCCTCTTCAATATCCACTGCTCTTTCCTCATGGAACGAATGGATGGCATCAAGCACTCACTCTCGAAGGCGATGGGGCAGGGCGTGGAGGGGGAGATGATAACGAGGGCGAGAATGATGAGCAGGAAGACGGCCGGCGACTCACCCTCTGCCGCTATACATCCTACAGAATCATGTTTCGCCAGAACGAGTTCAATCTCTTGCTCCGTGGAGGTCGTCTCTTCAATCGCTACATCGTTGACATGTTCGCGGCCATTGACCAGCAGCGCTTGACCTGGATTGCCAACAATCAGTCCCAGTTCCGTTCTGCTCGGTTGAACAACCTCGAGGATGCCAATATGCAAGATCCCGATAACTTCACCCTCGACCAGATCGGCAAGGGGGCCTTTCTCCCATCATCGTACATTGGGGGCCCTCGCAACATGGGCCAGTGCTTCCAGGACTCAATGGCTATTGCGCGGTACTATGGCAAGGTCGACCTATTCTTGACGATGACCATGAACCCCAACTGGCCCGAGATCGAGCGGGAGCTTCTCCCTGGCCAAACAGCATACGACCGCCCTGACTTGGTCGCCCGCGTGTTTCAAATGAAGGCTAAGGCGGTTCTCGACATGATTCACAAGGACGGTATCTTCGGTGTGAGCGTTGCGTATGTCTATACGATAGAGTTCCAGAAACGGGGGCTTCCACACATGCACTGTCTCATTTTCCTCCACCGTCGCGATAAGCTCCTAACGGCAGAAGCCATCGACTCCTGTATATCCGCGAAATGGCCAGACCCCAATACCCAACCTCTCCTCTTCGAGACCGTGAAGAAGACGATGGTTCACGGGCCTTGCGGAGCTCTCAACCCCCGTGCACCATGCATGGTGGATGGAAAGTGCTCGAAAGGCTTTCCCAAGCCGTTCGTTCAGGGCACGCGTCTATCCAGAACAGGCTACCCCGACTACGATCGTCCAGATGATGGCAGGTCTTATGAGGTTCGAGGGGTGATGGTAGACAACCGCTGGATCGTCCCTTATCCCCCATTCCTCTCGGCTCAATTCAACTGCCACATCAACCTCGAATGCTGTATCAGCATAACCTCGATCAGGTACACGTTCAAATACATTCAGAAGGGTCCAGACCGAGGCGCTCTGGAGGTCGAGGGCGAGCAACCGAATGAGGTGAAGCGGTATCTTGACGGTCGCTACATCTCTCCCCCTGATGCGGCATGGCGCATTCTCCGTTTCGCAACCCACTTCAACCTTCCCAAAGTCCAGCGCCTCCAGATTCATCTTCCTGGCCAACAGAATGTCGTCTACCGTGACGATGCTGATCCTCAAATCGTTATTGCACGCGGCGCACAGAAGGAGACCACGCTAACCGCCTTTTTCAAGGCCAACGCCGACCCTGGCCCCCTCGGAGAGCTCGCAAGGATGCTTACATACCAGGAGTTCCCCCAGCAGATGGTGTTCCTTAAGCCGCAAGGGAAGTGGAAGATCCGGGAGCGGGACTTTGCAATTGGCCGCATGTACTTCGTGAAGCCGACTGCAGGTGCGATCTTCTATCTGAGAACGCTCCTTACTGTCGTTAAAGGTGCTACATCGTTCGAGGATCTACGCCGTGTCCCTGGACAGCTCCAGCCGTGTGCAACATTCTACGATGCCTGTGTTGTTCGTGGACTACTGGAAGACGACGGAGAGTGGCGGCTGTGTTTGCAAGAGGCGTCAGCGATGCAGGTGGGGACCCGCCTCCGCCATCTCTTTTCGACTCTTCTCCTCTTCGGGGAACCATCATACCCTGGGCGGCTTTGGGCGGAGTTTGCGCCCGATATCTGCAGTGACCTCGCCCATCGCATACGCGCCATGCCCGCTTTCCGTCAGCTACAGGTCATCCCCCCTGCTCATGTCCACGACTATGGCCTCTACCTGTTGGATAAGCTCTTACAGCAGGCTGGGCGTTCTCTAGCCGAGTGGGAGAACATGCCTCAATGGGAGCTTCCATGGAACGACCATGCCGACTATGCAGCGAACGAACTCATCGCCGATCAGCTCAGCTATGATCGCAACACTGAGCTTCAGGACTTCAACCTCAACCATGCACGTCTCAACCCAGGTCAACTCGCTGCCTTTGACATGATGTTCGAGGCCATTGATCAACAGGTGAGCCGTGTCTACCTTCTGAAAGGCTCAGCAGGCACCGGCAAGACTTTTCTGTACAACACACTCTGTTCGCGGGTCCGAGCCGAGGGCTGGATCATCCTCTGCGTCTCCTCATCTGGGATCTCGGCCCTGCTGATACGTGGAGGTCGCACCGCTCATTCCATGTTCAAGATTCCCATCGACGGACTTCAGGCGGGTTCTATCTGCAGTATTGGAAGGGGAACAAATCGCGCAGAGCTCATGACTCACGCGCGTGCTATCATTTGGGACGAAATTAGCGCCCAGCATCGATTTGCCGTCGAGGCCGTCGACAAGACGCTTCGTGACCTCCGAGATTCCCAGCTTCCATTCGGTGGGATCACCACCATTCTTGGCGGTGACTTTCTTCAAACGCTTCCTGTTGTACCCGGTGGCGGTCGAGAGGAGATCGTGAGCGCATGCGTCCAACGTTCATATCTCTGGCCCGACGTCCAAATACTCTCCCTCAACCAGAACATGCGATTGGAGGCTGCCGGTGATGATGAGACCCGTCGCTTTGCCGACTGGCTGATGGATATTGGGCATGGAAGGAACACGGATCCTGATGGAAAGGTACATACCCTTTTGATTCCCCCTTCATCGTCCTTCTCCCTTTTGCTAATGCTTCGATTTAAAGGTCACCTTTGACGATGACATGAGATCACCCTCCGAGGAGTCCTTGATCAGTGCGATATATCCCGGAATCAGTGGTCCCTTGATCCCCCCTCCCGACTACTTTACGGATCGCATGATCCTCGCTCCAAGGAACGTGGATGTCGCTGCCCTGAATCAGACAATTCTCGACCAACTTCCAGGGCACGAACACCATTACTTTAGTGCAGATACTGTGGTGGATGAGCCGGGGGTCGATAACCAGCACCGGGGCCCTATACCTGCCGAAGTCTTACGCGCTATCACTGGCTCTGGCCTTCCCCCAGGTGAACTCAATCTCAAACATGGGTGTCCGGTGATTCTCCTGCGAAACCTGAACCCAGGATTAGGTCTCTGCAATGGCACCCGCTTGGTGGTTACTCGCATGGGGAACAAAGTTGTAGAGGGCAGGATTTTAGGTGGGGAGCATAACGGCGAGCTCGCCTTCATTCCGCGCATTGCCATCATCCCATCCGAAACTATCGGCGACATCACATTCACTTTCAAGCGTCGCCAGTTCCCTTTGCAGCTCGCTTTCGCCCTTTCGATCAACAAAGCCCAAGGCCAGACAGTTCGCCATGTCGGACTCGATCTTCGATCTCCTGTATTCTCGCATGGTCAACTTTACGTTGCTCTCTCTCAAGTCACCTCTCCACGTAATGTTCGCATCCTTCTTGATGATGATGTCCCTTACGCCCCCAGTAGGACACCCAACGTAGTGTATACTGAGATCCTTATATAATATAGTAATAGATTTGTTGTCTTCTTCTCTACAGAGCCGTCTGAACTCCTCTTTCACTTACGTTCATGGGATCAGACCATTGCTATCAGCCTGCCGGTTAGCCCGACCCATCTCCCAGTCCTGACTCCTCTTGGATCCCCTTTTTTCGTGTTGCTATTAGCCCGCCAGTTAGCCCCAACCCATCTGTCCTCCTCTTGAATCCCCCTTTTTCGTATTGCTATTAGCCCGCTGGTTAGCCCACATGATGAGTATTTAACTCAGGAACATTTTTCCCATCCAGCACCCTCATGAACTTTCTACCCCATCGTCTTTCCCTCCACTTGCATCTATTGTGCTTCCTTGGCGATGCCTGTGACTCCTTATTCCAATGCCGCGTTTCGCACCCCAAAGCCCTCAGTCCCTGCTCCGTCGACTCCTTTCGACGGCCTTTGCACTTACACCGGACTTGCTATCCTTGCGATGCCCATCGAAGGAGGCAAGCCTAACGTCCTCCTGTTCGATGCACAGATCTGGGTTGGCAATGGACCCACCGGAACTGCTGACCCCAGCCCAGAGAACTTTATTACTGGCCAGCTCGCATACTACAACGCCAACAATACCACTTTTTACGAAGAGCCCACCTTCTTCAACATCACTTGCAGTGTACGTCTAATTCTTCTCTCTTTTAATTGTTCTAACCAATGAACTGTTTAGTTCGCTGCGTACCACCGCAATATGATCAGCGGCGAGGTGGATGTTGCTTCCGATGGAATCCAGTTCTGCGGTGACATCGAGATGGTGTGTATCATCCCCTTTGACTTTACCTCCCAGGCTGATGCCATCTATTCACTGTTTCAGCTTCTTCCAATCGGTACATACGAGAGCACTACTGTAGATGAGAATAGCGACGGCTTTCCCTGCGGGCACTTCTCCGTCGATGCCGAGCAGGGAGGCATGATCTTTGCATCCGGCTTGGCTACGAAATGCGATCGCGACAAGAACACGTTCTCGATGAACCTCTCGATCTACATTGGGGGAATGCAAAAGCAGGAGAACGTGCCTCGCTCTTCCATGGCCACCATCACCCTCCATTGTTTCTTTCCAGCCAACTCTCCTCGATGGAAGAACTCGAAACCCACTCCATATGAGCGCCGCTGTATATCTGTAGCCGGCCGCCTCACTGGCTTCGCCATGGCTCCCCCTAGCCCTAACCGTGGTGCCCCTCCTCCCCGCCCAACAACTTTCTCGGTCGAGATCTTGCACATCACGTTCCTCGGTACCCCATCTTCCACTGGCACCACCGCCGCTTCGCCGTCTTCGATCCCCAACACCCTTGATTCTCCAACTCCAGGCGCAGCAAAAGGACTCATTGCCGCGTATGGGAAGAAGAGAAAGGTCGCTCAGCCTACTAGCTCTGCTCAGCCTCTCACTCCTATCTCAGCCCCCTCACGAAATGCCAACACTCCTGCTCATGCCGCTTCAACTCATCCCACCACGTCTGGCAAGTCAGCCCAGCCCAGGAAAGCGAAGCCGGCGGCTACTGGGGACTTGCGCCGCACCACCCGTCGCACCGGTACAAAGCGCACACAGGACCAGGCAGAAATTGGCGACGACGATGAGAACGAGGTCGCGGATAGCTCTTGCTTCCGGAGCAGACTGGTGATGAGGAGCTCGAATATGTCGATGACCCCAATGCGAAACCACTGGAGCAGGCCAGTGCTGGTGCGGCTTAGTAGAGTATACCTATTTCTTCTTTTACACATGTGCTACATACCCACTGCTATATACCCTATACTATCGTTTGCATTCCCGATTCGCGCCCACTCTGATATCAGGTGCGTGCGAAGCACGGGTACATTCTAGTAGACTGTATTAATCTGGTTAAATCTTGAACCCTCCAGCGAGTCCCATGACGTTCTCGGGATCAACTCGCCTCTTGATCGCTCTTAACCTCGGCAAGTTACTCCCATAGAGTCTGACGAGCGGAGTATCTCCCAATACATAGTTGGGGTATAGAGGCGCAGTTATCACATCATCGTGTCCCTCGGCAACTAATTCATCCTCCAGAGCTTTCGTTACCCGTTCGATTGCGGCCTTAAAGAACCCATCCTCGCTCGGATCGCTCCATTCAATACCGATAGCCATGGGACAGTACACCTTCGAACGAGTGTAAGGATATGCAGAGGAAGTGATGCTGTGGTCCAACATAGTGGAAACGAAGGGTTCAGGGTTCAATCGGAGGGACATGAAGGACTTCGATGCCGAAGTAAGTTCTGTGCCCACTGACTGGATTCGTGGGACGAACAAGGTGTGAGAATGAGGTGCACAGTAAGAAAAAGTCCGTTATCTACCTGTGCAAGGTCGTTCACAAGTTTGAGAAATTTCGTTGAGTGTGCATCGTGCGGAACTGGAACGGTCGAGAAATAGGTTCTGCACTTTGTATCAGTGCTTGCCTCTTGCTCCGCGTTGGGAAACTCGACGTACCGCGCTACATGTGCAGAAACTCCGGTACTGATACCATTGAAGAAGGATAGATAGCTTTGAGATTGAATCGTGTGTTGCGCTGACGGGATATTCAATATGTCATCAAATATTCCAGGTGGGGGTGAAGGTGCGTTATAGAACACGACTGTCCCCACATTAACCTAAATTATAGCTTAGAATCTCAATGATTTCGAGGTAAAGTTCAAGGCTTTACCGATCCGTTTGAAAATATAACTCCAGTTGAGAACATTGCCTTGGGGTCCTTTACCTCGTTAGCCATCTTCGAGGTCACGGCGGCAACTTCTGAGAATACTGTTGGGTCTGCATATGCGATGATTCCGCCCTGCGAGTGGAGTTCTCAGTATCTACCTAGGAGACGTTAAATAACTTAACGGCTTGCCCATATTCGTCCTTGTGGAAACGTCTTCAGAGTGATCTTTGTTACGACGCCCTAATTGACGGGTCAGCGGACTCAGGATTGTACCGCGGCCGCGATAGAGATCATCGTACGCACATAGTTGTTCTGCGCCCCTCGGAGAGCGAAGAAAAGGTCAGGTTCAGTCTTTTGATCCACCTGTACCACCTCTCCAGTGGGTTTCACGAGCTCGAAGGCCATTGCAGAGTCGAGCGTGAGACCGTACTCGTTCGTCTGGTAGGAGTATCCTGTGCGGTAGCAAGTCACTTCAATCAGGCAAGCGCAGATTACACCATTCGATTGTAAATCCACGTACCTCCTCCGAGAGTAAATCCTCCAACCCCCACGCCAGCTGCTCTCCCACCGACAACATTGACTCCGTACGTATCCAGTGTCGTGTATACATCCTCCCATCGTAAACCTGTGCCAAAATCAACTGTTCGAGTCCCATTGCTGTATTCAATGGATCTAAAGCTTCGGAGAGAGATGTGGACACCCTTCGTTGACGAGAATCCAATATTTGCGGAGTGGCCTCCGCTTTGAACCTAATAGAACATAGAGTAGCTATCAATCGTCGTGGATTATTGAATTTGACAGTGATCTGCGTACTGCAAAAGGAGTCCTTGACCTTCCAACAATCTTCAGCTGAATGAAATAGGAGATTGACGTCAACTTGAATTAACAATTCAATAAGTGGGTATGAGGCACATACAATCGTCCCAACATCATCGGGTGACTTGGGCTCCACTGCACATGCCGGACGCTCTCCGGCCGATTGAGCATAACGCCTTGTCAATTCTTCGTACGTGGTGGTTCCTAGGCGAGTGGCTGTTAAGACCCAGCAGTATTCGGGCTTCCTCGTTCTTCGAGTATGCAAGGCTCACCTGGGTAGTGCACATCGGACACGAACGCGATCTTAGACGCTATCTCCGAGCAGATTACGGTATAGTTTGCAGTCGCACCGGCCCTTAGATCCTCAAGAGGGTGTGCGACGGTAAGGAAAGATGATGTGAGCCCGAGAAGAAAGCATATTCGAAGAGTTGATACCCCCCATGCCATCATCGTAAACAGTATCTAGAGTCTCATTACTCCTCAATACCGCGATCCTTATATATGGAGAAAGGAGTTACGAGAGCTCCACATTGGGCAAAGGTCTTCCGGCGGCCGTTGTGTATCCTGGAGGCCCACCACCTCTCGGCCGGAATTCAGTGGGTACCTTCTGCGGGGAAGGAAGAAAGTGGTTGCAATAACGTTACAGTGTTGATGCTGCCGCTGCTGAAGAGAACATCCGCGCTCAAAGCTCCAGGACACTGAGTCACCATTTATCGCGTGTGGTCCAGGCTCGGCTTTGGACACTCGAAATTGATGCGGAACGAGCCCTTTGCAAGGGGTTCCGGGTCCTGTCTGTATTAGTAGGAAGCTGAGAGGGTGAGTAGAAAGTCTAATTAACGATAGGATTTCTCCAAATGGCAAATGCCCACCTGGATTATAGAGGAAGAAAACCGGCTTGTGGGGGGACGCCTAATCTTACTCGGTACGAGGAGTCCATTGGAAACAGATGGTATGGTTCTCCGCCGTCCGTCGACGCCGGTACCGGTACTAGTACTTGGTATAGAGGTCACAATCGGGTGCAATTGATATCATCCGGCCTTGTCGACATCACTGGAGGAGACCTGTGAACGAGGCGCCATTTTGTTCTCTCACTTCCAATTTCGTTCATAAGGGTAAAGCTCCCATTACTATGGACCCGTGCTATTCAGGAAACATTTTAGACTCGGTCATCCTTATCTTCAAGGTTGACATCTCTATCTGCCTTCCTCCGCCCTATACCTGCGTACTCTGTCATGTGCATTCCTGTTCCCATCGCATCCTGGCCCTTCCAGTCTTCACCGTCTTCCTCCAGTTGAGACTCGCTGTTTTCGGACCTTGGAGTATCGAACAGTATGGTGGACACAACCGAACGCACGCCAGGATCTTCCGTCTTGCGCATGTTGAGGAGGAGGCGCGACGCTATCATTGGTATGGCAATTCGTTGTAAACTAGAAATGGTTATGATGAGTCATGGCATGGAAGGTGAGGGAAACGCGTTACTTTGCTAAAATTCTGGATTGTAAATTAGGTTATCATCGTCGTGCTACGTGTGGTGATCTGCAGGGACTTACGTTCCAGGTACATTTTCGAAACCAAGTCTCTGCAGGTGCAAGAGGGTCGCTACGTGTTAGTCGCGGGACTATACCACTTATTACGATACCTTACCAAATGGAATGCGTTCGTTATCGCGCTTCCGAGACGGATAACTGGGAAAGGGGTGAGATGGGTCAAGGTCAATGTTAAAGGTAACGCACGGGCCAGTGAAACGATATACACGCCACTATCGCGCCTGATGGATTTCATCAAGGAGCCTCCATGGTCCCTCCTTCGGAAGATGAGCACCGCAAGGGCGAACAGGAACATGCCTATTGACACGTGAGGGCAGCATTGCACAATGGACGCCGATGTGTTGACACTTGGAGTGAGCACAAATATATTTCGGGCTAAAGAAAGGCTGCACGTACAGATTCCCTTAGCCAGTCCAACGTACCCAGCTACATCGACCCCGTGTAGCATTGGGTCTGTGATGTTCGGGGTTGCACCACCGCAGGCGTAACCGAGCTCCTGGTCAAATTGGTCGACAGGTCCCGCTGATTGGCACAGGTAAACGTCAATGGCCGACGATAGGTATGTACCGAACTGCATACCTTTGTTCGTTGCTACGATATAATTGAACTGGGGCACGTAGATGCCTACAGTCAGTCCCTGTAAATGGAGAGAATTATTAGCAGCATTTCTCTGACTGATTTCATATACCATAGTCCGCGAGGGTGTCACATACCACGTAGACGATCATGATCAGTGCAAGGTGCCGATACCTCGTACCGAGAAGGGCATACAGGCACACAAGGACTACGACTGTGGGAATGTTTAGTGGCGAACAGCAGTTGTTTTGCGGAAACCTACTTTCTGATACAATGAGGGCGGTCCTCGATGTAACTGCCACGAAAAGAAATGATCAGGTTGTTGAATGTGTCGCTGAGCCCTTCAGCAATATCACGAGTATGGGGACTTACCATCGCTGGATATGAGGAATCCCGTACAGACCTAAATATAGTCGTTAGTGCATGAAGGTGGCTTTTATGTGGGTCATATGAGCCTACATCGACTGCTAGAGGCTGAACGGGGTAGGTTTTGAGAATAACTGCGCGGGGACTATCGTTAGCATGGTCAGCATAGTGGCTGTACGAAGCGCACGTACCAGGAGAGTTCAGTGTGATCCAGGCAAGTGGCGCGTATCTGAGCAAAAGGTAAACGACCTTCCCCGTTCTCCACCGTGACGACCAGATTGCCGAGACCTGCATAAGAAACAGTCAGAATATCAGTTATAGGGACAGATTCCGGGTAACTTCGCCAGCTTACCTCCTCTGCCAACGTCGTGGTATAGTAGTGACACTTCCACAAATTCTGAATGTCAAACGTCTGTATTCACGGATGTCAAAGCATGACGACTCACACAAGCAGTAGAAAATCCGACTGGAATGATGTGATCGAGAAGTCAGTCCGTGCAGCTCTGGATCTTGAGCGGATGGCCACCTACGCGAGATATACTGGAGATTACCGAAACACTGCATCAGCCATATGCTCCCTGCCACAGCTCCGCATAGTCCATACTTACTTCGTCTACTGAATATGCATGAACAGAGCTGATTATTTCAGCAAGCTCCTCCGGTTCAAGACTCATCGAGGGTTAGCTTCGAGTTCTGTGATGGCGCTCTTCGTTATCCACCCTTTGGACCCCTCTTACTTAAATATGCCCTGCATAACAACCCTGTCTCCGAAGGTTATTCAATTATTAACCTCGGGGTAGAATATAAAAGGGTATACCACGAACAACGCCGCTCAGGGCATTTTCCCCTCCGGAGCCATCCGGTAGAACGATTCCCGCGACGAACCCCATTAACACAGTACAAAGGATGGGACGACTCGTAGACATACAGAATGCACATCGTATCATCAGCTTTATTGAAATACATCACCGGTTGTGATGGTTAGCAGTGCAGGGTCGACGCATACGAGGACATGCTTAGATACGAGCTGCAGCTGGGATCTTCTCGACTTCCTCCTTCACACTTAGCGCAGCCAAGTAAGCCGCTGTCGTCTAGTGAAGGTAATCTTGAATACATGTTATGTTTGACTGTCCAGAATTTGTGTGCGTCGATGTCGGGCTGCCGCAGACATCCGACGATGGGAGATAGCGGCAGGGCCAGGCAGCGCCGCATCGGCACAGACGAAAGAGGACATTTGTGATGTCGGATGCAAACGTTCCTGAGTTCTCAATATACTTGAGCGCAGTTTTTCTCAAGACTTGCTCACGAGTCACGATAACGGTATTAGAACAGAACTTGCAGGTGTCATCATTCAACTTCATTGTGGACCAGCGGGGAGTAGGGGGATGCTTGAAGAAAACTCGAGCGTGGGCGACAAGACGCCATTGCATCACCTCCTTAACCGTTTTGGGCCCAAACACGAATCGAACTGAAGAATTGAGGCGCCCTTACTTATTCAGTCGTTTCGCTGGTTGACGAAGAAAATTTATCTTCGCTTCCTCATCTTCGGTGACTGTTCCAGGCCTTCCGACCACCGAGCAGGTCGACCCTGTGCTTACCAATTTTCTTCTTGACACTGTTTGAAGTTTGCGACGCCCTGCGACGCCCCAGGGCTGTAGCCGCCTCGCCGTTGTGGTGGCGCTTGCTTTGATTGCCAACGATAAGTCAGGTTAGCTTTAGTTACCGGGATGTCCACTAAGATGATAGAAATTTTCTCTTAAAAGGCCGGTCCTGGTTTTACAAAAAAGGGTTGGAGAGGTTACGAGACCAGGGAATACTAGGAGCAAGGCACAATCGAACATCTGAAACGCAGGGTGTAGGAAGGGGACTATGAGGGAGATCGTCCGGGCGTCTAATTTGCATCAACGTTGGCTCAGCCGTGCACTCCTCTCACTTTCCGGGTCGACAACTGTGGGGGAGCAGGGAGTCAAGGACCTCGCAGGGGAAGCGCACTCAGGCCATCCGAGATGCCGAACATTTCAAACTTCAAAGGCCGCACGGCCATCACCGGACTCAACAGATGCGTCGGGTTTGCGCGGGTCGCCTCGAGCTCTTCTTTCCTCGTCATCATTTTCCACCTAGCCTCCTGAACCAAAAAGCGCGACTCGCACTCGGAAAACACTGTTCGCAGCCTCCCAAATTGCATTGTAAATGTCCCATTCCGAATAGCCCCAGCATCGACATAGACGAGTCTGGGATATGTTGTAGATGACGGAAGGTATCACAAAGGGGTCGGAGAGAGGACGTGGCCTGGTGCGTACCTTTTTGACGTGAATGGATTGGAATACAGATTGGCTGCCGCTATCAAAGTGTCGACATCTAGATATCTCCGTCTCTCCTGGCTTCCCATGGTTCATTCGGCTCTCCTGGTCGTCGCAGTCCCCGCACCGCTCATGAATCACCGTCTATCTCCTCACGACTGGAAACCTCTATCGAGGACCCATTCAGTGCCCCAGCGCCTCATCGTACCTCATACCGAACTTTTCTCGGATTACTTCAAATGGGCATCACCCGAACGCCGACTGTCCTCTCCTCGGGATATCTACCTGGCCACCTTCTCGGGTTTACTCCTCCTTTTCTGGTGAACGAGATACTCCAGCTACCCTGTTTCACTCTACAACTGCGGGCATCGTCGGTCTGGACAGATATCTTCGGTGACTAGGTAGGCGACTGCATCGTATTCCAATCCCGCTGTCCTCGCTACTACCAACAGCTGACGAGCAGCCATGTCTACGCAATCTCCCACTACAGAGGTCTGGTATTGAACTCATTCGTACAGTCCATTTCAATATCCAAAATGTACATGTGGAATCCAAGCGAGTAACGATCCCTCAGAGTCGTCGAGGCGATCCCTCATGGCTTTTCAACCGCATGGTGAAGCGCGTGCGCGGACTCCCTTCCCATCAAATTTACTCTCTGCAGCGTTCCCCTGGCCGCATAACAGGTACTGGTAAAAGGTCGGCGCGACGTCGGGCGCATGGTGGTCACCCATAAACCAAATTGTCGCGACCACCCGGGGATATCCCGCAGCGAGCATCCCGGCGGCGAGATGCACGGCTTCGTCAGAGAGTCATTCCCCGCCTGTACTCCTCTGGCGCGCCGAGAGGAACGCGAGATCGGCATTCTTGAGGTTCTTCTGGACGATTGAAGCGAGGTAGAGTGAGCCCGTATGAAAGAGGAATTGACTCTGGAGGGGGTCATCCGTATTCTGCGATGCGTGGCAAGCGAGATGAACGCAGCTGTAGTGCTCCAATTTGTCCATGAACTTCTTGGTGGTAATGGCGTCGTCTTCAAACATCTTCACTCTGACTTTCTCCCTTGCCCCCATTTCGTAGATCCACTGCACCCCGTCGTTGTTCTTTCGATCGGCGAAGCGCCAACGACTTTCGGATGACTGGTGAGCAATATACCTGCCATACCCATCTCCGTTTTTTGAGAGGCTCTTACTCGTTCTGCCAGAGCAGCGACAATTGGGGTGTACGAGGATGCAACATTGTCGAGAACACTCAAGTTCTTTGAATGCTGCTTCATAGACGCCTCCTCCGTGCACGGGAAGGAAGGAGAGGGAACCTGTCGCACACTGCCAAATTCGAGAGTGCGGATGCGCTACCCCAGAATCTTTCGAGTCCAAGTCGGCAGATGTTGATTCAATCTCTCACTTTTGCCCTAACGCCCCTACAACTGCAACTGGGCGTTTATATCAAGCTTGTACTGGCTGCACTTATCCAAGGAGAACCTGGGTAATGGGATATGGATAGGGCTATCTTGACCGGCCAGCAGCGCGATCGCATCGCAAGGATCCTCCTCGACGTTGATGACGGCGACAGGCCCCGAGTCTGGGAGGTACTGCCACATCAAGGTCGAGCACGCCAATGGTTTCAGGAAGGACTCAAAGTGCGGGATTGCCCTAACTGTCCTGAGGAGATCTTCCCACAGCTGCGAGAGGAGTAGGTGCCTGCGAGCTCCATCTTCGAGCGTTATCTTCTCTGATATAGACATGCTGCCGTGTGACTCCGAGAGGCAGGACCCGGCTGTCTCGAGTCCGTTGGCAACATCGCTAACCGCTTGAGCGACATCGGGATCATGGTGGCGGAGGTCTTCGAGCGGGGTGCATAGATTTGTGAGCTGTCCCCAAACAAGACAGCGGCCCTGTTCCAGCCATTCCAGACCCTTATCCGGTCTCCGCAGCGCGCATGCAACATCATGCAACTGCGTGTACCGGCGATGAACGGTTTTCTCAAGACCTGTCGTCAGAGATATCAGCGCTATGGACGTATCAAAGGCGGAGGACGTCGCTAGAGAGAGGTCGAAATCTCAGGAGGAGGCGGCTCCAATGGACTGCTGCTTCCAGCCTGATCCGAGGTGGTCCAATCCTCGACGTCGCTTCGGCCTTGAAATACGATAAGCATGCTTCGACGGTTCTTCTGGGATTGTCTAGTTCTGAGAGAGTTAAGACTATGCACTCTCCCAGATTCTTCAGGAGCTGAGGGAGGTCCGCGTGGCCGTCAGGTGTGCCGTGGATAGCCCGCTGCTTTGGTGAGATTGCTTCGACGATGTCTAGGGGATCGGAGGTTTGCTTAAAACGGCGTTCATGCGACGCTCCAAGCTCGTTGAAGCGACGCAAGAATGTCTCTTGCATAGGGACAAATAGCTGATGGCCCCAAATGATATAGACGATAGACATAGAACGCCGAGCAAGCCACAAGGAAGGGATTAAGAGGCGCCCACTGTGCATGGAGCTAAATGGGAAGGCAATGTGTATAGGACCAGCACATACGCAAGATAAATCGATCAATAAATTAATGACATGAGCGACCCTATATACTCAGTCCGTAGAGGGCTAGTCCCAAATATTCTTGACGCCTCTCGTGCTTACGCCTGAGATCCAAGATTCGAGCGTGATCCGAAGGCTTTCTCCTTCAGAATGATCACTTCTGACGATTGTCCTCGCAGCGTGGCATCGTTCGTTCCAAAATGCATACCGCCGGTCGAGACACTCATGTTGTGGGTTGTAGACGAAGTCCACGCCCTCTTCTGTGTGAGTCGGTAGGCGACCAGCAATGGAGATATGACCTATAGGTGCCCAAGTCAGTAAACGATCCGCCCCTGTATAATGGCGAAGCTCACCTGGACTATTGCCAGCATTGCAAGAGAGAATTGAGCGAGAGGATGGCCGAGAGCAAATGGAACGATGAACAGCAGAGCGAAGGTCGAATACAACGCCGAACTCTCAATCAGGATACTACTGACAGAGGTGTACATAGAGAGTGATCCGGAGTCCCCTCCCATGATTTTCTGAATCTGAAGGCGGTGGATCAGGAGCCTTCCTGATATAAGAAGTGTAAGAAGAATGTGGAGAGAGGCGACGATGGAGAAGTTGGTGAGTGCGAAGTTAATCTGGGAGAACAACGACTCCTTGGGGAGGGATGTCTGGGTCAAGAGAAGAATCCCGGTCGCTAGAATTCACAAAAGGTGAGATGAGATAGTGCCACCTCGTGGATAAACAGGTGAGACGAACTTATGGACGCCACGTAGAGAAGGCCAGGCAGGATCAAGACGGTCCAGATTCTGGATTTCTGACTGTATACAACATAACAGCGGTACATCTGAGTAATCGTAAGTGATACCGCCACTTTTCTGTGATTCTGAATGCATGGTGCTCACCATAAATCCATCCGCGAACCATCCAGTCATAGTAAATGCAGCGTTTCCAAGATTCATGACAGGGTGGTTGTAGTGATCGAACTCCCATCCGAGAGGACCGCCAGGGTAAAGCGGATACTCCAACCTGAGGTAGACCAGGATCCATGCAATCGAGAACATATACATGGTCCCTACCGTGAAGATTAGACAGACGTAAATCAGCTGTAGCAGCTTAGGCCGCGAGCTGACGGATATGCCGCTCCGCTTCAGCGACGGGATGAGGGATCGGAGACATGAGAGGAAGAGCGAGATAGCAATTCCTGCAGAAGCTAGCGTTAGATAGATGGACACAGACAGATGCGAGAGGCGACCAACCATAGAGTATCAAGGAAAAGGTTGCGCCTACGGTCTCAAAGACGTATCCAGCATACAGCTCGGGCGGAACGTTCGTTAACCTGTACCCTGTGGGACCTCCACCTGTGGGCGCTTCTTCGAGTGTCGACATTGATGGGCTCAAGCTGTATGGCTCTACCTACAAGCCGCCCTTCTGGTTAAAAGATGGTGTTTAAGCGCTTCAGTTATCGATAGGTACTCAAATGTTCCGAGAGAAGCTGATTCAAGATCGATACGAAGTGGAATTTGGGTCCCACGATGGGTAGGGCCGATCAGCATCCTGGATTCTGGAGGTCAAAAACAGTTGATTCATATCTGGCTTCTGCGAGCGAAGCTCTCTAACGAAGGCGTAAGCGTCACCTGCCACCCTCTATCTAACGCATGGGAATAGGGGTGTGCTGTCCGGATAGGGGCAATAGTTTTTCCGAAGCCTTCCATCTCGCCCAGCTGTGTGTCTGGTGCGCTTCGAGTCACTGTCCAGCCTCAGTTGAATGCCATGTCCATCTTTCAGTGATCGTTAAATCGAATCCAACCAGACAATACAGTGCGGAAGACGCTACCGTTTGATCTGAATTGAACACTGTTCTGTATTTCCTTGATTGTGAATCTCACCAGGGTCGGATGATGTCAGCCAGCTTGCATTGCGACAACCCAGCATATCACGTACCCGAGATCAAAAAACCTGTGGCACTGGAAAGAGCGTCGAAAGTTAAGTGCGCTGCAACTTAGATATAGCGGAGTCCGCATTGAAGGACGACGGCGATGGGAGTCTCAAGGTAGGCATCTCGCTCCTAGAGCCATTTCTCCCTTCTAAGTCCGTGTCTGAAGGATCAGTGAGCAGGTACGCATTACCATTGACACGGGAGCTCCGATGTCTTCCCGCTGGGCTAGCTTCCCGATATCTGTAACTTTGAGGTAGTGGGTCATCAGGTTACAACGGTGGTGGGTACCTTGATATCCAAGGCATCGGACACATGTCGCGAGTGTCCACTGTCCATCTTCTAAAGCGCTCTAGCAGTGGATTGTAGCCCTCATACAGTGGTGGGATTGGTGTCCTGCTTGAGCATATGTGCGAGTGCGGGACTCCTTTACAGTTCCCACTGAAGCTTTGATGTCAGTGGTCGTGGTATCATTGCGATACCAACTGTCTACCTCCAGCCGTATTGACGACGTTGCATACTATAATGTGTGTCGGACCACCAACCTACGGTATTTTCCATGGGTGTCATTTAAAATTTTGGCTTTCTCCGAGAGTGCGTACTATTTCCATTTACTTCTTGCCACGGGCGATTATCTTCTAAGCTTACTGAAAGAGCGTGGAGCGCAAAGGTACTCACTAGGAAATACGTTCATTGGAAAGCCGCTTTGCCGCCGCAGAATGAAACTCAACAGGGAGGCCTCGCCGAGAGGAACCATCAAGTCCGAGCTGGAGGGTATGGTACTGTATCTGAGCTAGTACTAGCATAAAAAACTACTCGCACAATCGCTGAGTTGCCCGCGATAGCAATTCTGGGTGCTGCAGGCCGACAGGTCTCAGGGTCGTCGGTTCTTTATTAAGGTCCTCCACACAGCCGAAGAACACGTAGAACTACACATTCTTGTCCCGATTTCACACCAAGATGCCATTGAATGCTTCTCTGATTAGGACCCAACTATCGCAGGGAACTAAATATATCGTCACATGCGTGGCCTATATCATATATATCTGGGTAGTCCCTGGGCTTCGTTAAACCTCATTTACGCCCTCGTAGAATTAAGCCTCTCACATGGTTTCTTGGGTTCCCCGAGCGATTATCGCGCTCTCTTTAGTTAATATGGCTCTGATAGCAGTACAAATGGGATCGCGACAAGCAGGTACCATCCTTTCTTGTTACAGTTTGATTCGCTTATTCACATCCATTTTAGAGTGTCGTGGTCAGCCCGGTCGCACAAGCCACACGTATACCTATGTAGGCGATGACTACCCATCTCACCTCCCAACGAACCTCACCTGGGAGGATATGGTGGTCGACATGGTGGTGGAGGAGTCCACTCGCTTTACAACGACTCACCAGAATTTGCCAAACTGGAGAGCTGTCATACCCGGCTACCCAGGATATATCCGCCTGGGCCCCTTCCCAAAACGAGTATTTGCCCTCCCAATATACCACCAACTTCATTGCTTGTACGAGTTGGCAAAGGTTCTCGCCAGATCGGACCCAGACGCACCGGGGCCCAAGCCTGTCATCGATTGGCATGCCTCTCATCACACGCAGCACTGTCTCACTTACCTTCGTCAGCAAATTCTTTGTGCGGCCGACGAGACGATGGAGGATAGCTCGTGGATGTGCGGTGGCTACGATGGGACTAGGAGTGCAAAAAAGGCTAGGAAGTGTAAGGATTGGTCGCATAGCTTTAGGAAAGTCCAGGAGGTTGACGATGCGTGGTGGAGTGACGAGATGAACTCGGTATAAAACAGTAGTTTATTACACGTACTAAGCCGTCTATACCTATGAAACCGGGATGAAGCCCTTGCTCTGGGTTATCATGAATCCGAACTTGTTGTTTCGGGGGTCATGCCAGAAATCGATATCGCACTGGTCCCTCTGTGGCGGCGCACGGCACGACACCTCCAGTGTGATCAAAGATCCCGGGGCGCACGGAAAGGTCTCTCCCTTCGTCGTGGTGTTTGGAAGCACAGCTATCGTCTCGAGGAGTCGACGGTTCGATCCACGACGCCCGTAAAGTTTATTGTAAGAGAGGCTCCCGGGTGCGATCGGACCTGCGCCGTGATGGATGTAGACGTCAACAGGATGAGGGAGCGAAGGAAGTGATTGAACGTCTCCTCCGTGCGCTTCCTCGGGATTGAGCATGAAGGTCAGGGCACACGACTCGTATCCATAGTCAACTGGCCTAAACTGGGCCACAGACGAAACCTAGTATCTGAACGTCAGCCACGCGTCCCATAGCATAGAGTGCATTGGAATTTACCGTGCTTCTCAGTTGAAAGTGGCGTATATCAGGCCAGACCGTGCCAAATGCACTGGATGTCTGCTTCACGTCCTCTTTGAATATGTGCGCCTTAGAAGAGGAGTCGATCTGCGTTAATACCACGGGAAACAGCGTGAACGACTCTTCAGATGAAGGGCCTTCGGGACTGAGACCAATATAGATTGAGGGCTGCCTGGTGGGTATGGGGGCTGGTATGTTCTCGTGAAACGTTAGGTGAAGGGTGTTCGCGAGGGTACACAGAAACAGGATTGTCAAGGCACCAAATGACATCAGACCTGAGGTACGTAGTCAGCGTAGTCCTCAGACATCGACGAAACTCAGGAGACTCGCCAGAATAGCGCGGTGGGACTGTGGCACTGAGACCAGACTCCCGTGTAGCAGGTATAAACTCCTGCTCTTCATCGGATGGTGTGTCCTTGAGTGGGATGTACTCGCTGTTCATGTTTGAGTGGTCGTGGTACTTTCTGCTGAGACAAATCTAACGTCAAGTCAAGGAACTTCTTCAAGGATCACTCTGAGAGCTGTGTGAGACTCACTAAGATCCTTGTAACTGGAGAACGGGATTGATATCATATCGCCGGGAGGTTATCGGGCGAATCCAGAACTCTAAGTTAAATCGACTCAGTCCCGACCGTAAATGTGGAAGGAGAGATCAAAGATGCTTCTTTACAGTGATATAAGAAAGCCAAGTCACAGAAGCTCGACCTCCCAGTCTCATGGCTGCGTCTCAAAGGATCGGGTCGCTCATTCTCAGTCTCCTTTTGGTCGGTTCGGTCCTTCACACACACAAACGCCTCGGTGCGCCATGCGCTTCGTGCTCTGACCTCCAACGTAAAGAGCAAGCAGGTCGCAAAAAGGGGGAACTGACTGACCAATCTACTCTGTAGGGGCACGCGGAATCAACTTCAACTTCGATTGCGTTTCTGATCAATCAGTCATGATGTACCCAGAGAACACTCAACGCTTCAATATCCCAGACTTCGAGGACTGGGAAGCTGGTCTCCCAAGTATCAATGGCACCCACCGTTTGGAAGCAGGTACTGAAGGGAACCAGGCGCCAGTAACGATCACAATGTTCTATCAGCTTCACTGCCTGAGCATCATCGTGAGGCAACTTGCCACCCTGGACAGAAAGAGCCACAAGGCCCGCGGAGATCCTTTAGAAGGGGTGTGTCCAGTGGACAAAAAAAGCCAGTGGGAGCTCACGCAGCACTGCATGAACTATCTCAGGCAAATGGTTCTATGCCATTCTCACACGACACTCGAGACGGTTCGATCACAGATTCCCCCTAGCATTGTGGAGTTGGCGAAGAGCAGATACGTGTGTAAAGATTGGACTTCCGTATATTCTCGATGGTCAAAGTGATGTTATCGTAGGGCTATCATAATGCATATGGCTTCAAACACCCCTTGTCGATTCTCTGTTGAGTCCATATCTCGGAAACTTAGATAAGAACGCAGCTGGGAAGGGTCGGAAGTCGATGGCGGGAAATCGTCGCAGTCGGTGAGGGATAACCAACCTACGTGAAATTTCAATTGACTGATATATAGAAGAACAATGGATGTAGATCGAAGATATCTGACATCGAAACTCACATGTAGGTACTTCTCCAGATAGGTGATAGGTGAGAAGTTGCGCAGGAACCCGAAATCCGCACTATTAGCAGGCCCTTTCTTTAATATCCCATTGCGATATTTGGCGCGGTATTGGACTAGCAAGTTCTATCATGATATTATCCAGAAGCGTCAAACTGTGCTGGTCCATGATGAGTATTTTTAGTGTCCCGCACCTACCTGACTTGAGTCCACAGTATTATTTTTGACAATCCACGGCTCTGCTGAGTCAGGGTGTCGGCGAAGTAGCCATCTCCTTGGGTGAGTCTCGTTGCGTTGCGTCGATTTGTTCAATTCCGAGTCCCAAGAGGCATTCACGTGCCACTTGACTTAGACCTCCTGTGGAGCAGATTCAGAGTACTCGACTGAATACAGCCATGAAACCATCCTGGAGAACCTCCATTGCTTCTAAATCCGCATCTCGGATACACAATGAATAAATTAAGAAGCGCCAGAGTGGTTCCGGGATTCAAGAAGATAGTCGGCTAGTCGGAAATGTTACCCCAAACCTCGAGAACTCCTCCGCTTCCATGCTCAGCCCGTGATGAGTGCCTAGCGGTAGTGATACTAACATTGGAAGCGAAGGAGGCCTTCGTAAAGGGTTTCTTGAGACACCACAAATCGGGTGTATAACTGGAATTCTGGTATAAATACTATGTAACTCGCGCTAAGAAACTGTATTCACCTCTCTCCACCGTCCTAAAGCTCGACCGGAGCTATCACTGCCATGCATACTTCTATACTCTCTACCGCGTTTCTCTTTGCTCTCGCGACTTGCTTTGCGAGCATTGTCATGGCGTTACCCTTGGAGGGTAGCACTCTGAAGCCAGCACTTCCTGTGATGCCGTGCGTAATTGAAGACGGCAAGTTTGAGTCCCTTCGAAGAACTGGTACCGGAGATTGATGTCACAGATTCTATCTCTAGGTGTGGTCACTCGACAGTTGGGCACAGAGTCGGAAGCTTGCCCTTATTGAGTTGCCCGAGTAGAGTCGTTGGGAGTCGTGAGGATGCAGCTCTCGAGGGCATCGAGGCCAGTGGATCAGGAACAGCACCGGTGCTATTCATAACCAAATGTAACCGATTCAATTGATACATGAACCTGCGCATACATTTCACCTCTTCAAATTGTGGTCCAGGTTCAGAGGTTATCTCGCTGAGGCCCTTGAGGCGCTGCATGTCAGCCGTCGAGCCCCGCATGCTGCTACAAGGAGGATTTCTGTGTTATTCTGAAGCTTAAACGAGACCTGGCTGGGCGTCTTAATGGACCGTAGGGCATGGTAGGAATGGAAATTAGACAAATGCGCCGACGGCTTTTGGTGCTTCCTATAGAAGCTTTGATGAAAATGATTTCTATCGATCCATAACAAACACATATGAAAAAGCACGCCATGTTCCTCGGCTTCTGCGTTCCATGGGGACACCTTTTCGATGAAGATTATCAATCCCAGTTAGGTCGCGATACATAAGGGAGCCTCAATATAAAACTGCAGGGGAAGCTCAATCAATATCTCATCCCGTTAACTGCGAGTTATGGCACTCTACACCGACGGAACTGTTCCTTTCCTGGTCGACGGAGAAGAGTTCAAGACATACTATCGGATCTACGGATCATTGTCGGATACATCCCTCCCTCCCCTCATCGCCCTTCATGGTGGGCCTGGAATCGTCAGCTACTATCTCTCCCCTCTCTCCAAATTGTTCGAGAGGAACGAGCGCCAGCCCGTCGTCCTCTACGACCAAGTCGGCAATGGGAGATCTTCTCACTTCCCGGAAAAGGGGGCCGAGTTCATCACAATCAAACTCTACGTCGATGAGCTCGCTAACCTTATCGACAAGCTCGACCTCAAAGAGTACCACATCCTCGGGCACAGCTTTGGAGGGTGTCTCGGAGCCGAATTCGAGGCCGAAAGGCACCCAGCTGGGTTGAAGAGCCTTATCCTGACGAATACCCTGGTCGACATGCGTTTATTCTATCAAAGTCACGCCGAGAGGCTTGCGACCTTCGAGAACGCGGAGGAGCTGAAGCAGGCCTTTGCGAAGGGGGCTTCTGATCCGAAGGCGTATCGGGAGGCGCTCAACACCTTCAACGAGCGCTGGTCTCTTAGACATTTCAAGGAGCGACCACTCCCCGACGATATAGACCCTTTCGTTTGGCTGTTTGGTGATGAGGAGAAGGGAATTAAAGGTGATCGCACAGTTGTCGACAAGATGTACGTTCAGTTTACCTCCGCTTGGAGTAACTGCTAATCTCATTGGTAACCTACCAGGGTCGAAGATAAGAAATGGTCAATCGTGGGCCGCATTCACCTCATCAAGGTTCCCGTCCTCCTCATCACCGCGACCGACGATATGATCCAGAGCTACGCTGCTGAACCATTTTTCTGGGAAGCCCAGAAGGTCAAGTGGATCAACTTGGAGCACTCGAGCCATTTACCGTTCTGGGAGGAGCCGGAGAACTATATGCGGATTGTAGGGGAATGGCTGGAGAATGTCGCTGTCTCCGAGGTAAAGTAGGTCGGTATGTACTTGTCCCGCAAAACAGCAATTACTATACGACGAGAATCGGTGGATACCTTTAAAAATACCCTAAACGACGCCCGTCAGGCCCGATGAGATACTTCTAAATTCGAACCTGTAAACGATTATTTTGAACAAATCGTTTTGTCTACAGCGGGCCTCCTTATCACCTTTCGATGCTATAACCAATCTCCACTTGCTTCTCAACTTCGCTCGTACCTGCTAATAGAAGAACATTTCGCCGGGCTCCATTATGATAACCATTCCTATGCTTCGGCGATGGTTGGTATTGAGTCTTATGAGCGCCCCCCGAGTCGTGTGCGAGAAAGGCAGTCGGATTATGTAGGTTCATTGAAAGATTTAGCGAGAAAGGGCCATGTCAATCATATTGCGATTATCGAGCCCTGTGAGCGCTCGTCCTGAAGGGCGATGAGGATATTCGTGTAGGAGGATGATCCGTGATTCTCTCACCATGGTGTCTCCAGGGCAATGTTGATCGCCTCCACCCAACCTCAGCGGTTTGTACTAATATAGAACTTGTAAACAATCTACACGCTATATTCCTCAAAGACTTTGCTCCGCATCTCGTGGATTACTCGGAAGACTTGGGACAAACACTGAGGGTGCTTCCGCGTGTCTACGGTGGGGATATCGGACACCGAGAAGATACGAGCGCCTCATCATAACTCGTGGTTCCAACTACGCGCTTGGGCCCTACACCGCCATTGTATTACAGTATAAATCTTGGCGAGTACGTGGGATGGGAGCACAGTACTCCGGTCATCTAGCCAAATCTCCAACTTTCTCGCCACACTCCTTGAAAGGCTCCTGATGTCACGCTTCTCCAGAAGAAGGTCGATTACACTGAGATCGAGTACTTTGCCGAGCAGGCTTTCCTGGAGCTGAATGTGTCCAAGACAAAGTCCGTTCTCTTCGGTGCTAGAGGTCCCCCCCTCAACAACCTCACTCTTCGTAACGGGGAAGCAGATATTGAATTCGTCTCGAAATATCGCTATGGTGGGGTATTCTTCTCTGCCAAAGTAGGCTCTGACCTCTTCCTCCCTCATTACCAGCCGATAGTGTCGAAATATTGCACTACCTGCTTCGACTGATGACGGGAGTGTGGTGCACCTTCGGCTTTGAATAATTTGGCAGAGAAGGGAGGCCCGCGGTGCATGGAAGTGGTGTATGATCCTAATCAGGACCTTTTCCCCGTGGTGGTTGTGATGAACTCGTCATCAGGCGGGATTTATAACTGATCATCCCGCCATCCCGCCCTCACCTTGATCCCAACTACTTCTAGTGCACAGACCTAAATGGGAGTAAGGGTATCTGGCAGAGAAGTGGACTAATCGAGGACAGCGAAGATGAGATCGGCTGCTCGCTGCCCTAAATAGATAGGGGTAAAGCCATGGCATGGTGCATGGGCGTGATGCACTGCGTCGACATATGTACCCCCTAATTATGATACACCATTTTCACTTTGATGCACTATACCGGAATGTTTTGTATGCACTACGGAATGGTGTATTCCATAAATAAATTCTGCAGTTCACTGGAAATCTGTTCCAAACCCTGTGCTTCCTGCGCAGGCCCATGGCCACTGTTTCACTAGTTTTTGGACCTGATGCACGAGTGAGACAGGGAACATACGATTCACCCGGTCCAAGAACGGCACTATGACCTGCTAATTGCTGACCGCCCAAGCTTACGTGTGCTCCAAGAAACCCCAGTGCGTACATAATATATCCATGGGGGTAAACTGTACCGCTGGGTTGGCCCAACGGTAACGAGCTCTTTTTCGCCTCGCGAATGAGCTGGTTCGACCCCCGCTTGTGTCTACTTTTTACATATGTATATATTTTATTACCCGCCGCTGGTATCTTACAAAACGGTCTTTGGCATGTGGCTTTCCATTGTTCAGAGTACATAGCGCGATCCATTTATTTTGTGCTCCGATCCATTCATATTGTGCTCGCACTTCGACAATAAACCTGAACGTCCATACACCATGATGCACCATTGGACTTGGAATTACTCAGGCCGATGTCCATACACCACACGATGCACCGTTGGACTTTGCAATATGAACGCCGACAGGCTGGGGTCGCTGCAGCTCCAGGCGTGACGCTACAGCGGTATCCTCTCGCGGGGGCAATGAACGACGCATATTGAGGCCAAACGAATACTGGGGTGCAAGAGACTTTCAAGAACGTCCCAAAGCAACACAAGATCCGGCGAGTCTTAGGGACTGTTTAGGCTGGGGACTTGTCGTTAGAATGGGAATTGCGCTGTGAACTCTGCGCCGGTGTCCCGCACTAACCAGGCAATAGACGAACATTTATCATACGCCACGGACACCACGCCCGTGCACCACGCACGACCAAGTCCCACAAACTACGCCTGACGCACTATACACTACTACCCACGTACAACGCACCGACCAACCTCCATACACCACGGGCACCCCGCGCGTGCACCACGCACGACCAAGTCCCACAAACTACGCCTGACGCACTATACACTACTACCCACATACAACGCACCGACCACGGTCCATACACCACGGGCACCCCGCGCGTGCACCACGCACGACCAAGTCCCACAAACTACGCCCGACGCACTATACACTACAAGCCACATACAACGCACCGACCACGGTCTATACACCACGGACGACAAACACAACGCGACACACCATGCGCCACGCCTAGCACCACGGACGGCACAAGCACTACAGGGGGATAGACTACTGGTCATTTGACACACCGCAGACCGCGCACAACATGATGCACCAAGTTGCACTATACATCACCTGCCTCGTGCGGTGCATTACAGGGACCCCCAGAGACGATACTCAGCCCATACACCACGGACGATGGATCCGCGACGCAGCATGTACCAAGTCACCACCCTACTGAGGGCGAGAAGTCCCCTCTCTTTCTGTGACGTCTCTGTTGCACCAGTTGGCCGGACTTATTCGAAACACAGAGAGTACCACAATGAAAAAAAAAAAACATGATCTGACTAACCTCTGCCAAACCTCCGCTTGAACTTAGCTGCAGGAATTTTTCATGTGCACACATTTTCCATTGAATATGTGGGCACGGGAAAGGTATTTACAATACAGGCGACAGGGCAACACAAGGGCACGTATACAGAGAATGAACACGAGGCAAACACATGTACAGTCCTCGATTTACAGAAAGGTCTAAGTCCATGGGGGAAAGGAAAATGCGACGTAACAGGCAGCAAGCTGCATGAGGACGGTAACCAGATCGAGAGGAAGGATCAGAAAGAATTGAGTGGGGAGGGGAGTGGGGGATGGAAAGTCAGAATGTCCGAATCGTGGAGAGGGGAGTGGGGGATGGAAAGACAGAATGTCCGAATCACAATGAGAGCGTGGAACAGGGTATGGATCGAAAGGTAACACAGAATGAGACGATGAGTCATAACAGGCAGAGTGAACAAAAAGGGTCAGGAAAATCTTTTGGAGTAGGGTCAGGGACGCCTCGTGCGGAGGATGCGGAAGAGGTGAAGGAAAGGATCACGTAAAGACTGTGGTTGTCGCATCACCAGGATACAACAGAGTGGATCATCGACATCAACGTCGGGACCTAACAAAGACTAAGAGTTGAGTAATCGTCCAGAGGTCTAAGCCAAATACAATCTACTGGGAAACACACACCTTTTAGACCGAGATTCTGAAGTAGAAGGGGGCGGGATGTTCTCATCGGCAGATCGCTTCACGCCACGGTAGGGATTGGTTGCGATGAGCGTGTCAAAGCACTTGCTCACGTCCTCAACCAAACCCTTCCAACTGTCGCGTGAGTCGTCTCTATATAACTCAGGGCCTGGAGCAGCTGCCCGACCCCACCATAACATGAGCATCATGAGAGACACCGTTCCACTCGGACCCGATCTTCGAACGTAAGTCCATGCATCGGATACGGGGAGGGGATCGTCGTAGATGGGGGCTGGTAGAATGCCGTCGGAAGCACGAAAAAGGGGCTGAAAGGACTTCCACCATCGCATGATCGCTATGCCGATGTCGGAGGGGTCGTCGATGAAGGGCGGTCGTGCGTGATTACGTGCTCCATGCGAACCCTTGGCTGTCCATTTAGCCCACTCTTCAGGTCGGTCCCTCACCGGCAGTGCTCCCTGAAAGGATGAGGATGGTCAGAAGTAACTCTACAATGAGGCATTAAGTCGACTATACCTTCGCATGAGCACCGAAACCAAGACCTCGTTCCAGTGTGTCCCACTTCCCGACAAGGTTACCCCACACAGCACCAAGGTTAGTATCACTCAAGTCAGCCATCGCTGCCGTGTACCATCCAGGGTCGCCGGGAGGGGCAGCCAGGTTCTTCGCCACAGGCGCAGAGTAGAAGAGGGTGTTGGTCCCAATTTGCTGCAGTCTCTCTCGAGTTAAAGAGGGGGCGGGCATTCTCTTGGATCGACGAACGCCACCCACTCCCGCGGAGCTAGGATCAGGCACTTGAGAGGGGGCATGACTCACAGCGTTTGAGTGGATAGCCGTCGACTCCTGCGCAGCCGACGGACCCTCTAAGTTGGCAGGCTGATCGGCTGATGACTCGGCAGAAGTCGAAATGTTAGACGAAGGTGTTGCCTGTGTGTTCGAGATGGAATCTGGGACTGGCAGAGGCTCTTGAGGCCGAGGACTAGGATCGATGATCACACGCGAAGAAGGAGAGCTAGGCTCGAGATCGGTGGGCAGAGTGGAAGTTGAATTGGGCGACCGAACACCAGACGCCGATATCGCCTCGAGGGTGGCCTGGGAGGAAGGTGGAGTGGAGATGATTGAGTGTGCAGGCGAAGTGACGTTGGGGAGCCGAGATTCAGAGGACGAATTCAGCTCAACGCCGGGTTGAGAAGAATTCGGAATGGAGGTGGAAGCAGTGGAGCACGTGGGCGAAGCGACTGGTGACTGGGGCGGCAGATTTCCAGATGTTAACTTAGGCTCGAACCCAGGATTAGAAGACTGAGAAGAATGCGGGAGGGGGGTGGAAGCAGCGGAGTGCGCGGGAGAAGCGATGGAAGGCTGAGAAGAGGGCGGAAGGGAGGTCAGAGCTGTGGAGCGCGCGGGTGAAGTGACGGTTGACAGGGATTGCGGACTTCCAGATGTTGACTTAGGCTCGAACCCGCGCTGAGAAGGCTGAGAAGGGGGCGGGAGGGAGGTAAAAGTGGTGGAGTGCGCGGGCGGAGCGACGGTTGCAAAGGGGGACCGAATTACAGATGTTGCACTAAGCCCAAATTCAGGCTGAGAAGAAGGCGGGATGGAGGTGGAAGCAGCAGAGCGCATGGGTGAAGCGACCGTTGGCTCCACTGGAGGCTGTGACATGTCGAAATTGTGGGTAGGAAAGAAGGGAGGAGAGGATTCTAGCATACCCGGCGCGAAGGTAGGCGCGGATGTGGCTGCTGCGTGGCAAGTGAGCGGGATGTCATCTGTCAAATTCACGTCGAGAAAGTTTGAGCCAGTGTTCAAGTGTGATTCGGATAGAGGTGGGGTTCCGTTTGGACCCAAGGAAATTTTGGACAAGTCAGACCAATCTAGCGATACATGAGCGAAACCCATATTCAAATAACATGAGGGCACTTACATTCTGCACCGGTAAGGGACTCGAGCGGTCCAGAGAATGTAGGATACGAGGTTGAGAGCCCCGAAGTCCAGGAACGACCCCCAGTTTGATCCGTACTGATAGCAGAAAGCAGGTGTCGCGGAATTCGAGGCGGACTGGGCAAGCGCAGAGAAGGCCCGTTTGGGGAATGAGAGCATCCATGTTCATTCGAAGGAAGGAGATCGTTACCCGCGGAAGGGCTAGAATAAGAAATACTGTCGTTCTCTGAAGCCTTAGATCCATCCTCGCAGGGGAGACTAGTACCAGCGGATGAGCTCAAAATAGACAGGTCATCGGATTCAGAAGACCCCGATGTCACTGAGGAAGCTGAGGTCGGCGAAGCGCGAGCGGAATTTGCTGTTGCCGTGCTTTTACCTGGTAACGATAAGTTCAGTCCGCAGGCTTGGAACAGAGGGATCCAAATACGTACTCTGCTGTGGATCTGGATCTCCCGATTGCAGAGAAGCTGGCTCAGACACTGCACAGTGGTCGAGTCAGAGGAGAGATATGCGAAACCACCGAGAGTCAACGTACCAAATACGTGGCGTTTCGCAAAGCGAGCGACCGCCTCAACATACAGTCTATCATGGTCAACCCAAGAAGACGAGAACAAAGGGGTGTCATCCTTGTCACCGAATTGAAGGCTAGACAATGCGAGAAACATATGGTAAGCTAAGTGGATATCATTGAAAAAAAGCGGACACATACGTCCATGCCGAGATCTTCCCACTAGAGTCCGGGACCGGCCCGACAAGGGTGACAAGAGCCATCAAACCAGCTTTACGAACCGGAGGATCAACGACGGCTTTCAGAATTGCAGGGAGGAGATTGATATGTCTATGCACATGTTAGAGTACCGGCCAAAAATTAAATTGAATCGACATGCCTTTGTCGATCCTTGGGAGAAAGCTCAACTTCGTCGTCATTGTCCTTCTGATTGCCCATCAAATCGACATAGTCGTCCACCGCTTTCAGCTTGTCATCCGTCGCTTTGGAATAGAGCTCCTGGCAGACGCCATGCCAAAGCTTGAGCTTTTTCTTACCAGTAATACCCAGCTCTTCACATCGCACATCGACAGCTGCGCGAACTTCGTCGGGATACAACTTTGAATATGCTTCATACGCCTTGGGGCCCCGAGTGCGGGGAGAGTAGATCGCCTTGAGGACCTTGGCAGGAACGGTCACGGCTACTTTCCTGCTCCGGGCATTACACCTCCACCTGTACCAGTCTCGAAGACGCTGCTCCGGTGTGAGCTTCAATATGAATCTAAACCCAGATAGCCTACTCACCGCCTGGAGCTTCTCGAGCCTATTTCTGTAGGTGGCTAATTGCTCGTCGTTTAGATCGTTGACTTCATATCCAGGGAATAGTTCGTCGATAAGGGGATTTTCACTGAGATAACGAGCGTAGACCATCGTCCAGAATGGCTTGTAGTGGCGGGTGATCTGGCATTTCTCATACTCAGGGAGTAGACAAGTAAGGAGTTTGAGTTGGGCTGGAGAAGCCCAGCCTGCAGGTGCCATTGCAAAAGTGGGGATTGGAGAGTTCAAAATCGTATAGACCTTGCACTACTTGAATAATTTGAAGTCCCCTCACACCATGATGACTTCAATCGCATATGGATAAGCACATCCTTAACGGAACATACATGCCCTACGAGGACTATTCGCGTCCGACAATCCAAAGTCTAGCTAGTAGTGTCAAATTTGCGCCTTCGAAAGCATATCTCAGTGTATCTCAGAGTAAACAGATATCAATACAGGGCGGATATCTATAAAGTCCTTCTTAGTAGCGTACATCCTGTCCAACACTATATCCGCCCTCCCATAGTCGAACCTAGCAACCATCCCTCCGTCTTCTATTCTATGGCCAACGAGTCTAACACCAACAAGGAGAGGAGCACGGGCCGCGGCCTGCGGCTCTCTTTGCCGATGAGAGACATGCTGACCTCGATGATTCGCGCCATTGATCTGCGTAGGTACTCCACTGCTCACACTAGAATACTCAATCTAACCAATACAACTAGGTCGCCTTATGATCAATGCCGCCGCTCAGCAAGAGTACGAGTACCGTAAGCTTCTCTTCTCTCCTAGCTCTTCTTCTCTCTCCTCCGCTCAGTTGCTTCTTTCGGTTCCTTCTTTTCATTATGTGCATATTTGACCAATCTCCGCATTAGATCCTGAGACCTGTAATGTGTGTGAGGGCGCTGGGTTTTTGATGGTTCCAAACGCGCCTCCTCCGTCCGACTCAGAGGACGAGTCTGATGTCGAGGTGAACGCAGAGGAAGATGATGATGTGAAAGTTGAGGACGACGGGGGAATCATTTCAAGCCTTGTGACTCATGGTGCGTATAGCTCGAGTCATTTCCAGAAGCTCGGTGCTCATTTCATGGTCTTCCCTACTCAGGCGCGCTTCCCGCGCTTCCTTCCGCGCAGACTAGTGGCGCTAGTGCTTCGATTCTCCCAGGCTCCGCTGGAGCCGCGCCCCCTGCCGCGGCCGCCACCGTCCCAAACATCGCCGCACTCACCATTTCTCCCACTCCAGCTACCTCTGCCCCAGCCATTGTCACGGGCACCAATGCCACTGCTGTCCCTGCCCCTATCGCTATACCCGTGGTTGGAGCTGTTCCCCCTGCTGCTCAAGCTGCAGCCCCCGTCGCCCCTAACGTCCCGACCAGCGCCGTCGCCGCTCTCACTGGGGTCGTCACTGCTGCTGCTGGCCTGGGTCCCTACCCTATCTCCACGGTGATCCCCGGGTTCCACTCCCTTGGTCCGAACAGTGCAACCCCTCAGACCCCGCCCCAGCCCTTGAACGCCGTCTTCACTGGGTATGGAGGTAAGTCTTCTACTACGGCTTCTGCTTCTAAAGATCTAATTTGTTCTCTCCAAATAGAAGAGCGTTACTATGCGATTACCAAGGGTGTTCGTGTTGGAATATACGGAGGATGGTAAGTCGAACTTCTATTAATTTGCTTCTATATGGCTGGACATTCCCGCAGGCAGAACACCTCGCCCTACGTAACCGGAGTGGCATCGGCCAGCTTCAGCCGCCATCGCAGCCTCGAGGCTGCCTTCCAGGCGTACGAGGTGGCTTTCAACCGGGGCATTGTGGCTTACGTCTAGAATCGCAATTCTCGGGACTTGAAGGACTTTGCTCGACTATGTGTTTTGCTGTGCGACTCGTACTTGTACTTTTGCTACCCCCGTGCCAATATATACATATGTGTGTGTCTCCGACGTTATGAGTATCGCAAGGCACATTTTATTGAGTTTTTGGATGAGATATTCGAGGTTCTGGGATTTAGGCGCCCGTTCGGCATCCTATCTCGGCAGCGATGACATTGGGACTCCGCAGCCGGCAATAACCGAGGTCAGAGGACTTAGCGATTTCTCAGGTTTGGAGGAGCAGACAAGGGATCAGCAGGCATAATATAGCGTTATACTGTAAAGTAAAACCTTCAAATGGTGATTGAAGCCCAATTCATGTCTGTAAGGATGTTTCTCAACGCGTCCGTTGAGCAGAACTCGAGAGACTAACAGACAAGAGGTCATGTTCGCGACTTTGGGATCTCGGCAATACCATGGGCTCGAGATGGGATTGGGGACTACGTTGGCTGTATTTGCTGGGCTCTGGGATGTAGCTGAGAACCACCATGCCATTTATTTCATTCAAGGTGCATCGTGCAGTCGAGAGGGCACCGGTTAAGCTCGCGTGAATCGCAGGACGCCAACATATGGGTTTCGGAGCATCCAAGTGGTCGCACGAGTCATTGCTTGGCCTTATCATCTTCAAGAGGTCAGTTCAACGATATTCTATAGTTTTGTAACCTATATATATAGTTATATTTGACCCGCATACAAAAGGTCGACATTCCAATCGAGTTGACTATGGGCATTTCAAGTCGAATCGTTGCATTTCTTAGTGATGCTATAAATATCATTTCCTGGACATTGATGTATACCTAATTCAAACATATGCGCAATCGATATATTTTGCGACCGATAAGACTGTTATCGCACAACGGGATGCCATGGAATATCAATATCTATGTTTGCGCGAAACTCAGAGAACCCGTTTGTACATCGCGATTGGCTCGCACGCCATCCAAATCGGGAAACATCAGATTTGGGATCGGGGATGGATATATTTGGCAATCCCTGTCGTCCTTCTTTAGATCCAATATTTAACTCGACCTGGGGAATGCGTACAACTCCAGATCCTCTTGCTACCCAACCTCACACCTCATATCCAACATGCCATTGGCCTCCAGTTAGTCGTTTCCCAGTCTTCATTTTTTCCCCTCTCACCCTACGTCCCCCTAGGCCTTGCCTTAGCCATCACCGCTCTGCTAGATGAAGGCTGGTCCGCGGTATGTGTCGCCGACTTCATAGTCGGCGCCATCGGATACAACGAGACTTTGTTAGCACGAGGGTCAACCGAGATCCACTGGCGCGTGTTCTGGAACCGTTGGCTCCTAGTCCGCGCTCTCCCTGCCACACCCCCAAACACTGACCGCGCTCTCTTTGAGATGGCATACCGCGATGTGAGTCGTCGTTATTGTCCATTTTTCCCTACTTACACAGTTCCAAAAGCGCGTCATCCACTCCTCGCTCAGGCTCGCCATCCGTTCGCGCAGGTCGGGCGTCCCCTCCATCGTCGACGCCACCTCTTCCCAACGAGGCCTTGTCAGGCTCCGCGCGTGTCTGCGCAAGATCGTGTTCAGCGGCGAGTTCGACTTCGACCGCTACCTCAACCGCACTGTGTCGATGTCCGACGCCCCCCTCTTCGAAACCCTCTACGGGCCTCAGGCCTCCCGCCGTGTTCGTCGTAGCCAGCGCTAATCCAAATTTAGCATCACTCCCGACCCCGCGCGCTCTCGCGCACTCAAAAGCCATGGACCGCGCAGTGTATAATGTGTAGATTTTTTTCTTGTACATCTTGTATCTACACATTCTCCCATCTCGCCAATCCCACCTTTCTGTACCCTTTGCATTGATAAGATTGCCTGAGCGCTTACGCGCTCTAAGTTGCCCGGACTCATTGACAGGGCTGTGAGTCAATCGCACTAGAAGCTGGGAACGTGTCCCAGCTTCTCTTCTTTCCCAACCCGGCAATGGAATGCTCGTTGACAGGGGGCGCGTGAAGCGGGCTGGTGCATCTACATCATCCGCTGACGTCCTTCCGTCGATACCCGCCAGCAAATGCACCTATACCGGGCACTCCGCCTCTCCTGGAAGGTGCCACTTAACTCAAATAGAAGACCGAAGTGAGCTCCGTCATCCGCTTAAGTTTGTTCAAGTGGCTGGTTCTGCGTGGCTCGGACCTTAATTCTTTCGACCTTAGTGTCGAATACGAGTCGAATAGACAACTCACGCTCGCGAATAGTTGCGAAGTCCCGCTATTGCGTAAGTATTATGTCATTGAATAGATGCATACCCTTATAAGCAACACCGCAGTATAAAGTCCCCACTCTCTTATGTTTTACCTTTGACTTAAAGCCTCATAACCATGTCCACGGTCAGTTCAATGCAATGGGATGATCCGCTAAGTTCTGATCTTCAATCAGTAGTCACTACCTCGTCCCGATCCGGTACAAATGATCATCTTGGTCGAGAACGCCAATGATTTGGCGAAGCCGTGAAGGCTGATCGAGGAGCCGCGTGGCTTGACGACTTCTTTGATTATGGACGCAGCGTTGGCCAGGCCGCCGTAAAGGGCGGGATATGACTAAGTACTTAAGAGAGGAGAGAGAGGTAGGTAACATAACCTGCTAGTAGTGCTATGGGCTGATACCTAGTCTAGCTGGTCCGGCAAATTCTGACGGAAAATACCGACGAGCACCGGGAACATAATGAGCGAAAACGGCTGCTACGCTGGGGGTTAGAGGTTGATGTGTGTTCCGCCACTGGCTCAGCATCAACGAGCCACGCCGTGCACGCCTTTCACCCTGAGGGCACCTTTGCATAGTCATAAGTAGTAATGTACAGTGTCAGCGATAGAAATTGCCTAAGTCCCACAAGCGATCAGTGCGTACTCGAAGTAGGTTACTACGACTAGAGTCCAGCGCTACCAAATCCTCGGCTTCGTACTTGAGCAACCGTGATATCCACAAAGTGTTGGTGAACACAATGCACTGGGTGGGGTATACTGCATGACAGGAGTGCGCCCCAAGACAGAGATAAAGTCTCTGCGCTTTGCTGTGAGGAAGCGATATGTACCCCAGAGGTCCTCCTTGACTTCGACATCCTTCATCTCGTGCATTTGCTTCATCCTATCCTCTAGTTGCCCTCGGTAGCGATGAATCAGGTATCCGTGTAGCGCCGCAGATATGGGCCCATATATATCTTCAAAGCTTCAAGGGATGTGAGGGATGTGGGGTATGGAGGTAATCCTGCGAGGGCTGCAAAGCAGCTTGGGCTGAGCTCAACGGCATCGAGGACGAGCATATCTTCACCGTGAATGAAACGCTCGAGTAGTGGCTTCGATCTTGAGCATGGTATCTCCATTCGAGCATGTCGCAAGACGGCGTCGGGGAGGATAGGTGGCGGCTTGGTTCGTATGTATTGTCGGTGGTTTTCGGCTTTTCTCTTCGCCACAACCCTGGGCATATGTCAGCGTGGTCATAATGGCCATATCCTGCGCAGTGCTTACTCTGGTCTAAGCGCCAAGGCTGCACGTCGGCTCCTTCGGGCTTTCTTTTTCTCCTCCAAAGTAAAATATTTTGCATTTCTTCCCATCGAGGAAGGGTTTGAAGTCCCGGGTGATTGTAGTGTAACGTTTTGGTAAGTGTAGGAGTGGGCGATGGTCAAAGCTATCCTAGGCCGACCTGGCCGGACATTGATTTCTGAAAGTCTGCGCCGAGCGCACCAATGCAACGTCACCGGTCATTGCCCCTCTTTCACCAAACCATGCCTAAGGACTCAAGAAAAATGGGTAAGAATACCAAGATAAAGATGTCAGCATATACGCCCACAACACTTGACGCTCCCCCACCCATTATCGACTCTCAATTGACAACGTCTCGCACCCTGCAGACTAGGAAACTCAAGAGTCGGGATCTCGGAGGGTTCAAATTAGAAACGCAGCAGGCTTCCGTTTCAGGGATGTGTGCACCTGATGCCACAGTCAATGACACACGAACCACGGAGGAGATACTTGCAACGTGGATCGATGCGGGCGAGCAGAATGGTTGGGACCCAGCGTATATTGATAGTTTCCTCGAGAAAGACATGAGGCCTCCTGGGGAGGACCCCGAAGGGCTTACGCACTCAGATGAGCCCACAAAAAAGACCTACGGCCAAGGAGTGTGTGGCTTTCTTATTTCTCAGTGACTATACTGACCCCAAGGCAGGATCGAGCCAAACATGAATGGACTAAGCACATTGACATGTACCTGGTCCGCCTTCTCTGTTGGAAGGCCGAGGAAACAGTCCACCGGATACCTGCCTCCAGTGTAAGACTGATCTCAAAGCAGAATATCGCTGTCTGAGCTGCGATAATACAAGCCTCATGTGTGGTGCTTGCACCAAGGCGACCCACTCACATCAACCGCTCCATCGAATTCAGGTGAGCTATTTTTGAATCAACGGATGACACATTCTACTCATATAAGCCCCGCTTGTTCCATTCAGAAGTGGAACGGTCACTATTTTGCCAAAACTTCACTCAAGACCTTGGGGCTCCGCCTTCAGCTTGGGCACGTCTCAGGTGAGATATGCCCGATGCCAGACACAGCCTGGGGAGACGACTTTACTATAATCGACACCGACGGTGTTCACTCGGTTGGCATTGATTTCTGCACCTGTGGTGCGTCCACGAAAGGTCAAGTAGATCAGCTTCTGGAACGAAGGCTGTATCCTGCGACAACAATCAATCCGAAGTCAGCGGCGACCTTTCGTGTTCTAGAAGTCTTTGAACTTCTGCAGTATGAATCTAAGGTCTCACCCTATGAGCTCTACAACACCATCTCGCGCCTCACAGATAACACAGGTCTTGTTGCAGTGAAGGTATGTTTGATTCTACGTTACATCCTCCGTGATTTTACTGACTTTAACTGAATGACCTTAGGATAGATATCCTAGCTTCCTCAGAATGGTGCATGAGTGGAGGCACCTGAAGCTTCTGAAGCGATCGAGGCGCGGCCATGATCCAATTCGATCAGCGGCGGAGACTGAGGAAGGAGAATGCGCTCTGCTCTGTCCGCCATGCCCGCATCCGAATATCAATATGCCCGAGGGCTGGGAGGATGAGCCCGAGGAGACTAGGTAAGGTCGATTATCTAGTATCTGCCATCCAGTCTAACCCTCAAATAGATATATTCACCACTCAATCTGGCGCTTGACGCCTGCTTCCGCTTGAAGCGAAAAGATGTCTCAAGCGAGAATGCCGATCCTGGGCTGAGTAATGGGTTCTCCTACTTCGTCAAGCAGTCGAAGTTTTCCAATTACCTGGAAGAACACAAGGATGAGGTGGAGCCCAAGAGCACTTGTTCCCGTCACGACGCGGTGAACCTGGCTGACGTGAGTCCTGGACAAGGCTATGCGGCATCTGGTGTTGCCACGGTAGAGTGCGCCCGACATAATATGAAACGCCCAGCAGCAGTGTGCGATCTGCAGAAGGGAGAGCGGTGAGTTCCTTCCAATGCATATGTGTAGTCCTGGAACATATACTAATTATATTAAGGTATTGCAATATGGACTTTATCCTACACTGGGGATTGTTGTCATGGCGCTCGGTATTCTGCGTACCTTCTTTATCTCCTATGACATCGCATGTCAATGGTCAAAGTACCTGATGGGCCGCCTGGCGAAGATTGACCCGCAGGCGCCTATCCTTCGGCCTGAGTCTAAAACACGCTTCATGGTCCCGAAGTTCCACCTCCCGGCCCACATTACATCATGCCACACCAAGTACGCATTCATGTACACCCCAGGTGCTGGGCTGGGTGACGGGGAAGCGCCAGAGCGAGGATGGGGCGAAGCTAACCCCTTAGCGCCGAGTACTCGAGAAATGGGCCCGGGAACGCGGCGGGATACTCTCGACTACAACTTCGGCGATTACAATTGGCGGAAAATAATGGATTTAGGTATATTAATCTTCTCATTCTCGCATCCGCGATCGGAACTAAGGACTTGTCGATAGGTTCTTCCCTAGGAAGAAGATGGACACGGCTCTTTCGAAGCTGGCGGAGAACACTATAGCTCACCAGAACTGAAGAGACCCTTGATTCAAGTATGGTGGAGGAATGGAAAGCGGCAATGGTTGCCTGGGAGCATGATCCAGTTGGAAACCCAAATCCATTCGAGACGTCTGTGGCTCCCCAACTCAAGTCGCCGTTCGACGGGTACTTGCTGAGGAAGAAGCCGCAGAAATCGCAGAAGGGAGGATACATCGCTAAGCCCGGATACGCCACCCAGTGTCCTAATCTCCCGAGGTATGACTTGGAGTCTGACCAGTACGTATTCTTCCGACTTCTATTCCCTACTCGGTCTCAATGACGGCTCACCTTAGACGGTTTCTGAAACATGAGATGAAGCAGACTTGGACACACTCCAGGGACCGAGAGCTTACGCGGATTCAACTTCGCTCAAACGCACTTGTACGGCGCATTGACGCTTGGTATCAAGTCCTGCAGCTCTACATCCCATCCACGATTCTCCTACGACAGAAGGCAACCGGACCAAGACAGTTCCGCCATATGACCTCCCAATATGGCTTCCATCACAGATCGGTAAGAAGACACCCGTCGATTCCAAATTGGTGGACATCGAGTACCAGCTTCGCGAGGCGCAAGCGCAAGAAGCGCTGAGTACATTGAGGAGAAGCCTGCAGCGGCGGGTAACCGTGTACGATCTCAAGAACCGATGGCTCCGAGGGCAATCACCGAACACCAAAGCACTGAATCTACTCGGTAACATCGAATCTCAAATCGGGTGGGCTCGTGATGAGTACCGCCAGGCTCGGTCTGCTCTCTTGGTGCTCGGAGACATGCTAGGTAAGGTCGGACTTGCGAATACATACCGCCCCCTCGAAGACAACGACATTAGGGCAATGGCTAGCCCTATCCTGGACAGAGAGGAAGAAACTATGACGTTGAAACAGAAGGAGAAGGCGAAGCGAAAGACAGGTGAAACCAAGCGCACGATTTCGTGGATATGAGACATGGAACTGCGGCGGACGAGAATCATACGGAGTTTGAGACTGAAAGTAAGTTGGATAAGTCGCGTAATTTTACATTCACTTATTCTTTGCAGCCATTAAGTCGAATGGGCAAAGTCAAGGGCAAGGGCTTCACGATATCAGGAAGAGGTGTTGATTGTGAAGGAGGAGATGCGACGCACATTGAGGTTCTTTGAATGGAAAGAAGCCGAGTGGTACAAATGTGGGGGGGCGAGGGAGGCACACGGTGATATTCTGACGAATATAGCGAGGGTCTCCAGGCATACGCCAAGAGACAGGGAGCTATATGTCTTGGCCTCAAGAGAAAGTTTGAACACATGTGGAAGGGTGTGGACGAGCAGATTGCTATCGCGGTGGCTGAGATTCGTGACCCAGAATTATTCTACAAGAGGCGAAAGGAGGAGGCACAAGCCGTCGCAGACCCTTCAGTTGATGTCGAAATGGAGGACGTAGAATGAGACCTATGTAAAATGTTGTATTACTTATATCATCAAATTGGGGTGCTATTTGAGTTTGGAAAGTCTCTGCACAGAAAGCAGTGGGAATCGATGGATGAGCTGGCCGGGAAGTTGTCCCCGTGGCCGTGGTGTGCGGGTTGCGCATTGATGATGCTCAATTTGTGGTGCGAGGGCTTGTTCGACGGTTGTCAGTGAGAGGATCTCAGAATGAAAACGCCGTGGTGTGCGAATTTTTGTGCGTTGTGTATCAGACAATTTCCAATTGCGTGGTGCGCGGGTTTGGTCAATGGTTGTCTGGTATCCTGACTCATATTAAGCGCCGTGGTGCGAGTCTAGTTGTGCATGAGACACCCGGGATTCCCCCCTGTGGTGTATAGCCTTGTGCAATGGCAATTGAGAGGCCTTGTACAAGTCTCAGATTGTGCATAATTAGTCTCATAGGTTTGGGCCTTACAGATAGGTTGGCATGGAGATCACCGAGCCAGGTGATATGCCCACCGAGCCAGCTGGTACGTTGAAGGCGGCGCCTCTGAATGTACAGAAGATAGGGACAACACAGGAGATGTCTACATGTCTGGTAAATCACGTACCATAATCGGAGCTTAAGGTTAAGCGCTGGCAGATTAAGCGCTGGGTTAATTGAGGGGCTACATGCGGGCAACCTTCCATGATGGCCGATGTCGTGCACTACGATACTGTTACGGGTCTGCTTTTCGGTCGTATTTGTGCCTCGCACCACGGTGGGAGGGTCATGGTTGGCGATACACTACTGTTGATAAGCGCTGACAGCGCGGATTAGGGAATCACCGAATTTCGGTGATCAACATTTGAGTCCCTTGGTGCACGGCAACAGTAGTAGGAGATCGAGGGTGGGTGCAGTGAGTATTGCATTGATTATTGCAATCTCATTTCTGAGGCCGTGGTGCAAGGTCAAGACATGAGGGATCAAATACCTGTCACATCCATGCACGCCGTGGTGCGCGGCCCAGCTAATGGTGGTCGTAGTGCATTGATTATTATCCTGATCCCACCAGGCTGTGGTGCATGGTCCAGATGCGAGGCATCAATTATCTGTCTCATTTACATTCGCCGTGGTGCACGGCCAAACATGAGGGCATCAATTATTCGGACAACAAGGA